>CM033712.1:38743275-39343275 GCA_019671005.1 Hibiscus mutabilis | reverse complement strand
GCCTAATATCATCACCTATTGTATGGAATTATCGTATCGACCACCGTCTAGTTCATCGGTAGCATACTCTGACCCGGTTCTCGACCAGGCTGGGTAGGGGGTGTTACATTTGTGGTACCAGAGCTAGAGTTTAGTCGATTCTAGGACTAAACCAAAGTTTATCGCATTGTTATTGTGTTACTTTGCCACCTAGGAGTTGTACATTGCGTATATTGTGACTTGTCTACTAATTAGATATCTGTATCTTATAGATATGTCTGAACGAACGAAGCTCACATGCATGAGCATGCCACCGGTTCCTCGACCCATGGCGAGGAAGTGAGGGGGGAGACTTACCGAATCCACCTAATCCCCCACCTCTGAATGTTGAGCTGGTATTGCCTGATTTACAGGTAGAATGTTATCGGAATATGGCTGACATGTTCAAGTAATTTGTGACCTCGATGAGAGCTGAACCACTCATGCAACCAGTTCCACCTATTGTCCAGTATACTCGAGCCCCTATTGATAAGCTCACATCACTTCGAGCCTACACCTTCACTGGATAGGTGATGACAGTCCCGAGACTACGGAATATTGGCTAGACAACATGCTAAGGATCCTGAACAAACAACTACAGTGCTCGGATGAGCACAAGCTGGAGTATGCCCTTGCATTGCTAGTTGATGAAGCATTGCAGGGTGGGAGACCACTATTCTTACCGTTCCTGAAGAATCAGTCACTTGGGAGTTCTTTCTTCAAGAATTCTGAAAGAAGTACATTAGCGAGTATTACCTTGCAGAAAGACGCAACATCTTCCTCCATTTGAAACAAGGAGGCTGACCTATCGAGCAATACGTCCATGACTTTTGCAAGTATTGCCGATATGGTGCTGAATACATCAAGAAAGAGGAAGATCAATGCATGATGTTTATTGCTTGGCTTAGCGATGAGCTACGTCCTATGTTCACTACTTTGGGCATCACCAACTTCCAAGACCTTGTGAACCAAGTCAAGGCCACTGAAGCTGCGCAGAAGACCTTGAGATCAGGTGGAACTAGTAGGTTCAAAAAGAGGTTTAGGGATGATTCCTAACCTCCCAGGTGGAATAAAAAGAGTAAGAACCAAGGCCCCAAGAAAAATGTGTACTCTCAACCTTTCCATTATGGGAACATCGAAAAACCTTAAACAATAACCCAGTCTTTTGCCAAGACGACCTCAGTTGAAAGCACTGGAGGCTCCAACCAAAATACACAGAATCTAGTTTGTAACTACTGCCAGAAACGACATCCAATAGGTCAGTGTCGTAAGCAGACTGGAGCATGCTTCTATTGTGGTGAACAGGGTCATTTCATTCGTGATTGTCCCTTGGGTGCCACCAAGTCTATGGCTACACCGGTAAGTACTGTATCCCCTACTCAGTCCTTTTGAGGTAAGGGGGCAAGACAAGGTTCGTCAGGAGCTATAGGGAGACCCAGTGGCTCTGGCAAGGCACTGAGTAAACAAGAATCCAAGACTCCTGCTCAGATGTATCATGTGAGAAGCAGGGAAGAAGAAGTTGAGCCTGATGTCATTGTAGGTATTATTGAACTATATTCCTATCCTTTATATGCATTGATTGACCCTGACTCTACTCATTCTTTCATAAGCACTGAATTGGTTAATAAACATGGAATGACTAGTGAACCCATAGCATCGAGAATCTCTGTAACTAATCATTCGGGGGATTGTGTCACCATAAGCCTTGTGTGTAAGAATTGCCCTTTAGTGATTCAAGGGATTCCTTTTGTGGCCAACCTATTGGCCCTACCGATCCATGAGTTTGATGTTATACTGGGTCTAGATTGGCTTAGTAAGCATCAAGCTGGGTGGATTGTAGCAAAAGAAAGCTATATCTTCGAGGCCTTGGCAAGGAAATTATCGTGTTGATGAGTTCTAGAAATTCTTCCTTGTACGCTTTGACAATGGAAGCAAAGGATGGGCTACGGTTATTAGATGTTAACATGGTAAGTGAATTTCCCGATGTCTTTCCTGATGAACTCCCAGGTTTACCCCAACCCGTGAGGTTGAATTTGGCATCGACGTACAACCTAGAACTAATCTAGTATCCATTGCACCGTATCGAATGTCGGCCATTGAGCTAAAAGAGTTGAAGGCCCAGATTCAAGATTTGCTTGATAAAGGCTTTATTCAACCGATTTCTTCACCCTGAGGAGCTCTGATTCACTCTGTGAAGAAGAAAGATGGTTCCATGAGGTTATGCATTGATTACCGGTAGTTGAACAAGGTGACCATCAAGAAAAAATACCCATTTCCAAGGATTGATGACCTATTCGATCAACTCAAGGATGCCACTGTGTTTTCCAATATCGATTTAAGTTCTGGTTATTACAAAATGAGAGTTAAAGAATGTGATGTGCCTAAAACTGTCTTTCGTACAAGATATTATCACTATGAATTTTTGGTGATGCCATTTGGGCTAACCAATACACCGTCAGCTTTCATGGACCTAATGAATAGGGTTTTTAGACCCCACCTCGACAAATTCGTACTAGTATTCATTGATGACATTCTAATCTTTTCCAAGAATGCAGCGGAACATCGTGATCATCTCCGCGTTGTGCTTCAAACCCTCCGTGAGAAGCAATTGTTTGCCAAGTTCTCAAAGTGTGAGTTTTGGCTTACCGAAGTTGCCTTCTTTGGGCACGTTGTGTCGGCTTCGGGCATCTTAGTGGACTCGAAGAAGATTCTAGCCACTCTTGATTGGCATCCACCGAAGAACATAGGCGAAGTAAGAAGTTTCCTTAGTCTTGCTGGCTACTATAGAAGATTCGTCAAGGGATTTTCTATGTTAGCAGCCCCTCAGACTAAGTTATTGAGAAAGAAAGCTTCGTCCGTTTGGACTGCCGATCAACAAAGGAGTTTTGATCAATTGAAACAAGTTTTGACTCACGCACCAGTTCTAACCCAACCTGAGTCAGGAAAGGACTACACAGTCTACAGTGATGCATCGTATCTCGGGTTAGGATGCGTATTGATGCAAGAATGCAAGGTCATTGCATATGCATCAAGACAGCTCAAGCCGCACGAAATTAACTATCCCACTTACGACCTACATTTGGTTGCAGTTGTTTTCGCATTCAAAATTTGGAGGCATTATCTCTACAGAGAGAAATGCTATCTATTCACCGATCATAAAAGTCTCAAGTATCTTCTGACCCAAAAGGAGTTGAATCTTCAACAACGGAGATGGATGAAACTCCTCAAGGACTATATGACCTTGTTATTGACTACCATCCGGGCAAGGCCAATATTGTAGCTAATGCACTCAGCCGCAAACCTCTACTTGGTAAGTATTTTTATTGATCCTCATGTTTAATGTAATGATTTGTACACCGACTCATTGAAAACCCTTGTGTTGTAGCTCCTCAAGCTATCAACGCTCACTTCTGTTTTAGGAAGCATCGTAGCTTCATAGCTAAACTCCAAGTTTAGTCTACCATTATATCGAAAATTCAAGTATTGTAACAAAAAGATTCTAAGCTTCAGGCTATCATTTCTAAGTTGCAAGATAACCTTGATTTCAGAGTAAATTTTGAAGGGCTCTTGTGTTTTCGTGATCTGATGACAAATCTCTCCATATTAATATCCTTAGGGAAGCTCATTTGAGCTCTTTCTCTATTAACCTGGGGTCGGTGAAGATGTACGAAGACCTACGAGAGCTTTATTGGTGGCCGGGCATGAAGCAAGCCATAATGAAGTTTGTGTCTAAGTGTTTTACGTGTCAGCATGGTAAAGCTGAACATCGTGTTCCTACCGGATTATTGCAACCTATTGATCTACCGCAATGGAAGTGGGAGAAGATCACTATGGACTTTGTTAGTTGTCTGCCTTTGACTCCTGCTAAACACGATGCTATTTGGGTCATCGTGGACCATCTAACCAATTCAGCACATTTCCTACCGGTTCGAATGGACTATGGTCTTCCCAAGTTGGCTGACTTATATATCAGGGAAGTCATTAGACTCTACAGGGTGCCCTAGTCTATTATTTCTGATCAAGAACCACGATTCGCATCTCGATTTTGGAAGTCATTGCAAGGAGCTTTGGGCACCATAGTCAATTTTAGTACCGCCTTTCACCCTCAGTCTGATGGCCAATCAGAAAGGGTAATACAAGTAATCATCAAAAAATCCTTTCTATGAATCATTGATTAAGTGTACCTTTATTGAATCCTCCTTTACAAATCTTGGAGGACAGGCTATGAGCTTCTATTATCGATTTTGGTGGATCGTGGGAGAAATCCCTACCCCTCATTGCATTTGCATACAACAATAGCTACCAAGCTACTATCAAGATCGCACTCTATGAAACATTGTATGGAAGGCGTTGTCAAACTCCATTGTGATGGTCTGATCTTGGTGAAGGCAAGATATTGGGCCCTGATTTACTTTGGGAAACCGAGGAACATGTTACCATTATCTACGACCGATTGAGAGCGGGGCCTTTGACCGAAAGAAGGCCTATGTTGATCTTAAACGAAGAGATATCCAATATGAAGTTGGTGAGAGAGATTTCCTCAAGGTTTCACCATGGAAAAAAGTTTTGAGGTTTGTTAAGAAAGGGAAATTGAGTCCCCGATTCATTGGCCCTTTTGAAGTTATTGAAAAAGTTGGCACTATGGCTTATCGATTATTGTTGCCCTCGGAAATGAGTAAAATTCATGATGTATTCCACGTATCGATGCTCCAGAAGTACTGATCTGACCCTTCGCACATCATCGAACCTGAAATTGTGGAAATTCAATCCAACTTATCTTATGAAGAAGAACCAGCCCAAATTCTTGCAAGGGAAGTCAAGAGACTTCGCAACAAGACTATTCTATTGGTTAAAGTGCTTTGGAAGAGCCATACCGCTAAGGAAGCAACATGGGAGCTAGAAGAGGCAATGAGGAAGCAATATCCTCATCTCTTCAATCTAGGTAAAAAAATTGAGAATGAATTTTTCTTAAGGGGGGAGAGTTGTAACACCCCAAAATTCGGCCTAGTCGAAATTAGGTTCCGGCGATCAAAAATCCTATATTAGAAATGTTTAAATATTGTATTGATATTGACAACAAGGTCAATTGTGTTAGTAGTGGACTCTAATTGAGTCAAATTATTGTTTAAGGACCTTAATGAATGTATTAGAAACCTTTTAGTGGCTAAATTATAAAAATTGGAAGTTTGTGGGATAAAAGTATAAGGAAATGAGAGTTGAAGGACTAATCTTGCGATTAGCCCCTCCTCTATTATAAATCCCATACGTGGGATAACCGGGAGAGCTTTCTGCATTGAAATGAAAGCCTTCAATTAAAACAAAGCAAATAGCTAGAGTTTGGAGACTTAACCGAAACCTCTCTAAGCAAGCACCTCACCAAGCTATCATCTCCTACCTAAGCAAGCACCTCTATTGGAGCTTGATTTTAAGCTTGTCTTATCTTCGATTTATTATTATTGAATTATTGCCATCAATCGGGTAAGCTATAATCCCAAAACAATCATTGAATTCCATGGATATATCAAGCTTAATCACAAGCTAGGGTTTGGCCATCCATGGAGTTTGATAGCTAATAGCTATTTTAAGCTTCGATATTGATTTTGATATCGTTGTATTGTTTACAGTATCGTGTTAATGATTCTAACACAATCCTATTGTTTTTACCTAGCTCAAGAAGTTGGTAAAGATCACCCACCATCACCAACAAAAGCTAGGAACAAAGGGGATTGCTATCCGAGAGCCTTGAAAGCTTCGAAATATTGAGGTGAGTGTAGTCAAAGTCTCAGGATTAGGCTAGGTGCCTTTCCCGACTTCATCGTTAATAGAAATGTCATTGCTAACTCCGTTGTTAAGTATTATTGCATCAAACTACCTATGGGACATTATGGTAAGCATTGGTAAGTTATCACATCGAGTATTGAGCATTGTCAATGCCATCGTCATTGTTATTGAACATCGGACATAGGTATCGTCGTTGTCATTGAGTATTGTTATTGCCATTATCATCACCATTGTCATTGAATCATAAAAGCATGGGACATTGATATAGAGCACTGATATAGACATTGTCATTGATTATTGAAGTCAACATCATTATTGTTATCGAAACATTGTAAATGAAGCATCGATCATTGTTGATGTCATTGGGATCATTGGATATTGACATTGTTATTGATATTATCATTGAACATAGACACCAGAATATTGTTTATCGGTAAGAACATTGAACATGGCTGTTGATATTGAACATGAATTATTGATATTGTCACCGGACCTTGGATTCGAAGGACATTGGATACAATTGGCATGCCATAAAATTTATGAGCTTAGTGTACGGGTGGACTACGGTCCTAGGGCTACGACCTATATTGATTTGGCGAGGCGGAAGGATGTGTTGTGATATTGGTCATTTTGGCGAGGCGGAGGGACTAGACCATTTATTGATTTGGTGAGGCGTAGGAATTCGCGTATCCACTATCCTGAATCGATCCAAGGGTTATTGATGAATTAAGGATTCATTGTTATTGAATATGTTCATTGCATTGTTTCTATTGATCTATTGCATTGTCATTATCAAGTTATGAGTTGGAATGTATTTCCTTGATATTGTGTTTTAATTGCGATTACCTCACTAGGCAAAGTATGCCTAATGCATTGCATCTCATCTATTTCAGGTTAAGAGATTTACCGTTGGAGATCAGAGAAGTTGAAGCGTTGGACAAGTCACTAGCAAGCTAAAGTAATGTTTATCGAACCTAAAAACTCCTAGTAGGGTGGCAAAGTACCTAGAACAGAGTTATAAGGCTCTTTTGATATGTATATTTTGTGCTTGTGGGATGTTAGTGTACAAAGCTTAAAATAAACTTTTCATACGCCTTATTTAAAAAGGACTAAAAGTGCATATTTGGCTCTAGAAGGTGATAACATAGTAAATGGATTCGGTTTAATACGAAATTTGGCATGTTAGTAGTTTATGGTGTTTAAAACTTACTGGTAAAATTTTATTGCATTTGGACCTTGGTTGATAGGTTAAATCGAATAAAAACTAGTAAAAATTTATCATTACAGGGCAAGGTGTATCGGTACGACCTTGCTTGTTTGGTTAGGTCAACGATGGTCAACAAGGGGCGTATTGATAAGGCCTAGGTGTATCGGTACGAATTTTGGCTACTAAAATTTGAGTGTAAAAATGGTATCGATGCGGGGTCAAAGCGTATCGATATTAAGTCAACATGGTCAACCAGTATCGGTATGGCCCTCAATCGTATCGATACAGTCCTATTACCTTTTTAATCTTGAATTTAGAAATTAGGCTTAGCGCACCGATACGGTCATAAGAGTATCGATACGGTGACAGTTAATTTTGTTAAAAGTTAAAGAACCCAATTTTATATTGTTTACAAAGTGGTCACTAATTATTGCATGGCTTAATTGAATGGGTATATGAACTCCGAATAGTATAAAAAATTGTACGCTCTCACTGTTTGCATGATGAATTTCATTGTAGTAAGATAGGTTTTAGAGTCGGACCACTAAAATACCGAAATTATGATTAAGTCTCTAAAACTTGTAAATGTTATAATTTGGTCCTATTTGAATAATCATAGACTCATAATAGATTAATTGAAAATTTTGTATTGCTTATGCTTGAATGTTAGGCCTAATATCATCACCTATTGTATGAAATTATCGTATCGACCACCGTCTAGTTCATCGGTAGCATGCTCTGACATGTTTTATAATAACCAAAACATAACACATTTGTTTGATCTCCTACTATTAAAACTATTTTATTTAATTCTTGAAAACTCAATCAACTATAGATCAAATCATAGATGAACCAAAAGCAAAGCATAAGTCCTTAAAGACATACATTTAATTCATCATTCCATGAATGCAATCAAAGCCAACTTTCATGACATGTAAGTTTAATGCTAAAGGAGCATAACCAGGGGACCATAGATGGGTGACTTTACAAATCAATAGATTATTACACAATCAGTAATTACTTTCCTTATAATTATACTTACACAAATGCCATATTCAAACCTGTCTATGCATCTAAATGTAATAAATTATTACCTGATTAATTACTTAAGATCATTACAAGTCAAGAGTACTTATCCAACAGTAAATTCATAAAGAAACAATATTCAATGTCAATATAAATGCATGCTGATATGCCAAGATCATTACAATATTCAACAGTAACTTCATAAAGAAACAATATTCAATGTCAATATAAATGCATGCTGATATGCCACCATCCTAAGAGTTTCTTGATGAAAACATAAATTTTACACAGTAATCTTGAGAAATGACTTGCAACCTCCAACCATGAATGATCCTCAAAGCTTCATCCAATCCTGTAAATGTATGATAATGAATGCATTAGGCTTAAATAGCCTAAGTGGGGTAGTGGACTATGAAAACATAACAATCAATGATATCAACATATAGAGGAAAGGTAATAAATTCCATGTTTCATTAGTAGCAATGAAGTACTCAAGTTTTAACTTTAATAAGATTGGAGCTTGTCTTATGAAACTTTATCAGGGTTCATATTCTTCCAAATCTTAATAAAAAATATTTTAGAGTTCTAACCAAATTCTAAAAATTATTTTAGAGTTCTAACCAAATTCTTTCAAATTTCTTATCCAACTTATCAGAGTTTAAACTTATAATACGAGAGTCTTATCAAGGCTTATCGAAGTTCTTATCAATCTTTTAGAGATCATAACAGAAGCTTATTTAAGTTTATAACATTTCTTGTCAAAGTTTCCTTTCGGAATTTAGTATATGAGTTCATATCTTTTAGAACATTTTTCTTAGAACACATTTGGTCATGAATAGTATTGGTCCATATTACACATAGCACAAAGCACATAGCAATAGCTAGTGACTGAACATAACAATCCTAACTTCTCACTATCCAACCAAACTGTGCCAATCTCTTAACTTCTCTCTCGTTACCTCCTATTGTTGTCAATATATCACATATATAGAGTCGTCACATTGAGGCATAGCTCATGGACCATAGTCTCAAAATTATACCTTTGCACCATGCCAAAGTATCCAAGGACTTCCATCGTGTAGGCAACATAAATTTTTCTATACTTTATTGTTAGGAGGAGAATCTTATGTTGCAAGTATCTTACTTGTTTCTTTTCTTAGTATCTTATAGCGTAAGGTGAGCTTTTAGCTCCTTAGAATGTGATTTCTTATAACTTTAAAGTTTGACGTTGTTTCTTGTATTTTATGCTTTCAAAGGATTAAGGTTTGATACCAATTCAAAGAAAAGCTTATACATAATTAAGCTTCAATTCAATAGTCATTAAACATCATAATATGGCATGCAATGCATTCATGATGCATATGCAATGCATGTCTTACCCATGAAACTTCAATGCCATGTATGTAACCCAATTCCAGATGCTCTATGTGAGTCTTATGCGAAATGATCATATGTGATCCATACTTGAACATTTAAGACAACAATTCTATAAAACTAAAGATCGGGATGACTCCGTGTCACACGGAACAAATGCAACTACACTCACCTTTTATCCCAAAGTTATGGGACCTGAACCCACAATTATAACTTGTTTCCTAACATTGCCTCCTCCCTAGCTTTCCTTAATTGTATTTCCAAATCCAGGATTGAACTCAATTAATTTCTCGTTCTCAATTAATCTCACACAAGAATAAAAACAAGGTATTAGGATACATTCATGTTATCAAATCTGCATACATTTATGCTATCAAGACTACATGCATATACCAAACTGCATACCACATTATTACAACAATAATCCAAGACAATATCACGCTTTATTCACATCACATACATTTATACTCAAAACAGGGTAGCATCCATCCTAACATACTTTCATGGTTTTCATACAATACTAAACAAATTTCAAGATTTACCAAACTGTAATTCTGCAAACCAAAACTGTTTTACTGCATTTAACTCAAAACTGCATACTGCAATATATTTCAAATCTGCATGCATACATAATTCACACACTGCACTTTACTGCATTATTACAAAACTGCACTCTATTAAACAAAATTCTTGTACTGTTTTAAACTCAATTCTGCATTCATACAACATATAATTCTGCATTAATTTGTTTACAAACTGCATTGCATTTACCGCATACAAACATCATGTATTTTCATATTCAAAACCTTTCATCATGGTCATATACCAATTCAAGCACTTATAATAAAAGGATCTATTCCTTGATTATTTAAATTGTTTCCAAAGCATCTAATACATTTTAAACAACCAGTAGCAGCCATGATCCTAGTCTAGTTTATAAGTGATAACATCATTAAATAGCGTTAGGAGTTACTTAAAACATTACTATCAATCAACTATAAATTCCTGTAGAAAACAGAACAGAGGATTTGGAAATCCAGTTTGTATATCAATCATCCAAAACCAGGATCAAAATTAATTCAAGTAGAAATCACATTAATCATAGATTTTCTTTTTCTTTCTTATGCAATTAAAAGCTACTATTTGTTCTAACTCTCTATATAAATGTCTCTTCACTTCATGAACTATATCATATTACCAGCAATTGTTCTTCCAGAATCTATCTATTTAGCAAGTCTGAAATAGATCAATAAATCCACATCCTTCCTTTCAAACATGCACTCAACAGAGCAAGAAATTTCAGCAATGAATCATCCAAATCACCCAATGAAAACCAACTCCATTTCCAGCATCTATTTTCTTTACAAATACATCAAGGTTAATCATGTTACTATAACAATGATCTCTATTCATAACAATCTAAACAAGTCCATGATCATAAGTCATATTTCATTTGAAAATCCTATCTTATTATTCAAAATTATCCACATCAATAACACACACAAACAGTCTCAAAAATCAACAAACATTCAATATTTCCTATGATTTCACAAAAATGATCTTAACAAGGATTTATTACACAAAAATGAATGGCAATACCTTCAAGAGAAGATGTAGAAAAACTCAGTTTCTATAACTATTCACTGGCCAAATCAAACAAGAATACATGAAGGGTTGAAGGCTTTCATTTCAGGAATGGGAAAGAAGATGAAGAAGAACATAATAGGTATCTCTCTTTTTTTATCATTCCCGAAAACCAACAAATATAATCTAAATTATCACTTCTCATTTCCATTTGTCAAAAGAAAACATATCATGGCATCTATAATTTTCCTTGCCTTCCACATGGCATAATAAGCCATGGTTCTCATCTTTTTTTTTTTATTTCCTTCCATCGAAGGTAAGATAGTTAGATTAGCTATCCTTCACATTTCCTTTAATTAAAAATCAGAAGGATTTAGAAATGAAGACACATGTGCTTTGAGTCATCCTTTAAAGGTCAATTTACCACTTTAATCATTTAATTATCCACTACTAGCACTCTAAACTTTGAAGCTTTATTTCTTTTTAGTTGATCAGTAACCCTATTTTAATTCTTTCAATATAATCACCAGGTGACCTAATTTCACACCTAGTCCTTATATTTAATCATATTTGAAATCTTTACAATTTACTCCCAATGCTAAATATTCCAATAATTAGTCTATTTGGTTCAATTCTCCTATGATTCAATAATAAAATTATTCAACGAAAGTTAAATTTTCATTTACTGGAAATCCTATTCTGACTAGGCCAGTTTTTTGGGGTGTTACAGATGCATAATCCACTAACGGGATTTTTCGGTACCATATAGCCCCTCGACCGTTAGGGTACTCGTGGTGGAGTATTCAGTTAACATAAACCTCTCAACACCCGGGGGACTTATTTATAGTGTACTATCAATCCTATGGCTGGCCAACTATATCCGATAACATTTTAAACCACATCACTTGCCAATATAATTCATTATTAACCATGTACCTCACTGTTTTTATATTCATTAATTTAAAACCATTTTCAAAGCAACAAACCATGCTTTAAACAAATATTCTACATACTTACATGGATCATTTACCAAATACATCCATCATCATTATATGATCAAAAATAGTATAAAACATACTTTAAAACATGCTTAAACAGTAGGTACTATGTAATTCCAAAACAAGTGCATAAAATCAATTTCGTTAAAGCACGACCGGGAGAGAATTATCGTCATACTTACTTCTGAGTTTAAACTAGCGTTCCAAGCTAAGTTTAAACCCCCAATTATAACCTTTAAACCATTTCTAAGATGAAATCTACGTTCTCACTCACCGACAACGCGAAGCTTCATTCGCCGATGTGAATCATTGCTCCAAAGCTTCCGAAGCGGCACTACAAGCTTGAGGATCAACCTCCCCTAATTTTACCACCCAAAAATAGAGGATTCAATGCATCAAAATACATTCATAAACCCAACAACATCAACCCATAACAATCATCTTCAAACTCTAGCCGAAACTTTCCCAAAACTATCAAAATCAACATCAAACAACTTTCAAACTTAACCCAGCGAAAACCTAATGATTTAATCCACCAGTTAACTTCAATTGACATCAAAAAACAACCTAACAAAAACCTTATACCTTCAGCATACATTAAACCTCCACAACTCCTCAAAAACACATAACTTACAACCTAGAAAATTAGAGATTCACATATATTCAAAATTCCAATGTTAAAATCAATCCATTAGCATTATAAAACATCAAAATCATGATTAAAATCAATCAAGAACTCAAAAAAATATATCCAATTTGAAAATCACCAAATCTTATCAATTAAAGCTTGATTTAACCAATTTCCATAATCAAACCATTAAAACTCATTAGAAACATATATAAAAGGATCAAATACTTGGGAATTTCAATAAAGAACCATTCATTAGAGGAGAAGAACGAACCTTACCTCTAATGAGTGAATTTCCTCTCAATTGGATGTTTACTCTTGAAAAACAAAGGATGACACTGAGATTTTGGAAATCAAGATTAAAGAATCCATTAAAAATAAATAGTTTAGAAAATCATGTCATTACCTGAAATCTTTGATGAACAAAAGAGTGTTTGGCTGAAGAAAATTTGAGAGGAAGTTTGAGAGAAAGAAAGTTACGTCAAAAGTGTTTTTAGGAAAATAACCACCTTTAATTAATCTTCATTTTAGTTCCTTAATTAAAAACATTAAAAATAATCCCAATTGAGAGAAAACTCTGATAAAAACATTTAGGTAAAATTGCTCCTTAAAGATTCCAAATTTCATTTTCCAAAATTGGCTTTACCATAAATATCTATATATTAAATAATGGTTTTTAGATATTTTCCCATATTTTTCTAACACCAAATATATTTAATCCGATTTTAATCTCAAATCTGACTCAAATCTCTAATCTCGGTCCACTGGACTGTCTAGTCAGCATAAAAACCACTTGGCCCAAAATCGGGGAGTTACAACTCTCCCTCACTTAGGAAATTTCATCCTCAAAATTTTACCTAAAGGAAACAAATGTGAAAACTACTTCAACATGCCCGTTTTGTTTTCCCGCGTGGCCTCCTCAACTCCCTGATGTCGCCACAACACCTTTACAAGCTTAATTGTCTTGCCACGGAGAACTTTACTGTTAGAGTCAAGGATCTTTACAAGTTCCTCATCCTAAGATAAATTCAGTTGCAACTCAATTTCCTTTATCGGTATGACATGTGATGGATCCAACCGATACCTCCGCAACATCGACACATGAAACACATCATGAATATTCTCCAAGTAAGGAGATAACCTCAAAAGATAAGCCACAAGACCAACACGCTCCACAACCTCATACGGTGCAATGAACCTCAGACTAAGCTTACCCTTACGTCTGAACCGCATCACATTCTTCTAAGGTGACACTTTCAAAAACACGTGGTCACCAACCGCATACTCAATCTCTCTACGCTTCAAATCTGCGTAGGATTTTTGGCGATTTGAAGTGGCTTTCAAATGATCACAAATGAGCTTCGCTTTCTCATTTGTATTTTTCAAAACATCCGGCAAGGACACATGCTTTTCCCTAACCTCGTTCCAACACAAAGGTGTACGACACTTCCTACCATACAAGGTCTCACACGATGCCATTTGTATACTATCCTAGTAAATATTATTATAAGCGAACTCCACCAAAGGAAACTATTTTCCCAGGTTCCTTGGAACTCAATAATACAACACCTCAACATGTCCTTCAAAACCTGGATCACACGTTCAGACTAACCATCCGTCTGAGGATGATACAAAATACTGAAATTTAACCGTGTACCCAAAGCTTGATGCAAACACTCCCAAAACCTCGCTGTAAATCGTGGATCTTTATCTGAAACTATGAACTTAGGCACTCTGTGTAAACGCACAATCTCAGCAATATACAAATCTGCCAACTTATCCAAGGTATATACGTCATATGCACTGGCACAAAATGTGCACACTTTGTAAACTGATCCACAGTCACCTAAATGCAATCCTTTTTAGTAGGCTTTAATGCCAACCCAGACACAAAATCCATGGTGATTCTCTCTCACTTCCATTCTGGTATCCTCAACGGTTGCAACAACCTGGACAGAAACTGATGTTTGGCCTTAACACACTGATACACCATGCATCTAGCAACAAAATCAGCCATGTCTTTCTTTAAACCAACCCAATAGTTCTCTTCTTTCAAGTCTTGATACATCTTAGTACTACCGGGATACATAGCAAAAGGACTAGTATGTGCATCGGTCAAAATGGTATGCCTCAACTCATCATCATTTGGCACCACTATTCGATCCTTAAAACACAACACTTCATCATCATGGATGAAAATCCGCCAGATTTCCATCCATGATATCCTTAACATGTGGTACCAATGCATCATCATTAGGTTACTTTTCCTTAATCAATTGTTACAAGGATGGTTTTACTTGTGACTCGGCCAACAAACCTCTATCCCGCGTCACACTTAATTGTGAAAACATCGCTCTCAACTCCACCGCAATCTTCCTACTCAAAGCATCAACTACAACATTAGCCTTTCCCGAATGATACTCAATCATCAAATCATAATCCTTAAGCAACTCCAACATCTATGTTGCCTAACATTCAAATACTTTTGAGTCATCAAATATTTCAAACTTGTATGATCCGTGTTCACAACACACTTCTCATTGTAGAGATAATGTCTCCAAATCTTCAACGCAAACACAACCGTGGCAAGCTTAAGATCATGCGTAGGATAGTTTCGCTCATGCACATTCAATTGTCTAGATGCATAAGCCACAACTTTCCCTTTTTGCATCAACACACAACCCAAACCCACATAGGAAGCATCACTATAAACAAAGAACTTTTTACCCGACTCAGGTTGAATCAAGATAGCAGCTTGCATCAAAGCCTCCTTTAACTTTTCAAAAGCTCGTTGTCTATCCTCTGTCCACTCAAAACAGACATTCTTTTGCAAAAACTTGGTCAAAGGGGTAGCAATCCTTGAAAATCCATCAATAAACCTATGGTGATAACCGGCCAACCCAAGGAAACTACAAACCTCCAGCACCGACTTAAGTGGCTTCCAACCCATCAGCGCCTCAATCTTGTGTGGATCAACCCGAATTCCTTCAGCCCACACAACATGCCCAAGGAAAAAACCTTTTTAATCCAAAACTCACACTTGCTCAACTTAGCATACAACTGATTATCAAACAACGCTTGAAGCACAAACCGCAAGTGTTTATCATGATCCTCCTCGGTACGATAGTACACAAGAATATCATCAATAAACACGGGCACTAATTGATCTAAAAACTCATGGAACACCTGATTCATCATATCCATGAACGCAGTAGGGGCATTAGTCAAACGAAATGGCATCACCAAGAACTCGTAATGCACGTACCTCATACGAAAAGTAGTCTTAGACACATCTACATCCTTCACCTTTAATTGATAATACCCAGACCTTAAATCGATTTTAGAAAACACTAAAGCACCTCTAAACTGGTCAAACAAATTATTAATCTGTGGCAAGGAATACTTATTCTTAATTGTCAACTTGTTCAGTTGCCGATAATCAATGCACATCCGCATCGTGCCATCTTTCTTTTTCACAAACAACACAAGCGCACCACATAGTGAAACACTAGGCCTGATAAACCCTTAATCAAGCAACTCCTGAAGTTGCATCTTTAACTCCAACTCTTTCGATGCCATACGATAGAGAACAATAGACACTAGAGCTGTATTCGCATACAAATCAATGTCAAACTCAACCTTTCTATTCGGTGGCAAACCCGACAACTCCTCCGAAAACACCTAAAAACTCACATACCGTACGTATGTCTTGAACACGTACCTCATTTTTTCTCAGGTTCATAACATAGGCCAAGAATGCCTGACAACTAGAATCCATCATACGACTCGCTTCCAGAGCCGAAACAACATTGGACAAGAACTTAGCATTCTCACTGTTACCTCTCCAAAAGTACTATTTTTAATGCCAATCTTACAATGCTTTTGCATGTTTTTAGGTACATTTAGTTGCATTAGGATATTAAAATCATGCATTTACATAAGGAGATAGGATTTCTATCTATGCAGTATGGAAGGTTGTTTTGTTGGCAATTTTGTAGGTTTGACATAGTATTTCGCACAAGAATGTAGCGCAGTAAGGAATGCCAAAGATAATGCTGAGTGTTGTTGGTACAGATGGACCAAACAATGCCAAGCATCGGTTGGCAGAGAGGTGAACTTGATTTCATGCCAAGAAGATGTTGAACCCCAAAAAAATAGGACCAGATCAGGCTATGAAAAATAGCAATTGGATCAATCTCTAAAACAATAGCAAAAAAATACTGCCAAGCTCGGTTGGCAGAATTATACCAAGCTTGGTTGGTAACACAGCGGTGACATGATGACGTCAGCCCTATCCTGATAAGCTATCATAAGACCATATCTCTTATCCCTTCAGCATTAGAAGCTTACCCTAGCCATCCTTACACGCCTATTTAAAGACCCAATAGAGGAAAAAAAGAGATCATGGGGTAAAATCCTCGAGTTAAGAGTGATCGTAAGGAGTTGGAGTGCGACGAGTGACGATTCGCTACAGTAAGGAAGGATGGTTCGACCAGCTTGGCCAATAGCCTAGATTTGAGGGCTGCACCAAGAGATCCCTCATGCCTATTCTCTTGGTTTTAAGTTGTTTTACTTTTATTTTTATGATGATGTATTCGAAAATGGTTATGGTTTTGTTGGTTAAATCCCTCACCATGAACTAATTTCATAGTTGGTGGGGGATGTTTGGTTTAAACATTAATTTTATGGTTTAGTTTTTAATGATAAATATGTTTCGGTAAAGTTTTTCTATTTGGCATACTTGAATTTTTCCTAAATACTCTGCCAAGCGAAAGATGGCACTGTTGGCCTATTGCTCCTCAATATCTTAACAGACTTGGGGTGGCAACGATTGAGTTATTGAATACTAAGGAGAGAAGCTTCGAGAGAAGTCATTCAAGTAGATGAACCTATTTCCGGAGTGATATCTACCCCTTAGGAGTATAGATTGGTTCGTAATCAAATCAATTTATTTAAAAACATGAACTATAGAGATATAGAGGTTTTTATATGATCGACTTAGGGCAATGACCAACGAGAGAGGCTTTGCTAATTTTGAATCTGCTCGGTAAACAATGCCAAGACAAGTTGACATTAAAAACTGGCACAACATGAAAAGCGTAGAAACCAGGTATTCCCTGGCAACGCTCATCACTCATTAAAAGACTCTCATTGCCAAGGTTTTTACTTCACTTTTATTTCTTTTCTTTTTAAGTATTCCCAAAAAAAACTTTTAAAACAAACATCTTTTATTCCAAGGCAAGTAACAATCAAACAATCGAATTCCAAGTTAATCTCTATGGGATTGATACTCAGCTTAACTTCTGTATTACTTGCAGACTGTGTATACTTGCGCGCAAAAGACTCTTGGCACTGTTTTACTAACACATACATTTTGCCCCAAAGATTATTTTTCCATCATTATCCCCAATTAATTCGGCTACCTTTATTAAACCCTATTCAACAATCAAACTCTTTACTTTCTACCTACCCTAGCCGTTTAAAGAAACAAATCTCTTTCACTTCTCTCTTTCTTTATCAAGCAAGAAACCAAGATCCATATTTTCTATTCTTCTTCCTTTGTCCAAACTGTCCAAAGCCTTATCTCGATAATGCCATGTTTAAGTTAAGGGATGTGGAGGATGAACACAAGGAGTATACCGACTCTATGATTAATGCCAAGAGAAAGAAGTTGCTGGCAGAACTGCGTGAACCTGAAACAACATGGATTGTATCATCCAAGGGACATTGAATAGTCAAGAGATTGGCCCTGAAATCTCAACCGAAGGGGTGGAACCATTTCTTGAAGGCAAATCTAATACCAACCAGCCACAACGAAATGGTGTCAGAGGAACGACTAGCACTACTACGCTCAATCATTGTCAGTTGGTAAATCAATGTCGGCCGAATCATCATCAAGGAGACATATAAATGTGCTGGTACTCCAATGGTAGTCTATTCTTTCCATTATTGATTTCTAACATTTTCATGAAGCATGGTGTGCACAAGCTTGATTCGAACAGAGGCCAAGAAATCAAATGCACCATCATCACGCTAGCGATGATGCCATGACATCTAGTCCTCAATCAGTTTATACCCTATCTGATGCCATAATCCTATTGTCTCCAGTCCAAGTTAAATCTTCCAATTCTGAATCTAAGATTGAATCGAAGGAACCCAAAACCAAGTCTGCTAAAACAAAGTATGCCATGAAGCTTGCCACGCCACCAGTGGTTCCTGTTTAGTCTGATGCCACTGCTACTGCTACCACATCAGACGCTGTCAAGATTGTGGAGGAAGTCCTCCAGGATGTTGGAGCCTCCACTACCACAAAGCCAACAATAAAGGGAAGAAAGAGAATGGCCCTCGATCGTAGGACCTTTGTGAAGAGAAAAACCTGAGTCACAAAAAAACTTTCATCCGAAGGGGAGTCCTCCTTTTCCTAGACTCCTTTACATTCCATTCCATTGCATTTACATGTTCATGCATTTTATTTTTTTTATTTGTATATATGTGTTGTTTTCATGCATTGAGGACAATGCACATCTTAGGTTTGGGGGTGTGCGTTTCCTCACATTTATGCCATGCATTCCATGTTTAATTTCTGTTGCCATGCCATTTTAGGTCAGTAGAATAGATGCATGCAGAACCACTAAAAAAAGAAAATTTTTCCTTGGTTTAATTTTGAAGGATGTTAACATTTGTTAGGCAAGTTTAATTTGATCTAGGTTTCTGTCTAATGAGGAAATTTTAATCTTTAGTTGTCATGCCATGCCAGCAGAGTAGTATGCTAGGTTAGCTTGACAATTGATCTCTAGTTTAGGGAATTGAATTTACACTTAACACATGATATGAATCTAGTTCCCTAGCAAACTTAGATTATTTGAAACTATGCTCAGATTCAAAAAAAATGAAAAATGATGCCAGGGTAAAAAGAAACTAATAAGACAACAATGTTTTGCCAAGGCAATAAAATAAAAATGTAGAACTCTCCTCTACCTAGGGATAATAAGTTACTTGGGGCTTCGTGGTTTGCTCCCTATTAGTTTTCAAGTCCAAAACCCTAGGGTATGAGTTGAAGAGAAAGCCTAGTGATGTATCAATTAAGGTGGGGATTCCTGGTATGCTTCCTCTTATCACTCACGCTAAACAGTGTCATGAAGCAAGCTTAAATTAATGCCAACAGAACCCTCGGCAAGAAAGAAAAAGAAAGAAAAATGATGAAAATAAAGATCTGAGTTTAGGTAGTAAAATTGGCTAATGGAGTGAAAGGATATTGGATGCATATTGCCTACACATCATGCACTCTTCATGAACTTAAACTAGAGTTATATTGTTGCACTTGAATTACTACCTGTTTGGCATTATTGCACTGAGATACTGAGGATAGAAATAGAGCCAAATTCTGTTTGCTAGCATCTGTTGGCATTCCAGCCAAAATTTTGTCGAGGTAACTTTTTCACAAATTTTAATTATTTTTATTTGCATTACTTGAGGACAAACAATGAGTTAGGTTTGGGGTGTGTTACCTCTCCAAAAGTATTGTTTTTAATGCTAACCTTACAATGCTTTTGCTTGTTTTTAAGTACATTTAGTTGCATTAGGATAATAAAATCATGCATTTTGAAAAGGAGTTAGGACTTCTGTCTATGTCAGTATGGAAAGTTGTTTTTTTTGCAATTTTGCAGGTTTGGCATAGTATTTAGCACAGGAATGCAGCGCAGTAAGGAATGGAAAAGAGAATGTCGAGTGTTATTGGCACAGATGGACCAAAGAATGCCAAGAACCGGTTGGTAGAGAAGTAACTTGATGCCATGCCAAGAAGCTGTTGAACCCTGAAAAAATAGGACTAGATCAGGCTGCGAAAAATAGCAATTGGACCAATCTCCTAAAAATAGTGAAAAAATAGTGCCAAGCTCGGTTGGCAGAATTATGCCAAGCTTGGTTGGCAACGCAAGGGCAGCACGATGATGTCATCCCTAGCCTGATAAGCTATCATAAGACCTTATCTCTTATCCCTTCAGCATTAGAAGCTTACCCTAGCCGTCCTTACATGCCTATTTAAAGACCCAATGGAGGAAAAAAAGAGATCATGAGGGGTAAAACCCTCGAGTGAGGAGTGATCGGAGTGAGGGGTTGGAGTGCAACAAGTGACGAGTGACGATTGGCTGCACCAAGGAAGGGTGGTTCGACTAGATGGCCAAGAGCCTAGATTTGAAGGCTACATCGAGAGACCCCTCGTGCCTATTCTTTTGGTTTTAAGTTGTTTTACTTTTATTTTTATGATGATGTATTTGAAAACGGTTATGGTTTTGTTGGTTAAATCCCTCACCATGAACTAATTTCATAGTTAGTGGGGGATGTTTGGTTTAAATGTTGATTTTATGGTTTAGTTTTTAATGATAAATCTATTTCGGTAAAGATTTTCTATTTGGCATACTTGAATTTTTCCTAAATACTCTTCCAAGCGAAAGCTGGCACTGTTGGCCTATTTCTCCTTAATATCTTAACAGACTTGGGGTAGCAATGATTGAGTTATTGAATACTAAGGAGAGAAGCTTCGAGAGAAGTTGTTCAAGTAGATGAACTTACTTTAGGAGTGATATCTACCCTTTAGGAGTATAGATTGGTCCTTAATCAAATCGGTTTATTGAAAAACATGCACTATAGTGATATAGGGGCTTTTATATGATCGACTTAGGGCAATGACCATCGAGATAGGCTTTGCTAATTTTGATTTTGCTCTGCAAACAATGCCAAGATAGGTTGACATTAAAGGCTAGCACGGTATGAAAAGCGTAGAATCCAAGCATTTCCTGCCAACGCTCATCATTCATTAAAAGACATTTCTTGCCAAGGTTTTTACTTCACTTTTATTTCTTTTCTTTTTAAGTATTCCCAAAACAAACTTTTAAAGCAAACATCTTTTCTTCCAAGGAAAGTAACAATCAAACAATCGAATTCCAAGTCAATCTCTGTGGGATCGATAGTCAGCTTAACTGATGTATTACTTGCAGACCGTGTATACTTGCACGCAAAAGACTCTTGGCACTGTTTTACTAATACATACATTTTACCCCTTTTCCAGCATTCATAACACACTTCTTCTAGAGAATCTACACTCACCCACGATCACCAGTTCGTAATCATCAGCAAGTTTCAAGGTAACTCGTTTGGTTTCAAAATCAACCACAACTCTATGCTCGGTTAACCAATCCATACCCATGATTACATCAAAATTGTGAAACAAAAACTCCATCAAATCAACCATAACCACATGACCTTGAACAGTCAAATGACATCTCCTAAACAACCTTCTTGTAACAACTGTCTCACTGAAAGAACTAGTTACTTGTATACCCACATCTAGCACCTCAACAGGTATATTAAGCAAATGCGCATGCTCATGTAAGATGTATGAATATGTAGAACCAGAATCAACCAAAGAAAAGAATGACAAAGATTGCAATGTAAATGTACCTGTAATCACATCAACATTGTTGCGATCCTCGTGATGTGCGTACACCCTCGCAAGACCACCACCCTTTGGTTAGATAGCAATAGTATGAGCCATAGTCCTCGGACCCTCATCTCTACGCTAAAACTGTCCTCGGTCATGACCACCACGACCCTTCTATGGTGCAACCGCAGGTGTCCTGGCTTGTCCACCACCGACCAAAAATGGAAAATAACGTCTCAAATGATCGTTCGATCCAAAATTCCAACAAAAGTTAGCAACAACAGCAGCAAGAGCCTGTCCACATACCCAACAGCCAATAAATGCTGCTCTAACCTAAGTACCCTGACCCTTCAGTCCTCCCCCAGCACTACCTCCACCTCGCCTCAAATCAGAGCAATACCTCTTATCACAATGCTTCTTAAACTGACCACCCTCAAAGCTAGAGTCTGCAATTCTTTTGCTCAAGCTAGAACCTCCCACACGAGATGATAAACCCAAGTTTTGCTCAATGTCCTTCACTCGTGTAACCAACACATCGAAATCAGTGTAGTCAGAAGCCAACATATAAGTTATAACATCATGTACCAATTCGTAACGAAATCGATCATAGAGATGCCTCTCATCCAGTACAAGTTCAGGAGCATATTGGCTTAACATCACAAATTGTACCTCATACTCAGCCACTATAACACCTTAAAAACTGATTTAGTCAGAATTGGGTTCCGATAATCAGAAACCCTACACCATAAAGGTCCAAATATTGCATTAACTTTGAGCGTGTGGCCAATTATATTGATATAAGACTTTAAATGAGTCAATTTATTGATTAAGGACCTTATTGAATTTATTGGAAAATTATTTAGTGATCAAATTGTGAGAATTGAAAGTTAGGGAGCAATAGTGCAAGGTATAAGAAGATGATGGACTACCTTTGTAATTTTCCCATTTTGAAGATGATTCACCTACTTGTTTTCATCATCTTCATGTGTTATATTCATCCTTTGTCAATAAAGGATGACAACATTGATGTGGGCAACTATTGTTGTTTAATATGTGCAATATAGGAAAAGATGGATATTATTATTATTATAAGCTTACCCTCAATTGAAGGAAACCCCATCGGTTAAGTCCTAAGCTTTGATAGAGTGCTTAAAACACTTGAAACATTATTATATAGTAAAAGGGCTTCCACCGAGACTTCCATCTTTTGTTGTCTTCATCCTTTTCAAGTGTAAGCTCACACCTCTATTGTTATCTTTCTCAAGCTAACATCTCTTTCGTTAAGCATGCAAAACTTAAGCTTTCTTTATCCATCGATACTATTGGATAGCCATTGGTTTGGTAAGAATAAACCCCCTATCAATTATCAATTCTTGTGGATTGTAGATGCTTAATTCCAAGTTAAAGTTATTGAATATCTATGCTAAATTCTATAGCTATTTGAATTTAGATATTGATTTCGTTATTGTTGTATCGACTTAACATGTCCTCTTGTTTTACCTAGCTCAAGAGTTGGAGAAGGAAAATCCATCATCTCTATCAAAAGGCTAAGAACAAGGGAGTTGTCATCCGAGAGCCGTAGGAGCTTCATAAAATCAAGGTGAGTGTAGTCGGAGTCTCAGGATTAGGCTAAGTGTTTTTCTCGATTTCATTGATATTGATTTATGTCTAGCTAACATTGTGTCTAAGGATATCACAACGAATCTTTTAGGATATTATATTGGTAAGAATTGGTAAGTTATAGTATTGAATTATTGTACATAGAAACATTGTTATTGTCATCAGACATATTGAAGCATTGGAAATAGAACATTGATCATTGAACATCGACATTGTCATTGCTATAGTCATTGTCATATATATATATATACTGTCATTTATTATTGGAATTGGTATAGTTATTGTTGTTAAAACATTGTTATTGAAACATCGACCATTTATATTGCTATTGAAAAATATTGAATATCGATATTTCTATTGAACCTTGGATTCGAAAGGACATTGGATACAATTGGCATGCCATAGAATTCATGAACTCATTGGTACGGGTGGACTATGGTCCTTGGCTACTACATTTGTTGTGGCGAGGTGGAGGGATGTTAGAGATATTGGTCAATTGGCGAGGCAGAGGGACTAAACCATTCATTGATTTGGCGAAGCATAGGAATTCGTGTATCCATTATCTTGATTCATTCTAAGGAATAATATTGAAAGATGGTATAAATGCTATTGAACATGAATCATTGCATTGTTATTGATAAAAACATGATTTGGAATGCATCTCATTGTTATCAATATTTTTTATGACTACCTCACTAGGAAAAGAATGCCTAATGCAGTTCATCTCATGCATTTCATGTCAAGGGATCATTGCTTCGAGATTGGGGTCCGTTGGAAGTCTTGGCAAGTCAATACAAGGCTAAAGTAATGTATACCGTCCCTACGAACTCCTAGTATGGTGGAAAAGTAGTTAGATTAGTCACTTTTAGCCCTCTTGACGTGTATGTCTTGCATATGATATGCATTAGTGTTAAGGGCCCTAAATGTTGTTTTGAAAATGGCTAAAAGTGGTAAAACTTGCATATTTTGCCTAAAAGGGTAAAAACGTAGTAAACGGATTCGTATAGCTACGAAATTCGGTATGCTAGTAGTTTATGATGTTTTAAACTTACTGGTAAAATTTCATAAGGTTTGGATAATAATTGATGGGACAAAATGGATAAAAACTAGACCAAATCTGTTATTACAGTGTAGGGTTGATCGATACAGGGGATAGTGTATTGATACGAACTTTAGCGTATCGGTACTAATAGTCAGCACTAGAATTTGGTTGTAAAATTGCATCTGTACGGCTTCAAGGCGTACTGGTACTGGTCCATCGATACTAGACAGCTAAGGCTATACCGATATGGATTTTGGTCACTGGAATTTGCAAATTTATGAAATGTGCATTGCGTACCGATACGGCCTATCGAGTATCGGTTCTGATACATGTTATTTTGTTATAAGATGTTGAATAATTCTGGTAATTTACAAAGAGATCACCTGTTTTTGATTGGATTAATTGAATGGATAAATGGACTCTGATTAACATGAAAATTTACATGTTTATTGTTTGTAAGTTGAATTTCATTGTGGCACAGTTAATTTCAATAAAGGACCCTTAATTTATAAAAATTATAGATTGGTCCATAAAATTTGTATAAGTTTAAAACTAATCCTAAATTCAAGACTAATGAGTTATACTGAATCACTACTACATTATATAGACCTAGTAATGTTTTAAGACGTCGAATCAAACACTGCATGGGTTTTAGTTCTTTAAAACATTGAACAAGGTTTAAAATCATTGTACCGATCACCGTTTCAACATCGATAACATACTCCGACCTGATTCCCTACCAGGTCAGGCAGGGGGTGTTACATTTGTGGTATTATAGCTAGAGTTTAGTCAATTCTAGGACTAAACTAGAGTCTATTGTATTGCTATTGTATTACTTTTCCATCTAGGAGTTATTTGTTGTGTATATAGTGACTTGTCGACTAACCCGATCTCTTTACATTATAGATATATCTGAGACTAACAAAACTCATATTAATGAGCTTTCTAGCAGCTCCTCGACATGTGGTGAGGAGATAAGGGAGGAGATCCTCTGAATCCACCAAATTTCCCACCTCAAAATGTTAAACCGGAAGCATAGACTTCTCAAGCAGAATGCTATTGGAACATGACCGACATGTTCAAACAATTCATGACCTCGAAGAGAGTTGAGCATGTTGTACAACCTACCCCAATTGTTGTCCAGTATGCTCGGGCTCCTATTGATAAGCTATCTCAACATCGAGCTTATACCTTTACTGGTTAGGATAATGATAATCCTAAAATTGTTAAATATTGACTGGATAACACATTGAGAATTCTAAATAAGGAGCTGCAGTGTTCAGATGAGCACAAGCTGGAGTGTGCCCTCGCGTTGCTTGCTAATGAGACACTTCATTGGTGGGAGACCACTACCCTTACGGTCTTTAAAGAAATGGAGACTTGGGAGTTCTTTGTTTGAGAATTCCAAAAGGAGTACATTAGCGAGTTCTATCTCACAAAAAGGCGCAGTATCTTCCTCCATCTCAAGTAAGGTGGATATCTTGTGGAGCAGTACATCCGTGATTTTTGTAAGTACTGCAGGTATGGTGCCGAGTATATCAAGAAGGTGGAAGAGAAGTGCAGAATGTTCATTGCTAGGCTCAGTGATGAGCTACGCCCTATGTTTATAGCATTGTGCATCACTGATTTCCAAGACCTTGTGAACCGAGTTAAGGCCACTGAAGCAACACAGAAAGCCCAGAGGACTAGTGGGTCAGGAAAGTCTGAAAATAGATTCTGAGACGATTCTTGACCTCTTAAGTGGAACAAAAAAGGAGAATACCAAGGCCCTAAACTGAACGTGTATCCACAGCCTTGTCGTACTAGAATATTGAGAAGCAACAGATTATGACATAGTCTTTTTCTAAGGCATCCTCAGTTGATAGCTCTAGAGATTCGAACTGAGGCTCTCAGTACCTCGCTTGCAACTATTGTCAAAATAGGCATCCAGCGGGACAATGCCACAAGCATTCTGGAGCTTGATTCTATTGTGGAGAACAAGGCCACTTCATTCGAGATTGTCCTCTCAATGCTACCAAGTCTATTGCTACACTGGCTAATGTTGCATCACTTGCCCAATCTTTTCGAGGTAAGGTATCAAGGCAAGGATCACCGGGAGCCGCGGGGAGATCTAGTTGGCTCTGGAAAGATATCTGATAAACAAGAATCAAGGGCCTTTGCCCAAGTTTATCATGTGAGGAGTAGGGAGAAGGAGGCTAGACCCGATGTCATTGTAGGTACCATTGAGTTGTATTCGTATTCCTTATATGCATTGATTGATCCTAGTTCTACTTACTCCTTTATAAGTATCGTATTAGTTAAGAAGTATAAACTGTATTTTGAACCTATAACATCGAGGATGTCTATACCTAATCCTTTGGGAGATTGTGTCACCGTGAGCCTTGTATGTAAGAATTTTCCCTTATTAATCCAAGGGATTCCATTTCTGGCCAATTTATTAGCACTACCAATCCATAAGTTTGATGTTATACTAGGTTTAGATTGGCTCAGTGAACATCAAGCTTGAGTAGATTGTAGTAAGAGGAAATTGTACCTTCGACGCCTTGGCAAGGAGAGTATCATTTTGATGAATTCAAGAAACCCTTCATTGGATGCTTTTACATTGGAAGCCAAGGATTAACCTCGATTATCAGACATTGACACCATGTGTGAATTCCCTGATGTTTTTCCTGATAAACTTCTGAGTTTACCTCCAACCCGTGAAGTGGAAGTCGGCATTGAAGTGCAACTAGGAACTACCCAGTTTCCATTGCACCCAAATGAATGGCAGCTGTTGAGCTGAAAGAGTTGAAAGCCCAAAGTCCATATTCAAGAACTGCTTGATAAAGGCTTCATTCAATCGAGTTCTTTGCCTTGGGGAGCTCTGGTCTTTTTTGTAAAGAAGAAAGATGGCTCCATGAGACTATGCATCGATTAACGATAGTTGAACAAAGTTACCATCAAGAACAAGTATCAATTTCCAAGGATAGATGACCTATTCGATCATCTTAAGGACGCCTCCATGTTTTCCAAGATTGATTTAAGGTCCATATATTATCAGATGAGAGTCAAGGAATGCAATTTTCCCAAAACTATTTTTCATACGAGATATAGACACTACGAATTCTTGGTAATGCCCTTCGGGCTAACCAATGCACTGGCAGCCTTCATGGACCTAATGAATCGGGTTTTTAGACCCTACCTTGACAAGTTCGTAGTAATATTTATTGATGACATCTTGATCTATTCTAAGAATGCTGCAGCACATCGAGATCACCTTCACATTGTGCTTCAAACCCTTTGAGAGAAGCAATTTTTGCCAAGTTTTCTAAGTGTGAGTTTTGGCTCACTGAAGTTTCCTTCCTAGGGCATATTGTATCGGCTTTGGGCATTCAGGTAGACCCGAAGAAAATTTAGGCCATCCTTGATTTGCATCTACCGAAGAATGTTGGTGATGTGAGAAGTTTCGTTGGTCTTGTTGGTTATTATAGAAGATCCGTTAAGGGATTTTCTATGATAGCAGCCCCATTGATTAAATTATTAAGGAAATAAGACTCATTTGTTTGGATCGTAGAACAACGAAGAAGCTTTGATCAATTGAAACAATTCTTGACTCATGCACCGGTCGTAACCCAACTCGAGTCTAGAATGGACTATACAGTCTATAGTGATTCATCGTATCTTGGGTTAGGATGTGTATTAATGCAAGAAGGTATAGTCATTGCTTATGCTTCGAGACAACTAAAGCCACATGAGATGAATTATCCCACTCATGACTTGAAGTTGGCTGCAGTTGTCTTTGCATTGAAAATCTGGAGACATTATCTCTACGGAGAGAAATGCTATCTCTTCACTGATCATAAGAGTCTCAAATATATATTGGCACAGAAAGAGTTGAATCTATGCCAACGTAGGTGGATGTAACTCCTTAATGATTATGATCTTGTTATTGATTATCATCCGGGTAAGTCAACGCTGTTGTTGATACACTCAGCATCAAACCTCTTCCTAGTAAGTATCATTAATGATTATTGATATCCTATGCATTGCTTAGTACACCCACTCATTGCTAAATCATTGTATTGTAGCTCATCGAGCTATTAATGCTCATTTTTGACTTTGGAAGCATCGTTGTCTCGTAGCTGAGCTTCACGTTCAGTCTACTATTATTTCATTAATCAAAGCATTGGAAGATCAAGACCCCGAATTCCAATATATTATTTCTAAGTTACAAGATAATTCAGAATCAGTTCTGAAAGACTCCTATGTTTTCGTGATCGGGTATGCGTACCTAAAGATGAATCTCTTCGTACCGGTATTATCAAAGAAGCTTATTTAAGTTCTTTTTTTGTCCACACGGGTTTTGTAAAGATGTATAAGAACCTTCGAGAACTCTATTGGTGGTCATACATAAAGCAAGCTATAATTGACTTCGTATCCAAGTGTTTTATGTGCCAACGTGTTAAGGCTGAGCACCGTGTTCCTACTGGATTATTACAACTTATTGAATTGCCATGGTGGAAGTGGGAGAAGATCACTATGGACTTTATTAGTGGTCTGCCCCTAACTCTAGCTAAACGCAATGCTATTTGGGTCATTTAGACCGTTTCACCAAGTCAGCACATTTCTTACCGGTTAGAATAGACTACGGTCTTCCTAAGTTGGCTGACTTGTATATCAAGGAAGTTATTTGATTCCACGGAGTACCAAAATCTATCATCTCTGATCGAGATCCTTGATTTGCTTCTCGCTTTTGGAGAATATTGTAAGGAGCTTTGGGCACCAGAGTTAACCTTAGCACTACTTTTCACCCTCAGTTTGATGGCCAGTCAAAAAGGGTATTTTAGGTAATCATCAAAAATCCTTCCCGTTAAATCATTGGAAATGTGTATCGTTAATAAACCCCTTTCGTACAGATTCTAGAAGACATGCTATGTGCGTACATTATTGATTTTGGAAGATCTTGGGAGAAATCCCTACCCCTCATCGAATTTGCCTACAATAATAGCTATCAAGCTTCTATTAAAATGGCACCGTATGAAGCGTTGTATGGAAGACACTGAAGAACTCATTATGTTGGTCAAAACTCAGTGAAGGCAAGATGTTGGGCCCCGACTTACTGCGGGAAACTGAAGAACGGGTTGCCATCATTCATGATCGTTTGAAAACTGCCTTTGACCGACAAAAGGTCTATGGTGATCTAAAGCGAAGGGATATACAGTATGAAGTTGGTGAGAAAGCCTTCCACAAGGTTTCACCATGGAAGAAGGTCCTGAGGTTTGGAAAAAGGGGGAAGCTGAGTCCCCGTTTCATTGGACCCTTTGAGGTTATTGAGAAAGTTTATCATGTGGCTTATCAATTATTGTTATCCTCAAAACTGAGCAAGATCCATGATGTATTCTATGTATCGATGCTCCAAAATATAGCTCTAACCCTTCGCATATCATTGAGCCTAAGTTTGTTGAGAGATTCAACCTAATTGATCCTACGAAGAAAACTCAGTTCAGATTCTTGCAAAGGAAGTCAAAAAGCTTCATAACAAATCTATACCACTGGTTAAAGTGCTCTACAGGAGCCACACCATTGAAGAAACAACTTGGGAATTGGAGAAGACAATGAAGAAGTAATACCCTCATCTTTTTGGTTTAGGTAAAAATTCGAGGACAAATTTCCTTAAGGGGGAGAGTTGTAACACCCTAAAAACCAGTTTAGTCAGAATTGGGTTCTAGCAATCGAAAACCCTACACCGGAAAGGTCTAAATATTGCATTGACTTTGACCATATGGTTAATTATATTGATATAGGACTCCAAATGAGTCAATTTATTGATTAAGGACCTTAATGAATTTATTAGAAAATTGTTTAGTTATCGAATTGTGAGAATTGAAAGTTAGGGAGCAATAGTGCAAGGTATAAGAAGATGAAGGACTACCCTTAAAATTTTCACATTTCAAAGATGATTCACCTACTTGCTTTCATCATCTTCACGTGTTATGGCCATCCTTTGTCAATAAAGGATAACAACATTGATGTTGGCAACTATTGTTGTTTAATGTGTGTAATATAGGAAAAGATGGATATTATTATTATAAGCTTACCCTCTATTGAGGGAAACCCCATCGGTTAAGTCCCTAAGCTTTGATAAAGTTTTTAAAACACTTAAAACATTATTGTATAGTAAAAAGGCTCCCACCAATACTTTCATCTTTTGTTGTCTTCATCCTTTTCAAGTGTAAGCTCACACCTCCATTGTTATTTTCTTCAAGCTCTCAAGCTAACACCTCTTTCGTTAAGCATCCAAACTTAAGCTTTCTTTGATCCATTGATACTATTGGATAGCCATTGGTTGGGTAAGAGTAAACCCCTATCAATTCTTAATTCGCATGGATTGTGGATGCTTAATTCCAAGTTAAAGTTATTGAATATCTATGCTAAATTCTATAGCTATTTGAATTTAGATATTGGTTTCGATATCGTTGTATCAATTTAAATTGTCCTCTTGTCTTACCTAGCTCAAGAGTTGGAGAAGGAAAATCCATTATCTCCATCAAAGGCTAGGAACAAGGGAGTTGCCATCGGAGAGTCGTAGGAGCTTCGAAAAATCAAGGTGAGTGTACTCAGAGTCTCGGGATTAGGATAGTGCTTTTCTCGGTTTCATTGATATTGATTTATGTCTAGCTAACATTGTGTCTAAGGATATCACATCGAATCTTTTAGGAGACTATACTGGTAAGCATTGGTAAGTTATTGTATTGAATTATTGTGCTTAGAAACATTGTTATTGTCATCGGACATATTGAAGCATTGGAAATAGAACATTGATCATTGAACATCGACATTGTCATTGCTCATTGTCATATATATATATATATATATTGTCCTTGATTATTGGAATTGGTATAGTTATTGTTATCGAAACATTGGTATTGAAACATTGACCATTGATATTACTATTGAAAAATATTGAATATCGATATTGCTATTGAACCTTGAATTCGAAAGGAAATTGGATACAATTGGCATGCCATAACATTCATGAGCTCATTGGCATGGGTGGACTATGGTTCTTGGCTACGACATTTATTGTGGCGAGGCAGAAAGACTAGACCATTCATTGATTTGGCGAGGCGTAGGAATTCGTGTATCCACTATCTTGATTCGATCCAAGGAATAATATTGAAAGATTATATAAATGCTATTAAACATGAATCATTGCATTATTATTGATAAAAACATGATTTGGAATGCATCTCATTGTTATTGATATTGTTAATGACTACCTTAATAGGCAAAGAATGTCTAATGCATTTCATCTCATGCATTTTAAGTTAAAGGGATCATTGCTTCAAGATCGGGGTCAGTTGGAAGTTTTGGCAAGTCACTACAAGGCTAAAGTATTGTATATCGTTCCTACGAACTCCTAGTATGGTGGAAAAGTAGTTAGACTAGTCACTTCTAGCCCATTTGATATGTATGTATTGCATATGATATGTATAAGTGTTAAGGGCCCTAAATGTTGTTTTGAAAATGGCTAAAAGTGTTAAACTTGCATATTTGGCTTAAAAGGGTAAAAACATAGTAAACAGATTCGTATGACTACGAAATTTGGCAAGCTAGTAGTTTATGATGTTTTAAACTTGCTGGTAAAATTTTATAAGGTTTGGATATTGATTGATGGGTCAAAATGGATAAAAACCAGACCAAATCTGTCAATACAGTGTAGGGCATATCGATACAGGTGATAGTGTATTGATACGGTATTGCATATTTGGACCAGGTCACGCTGGTTAACAGGGCGTATCGATACAAACTTTAGCGTATCAGTACTAAAAGTCAACACTAGAATTTGGTTGTAAAATTGCATCGGTACGGCGTTAAGACGTACCGATATTGGTCTATCTGTACCGGTACAGCTAAGGCTGTACCGATACGGATTTTGGTCACTAGAATTTGCAAATTTATGAAATGTACATGGCGCACCGATATAGGTAATTCTGTTATAAGATGTTGAATAATTCTGGTAATTTACAAAGTGATCACATGTTTTTTATTGCCTTAATTAAATGGGTAAATGGACTCTGATTAATATGAAAATTTGCATGTTTATTGTTTATAAGTTGAATTTTTTTTATGGCATAGTTAATTTCAGTAAAGTACCCTTAATGTATAGAAATTACAGATTGGTCTCTAAAGCTTGGATAAGTTTGAAATTGGTCCTAAATTCAAGACTAATGAGTTATATCGAATCACTGCTACACTATATAGACCAGGTAATGTTTTAAGACGTCAAATCAAACACTGCATGGGTTTTATTTCATTAAAACATTGAACAACGTTTAAAATCACCGTACCGATCACCGTTTTAAACATCGGTAACATACTCCGTCCTGGTTCCCTACCATGCCAGGCATGGGGTGTTATAGCCACAAACATACTGCACTGAATCAAGGTCATGAACTCACGCTTCTTTTCATCCAAGTATCTAACTCCCAAATACTTCTTCTTAAAGATAGTTCTAAAGAACTCTTAATCCACATCATTGGGTTCCATACCCCCAGTCACGGTCGTCCACCAACTATAAGCATCTCCTTGCAATAGGGATACAATACATCACAGCTTACGGGCATCATTGCACCCAATTTTCTCTAATATCCAAACAGTATTGGCCAACCATTCCTCGGATACATCGGGCGCCAACCCTCGACACTCTTTTCTAGACTACGCAAATGTTCCAATGGAAACCCCGTCTGTCCAACGAATGGCGCAGGAACCTGCGCTCCAGCAACAGTAGCTTGAAAAGCTCTAGTCATCACCGGTATCAAAGGCGCCATATCAACCAACACTGGCCTAGCTGGCATAGGTGGTACTTGCTCCCCTCCTACAGGTGGATTAGGTGGAGGGGGTGGCAACCCTCCAGGAGGTATAACAACCTTCTGATTTCCCTACCCAGCGGCAACGGTAACCGTGCTAGGTCTCAATTCTCTCATCGGTCCCATCGTGCTAAAATATCCCAACGTGCATTTAAACAATTAGGTTTTAATAAGGCATGATAATACACCAAAATAAAAATAATTAGGTCAGCTTCAAGCAAGGATCCAAGACTTCCATTTCAAATCAAAACATTTCAAACTGTATTAATAAGGCAATGTGTCCCAAAAACATACCCCAAGCTGGAATATAGCAACCAACGTGCATTTAACAATCACCGTGCATAGCAAACAACATAAATCAACCAATAACATCACCGTGCTACATTGGGTTTCTCGAAACAAACCCGTAAAGATTTAACTTGATTTACAAACATTTTTTTATCTTATCTAGATGAAACATTATAACCTATGGTGTGCATACTGGTAGCGAGTGAAAATTCAACTCAATCGGGCGTCGAATTGACATCCAATTGCTATTTAGGGACCAAATTGTAATTCTAGAAAATTAAATAGACTTTCTTACATTCAAGGTTACCAATCCTCGATTAGTTAGATTACATGCTTGCTTGTCAAGTTTCAACTCAAAACGATGATCCAAACTCATACAGTTGCATACATACGAACCAGGGACCAAAACAGAAGAATCTCAAAACATAAAATAGTCTGCAACCACCATAACAGCTGGCGGTACCGATACGGTCCCAAGGCGTACGATACACGGGTCACAAAAACCAAAAATAGAATTCTAGTAGCTCAAAACTGTACTGATACATCTCTTTGAGTATCGGTACACCTTGCCAAAATGCACTCGGCCGTATCGATATGGAGCCCCGCTTATTGGTACGCCTGGACCTATAATGTCCATTTTGGCTGGTTTTTCATACTTCCATGGATTCAAGCACACTCTAACATGCCTCAAACATTTACACAACATTACGAAGGATCAATCCTTATCATAACATTGCAGAAACATCATCCAGACATGACATCATGCTTAAAGGAAAAGTCTAGAGGCATGCTTCCTAGAAATCAATCCATCCAACATCCAAAACATAAAACCAAAGCAATACCAACCATAAAAGGACATTTACAAACTCACAACAACAATATAAACTTGCTCAACATGGAGTTTAGCATAAACCCTCCCAAAACACAATGAACTCCATTGCCTTTATTACTACAAGTCTAGTTTGAAACCATGCATTCAATTGGCCAAAGCCCTGTAATTTTGTTGCTTGCTCGCTGCCTTCAACCTTTAATTCTCTGCATTGATGGACAAAGAGAGCATAAGCACACTAGGCTTAGTAAGGATTGTTTAAACAACACACCATCAATGTATTTTAAAACCATTTTCCTAAAACACATTGAAGTCACCATTTCAATCATCTTATAAAACATCATGCCTTGAAAACCATACACTTAACACTTTCAAAAACCAACATATTAAACCACATGCAACATGTATCATGGATCAACAACAAATCCCACTGCTAACCCTCAATATAAGGCTTCCGATGCATAACAATCCATATGCAAAGCTTAAAGAGTAAACATGTATAAACCAACATTATACATCAACATCCATCAACATGATACATTGTCAATTATATTAGCTTTCAAGTGATCATAAACCAAATTCCACTTTCACAAAATATTTCATCGAATGCACAGATTCAACAAGTGTCCTCTCAACACTTCATGCCATCTCAACCGGAATTCTGGTACACTCACAACCGGGGTACAATCACAACCCCTCTCATTGGTTAGATGCATAATCCACTAACGAGAGTTTTTGGTACCATATAACCCCTCGATCGTTATGGTACTATTCGGTACACATAAACCCCTCAACACATGATGCGACTTATTTATAGTGCACTATCAACCATATAGCCGGCCAACTATATCCGATAACATTTTAAACCACATCACTTGCCAATATAATTCATTATTAACCATGTACCTCACTATTTTTATATACATCAATTCAAAAACATTTCCAAAGCAACAAACCATGCTTTAAACAAGTATTCAACATACTTACATGGATCATTTACCAAATGCATCCAACATCATTATATAATTAAAAACAGTATAAAACATACTTTAAAACATGCTTAAACAGTAGGTACTATGTAATTCCAAAACAAGTGCATAAAATCAATTTCGTTAAAACATGACCGACAGAGAATTATCGCCATACTTACTTCCAAGTTTAAACCGGCATTTCAAGCTAAGTTTATACCCCCCAATTATAACCTTTAAACCATTTCAAAGATGAAATCCACATTTTCACTCACCGACAACGCAAAGCTTCATTCGCCGATGCGAATCACTCCTCCAAAGCTTCTGAAGCGACACTACAAGCTTGAGGATTAACCTCCCATGATTTTAGCACACAAAACAGTCACTAAAAACAATTTTCATTCTTTACATTTTGGTCACTAGTCAAAATGTCACATTTCCAAATTTCATTTTTTAGAATTGGATTTACCAATATATCTATATATTAAATAATGATTTTAAGATATTTTCCCATATTTTTCTTGCACCAAAAATATTTAATACGATTTTAATCCCGAATCTAACTCGAATCTCTAATCCCGGTCCACCAAATCGTCTAATCAGCCTAAAAACCACTAAGCCCAATATCGTGGCATTACAACGAGATTTGCTCACTGGAATATGAGAAATAAGTAAGTGGAAAAAGGTTTCAGTACGCCTAGGGGCATATCGATATGGTATAACCACTTTTTGAACTTATGGTTATAATAATGAGAAGGTAACGGTCAAAAATTTATTATCAAAGATTTTGAAAATGTGAACACCCTGTATCAGTACGCATAGAACCATACTGATACTCAAAGCTTATTTGGTTCCAAGGTATGAATGGTGTACCGGTATGGCTTCAAGAGTATCGGTACCCAATAGCTATTTTGTATAAAACGTTTTTCCAGTAGCCAAAATCTATATAGATACGGTATTAGGTGTATTGTTACGACTGGATCAAATTGAGTTATTTGAGTACAAAATACTTAGAAAAATATTTAGGGTTTTAGTTTTTGTCTTAGAAATAATTTGAAGTTCAAATCCTTGTCATTTTGTGAGACTTTTTTAGTACTTAAAAATTTATCCAATTTTACGAATTGGTCCTTGAAATCTTTTGTTATATCAAAATCAAATATTGGTTTTACAACTTTGTTTGATCATAGAATGTTGGCTTAGTGTTTCTTGTTCTTCCATGGCTACTTGATTGAGTCTTTTAAACTCTCTAAGGAGTTTGTGGTCGTTAATTGACGTTGGGGTTGGTTTGGAGTCGTTGGAGCCTTTATTTCTCGCAATAAATGCAGTTCTAGACTCTTCGGTATCGGTACATGGGGACCTATATCGGTACTTGTTCATCAGAAAACTAGCCGTTGGAGCATTTATAACACAGGGGTATCGGTATGCTATATAAGCGTATCGGTATGCACCTACTCGTATTGATACGGCTAGGCCAGTATCAGTACCGAAAATGGCTACTGGAATCTGGAAAACTTGGGGATGAAAATCATATCGATACACTCAAAATTGTATCGGTATAGGGTCATTTGGGTATCGGTACGAGTTAAACCATATCGGTACTCAGGCTCAATTTTTGACACTTTGGCTATTTAAAATCATTTAAATTGTGTCAAAAACCCTTTGAAAACATTTCAAACATATTTTTCAAGTTTATGGACTTTTGAAATATTTTGCAAATTAGTTTAAGTCCAAAAACATTTTTCATTTAGTTATATAAAAAACAAATAGGTTTTTCATATTTGAATTATATTCTTTTTATAGAAAAATTTGAATTATATTTGAATCATATTTCAATTATATTCGAATTACTAATTCAAATTTTTCTAAATACGAATTATATTCGTTTTAAGCAAAATTTGAATTATATTTTTTAGCAACATTCGAATTATTAATTCTAATTTTGTTAAATTTGAATTATATTTTTTAGAAAAATTTGAATTATTAATTTGAATATAATGCGAACATGATTCGAATATAATACGAACATGATTCGAATATAATACGAATATGATTAGAATATAATTTGAATTTTGCTCAAAAAATATATTTTGGATATAGAAAAATTCGAACTAATAATTCGATTATAATTGGAATATGATTCGAATTTTGCTTAAATTCGAATATAATTGGAATATGATTTGAATATAATTCAAATTTTTCTAAAAAAAGAATATAATTCTAATATAATTTGAATATAATTCAAATTTTTCTAAAAAGAATATGATCCAAATTTGTCTCAAAAAATAATATAATTCGAATAAGTAATTGTTGGGGTCAATTTTAGGTAATTTAGTTTATCTAAAAAAGTTACTAATTTAATATTAAAATATTTAATTTAATTTATTTTTATTAAATATAAACATTTAAATAAAATAATATCTTTAATAAAAACAAATATTGGACTAAATTATAAAATTTAGAAACAAATAGGGGTCAATTTTAGGTAAAATAGACTTTTCAATGACTAAATTGAACAAAAAACAAACCTGGCAGACTTGACATATCATTTACCCTTTAAATAAAACCAGACGGGTTGACTTAGTCAAAGAGGAGATGATGTGGCGCGATGTTATTGGCTGGAATTTTTTAACGGCATGGGTAACGAAATAAGGCAAAATAGGTAACGATGCAAACGTTAGGGGCACAAGTAGGGATGGGCACAGGTCAGGTTTTTGGCCCACCTGAACCCGACTCGAAAATAAATATATTAAACTTGACCCTGACCTATAGAAAAAACTAATTTAGGGGCCTAATTATAAAAAATATTTTTAGGGGATTTAATCATAAAAAATCAATTTGTAAATAAAAAATCAATTGTATAATTTTAAGGATTAAATTGTAAATAAAAAATCAATTTTAAGGACCTAATTATAAAAAAAATATAAATAGGGGGTATTATTATAAATATCCCTAAAAAATTTAGGAGAAATTTACACAATTAGTCCCGAGTCGGGTCTGGTCGGATATTTTCCACCCTAAATCTGAACCCCACTTCACCCTTAATAAAAACCCAACTCGTGTTGAACTTAACTTTCACATTAAAAATCTGACCCGGTCGGGCTGGGTCGGAACACAACCGGGTCGAGTAAAATGCCCATCCCTAGGCACAAGAGCCCCCAAAAAACTTTAAGTACCAAGTTGGGAAAAGTGGAAAACGTTAGGGGTAAAATGTGCATTAAGCTTTTCCTCTTCTTTCTCTCCCATCATCTACTTTTCACATTTTCCCTTTTTCTCTCTCCTCATAATATCTTCTTCCTCTTTTCCACCAACTACACCTATTTAAATTCAAAACCTTCTTCCCCAAAATAATGGGCCCAAACCTAAATGCCCATAACTTAGCCTTCCAAGATAAAAGCCCATAACTCGGGCCCGAGACTCGATTCACTAACCCGAGAATTGGGTCATTACAACTTTCCCTTCCTTAAAAGAAATTTCGGCCTCGAAATTTATATCCATAAAACAAGAAGATGCTAAAACCTTTATATTTCCTTGGCGCCCTCAAAAACAATTCCCGCTGCGCTACTCTGATCTCAACACTTATCAAATATAACCCTCATCTTCTAATGGTACAAACATAATATCAACTGATTCTTTCTCTTAGAAGGAATTTATCCTTGCTCGGTTCATTACAGACAACAAGCAAAACCCAACGGTACCCCGTCAAAAGCGTCACGCAAATACGTCATCAAAGAAACTTAACTTATGTTGTAGAACTCAAAAGGTTGATGCACAAAAAAATCCTTCCACAAATCCGTATGATCTAAAAGAATAGGAGGTTAAACAGTTGTTGCATCCAAAACTAAATGATTCCTCTCTTAGTGACTCTTTGAAGGAGATTCTAACTCAAATGACATCCCTTATCAAAATCATTGCTTGCCCGGTGCAAGACTTCCAAAAACGAACGATGTCTTAACTCGCCTTAAGCACTTACCATAAACTTGGCGTGATAACTCATATCGGCAACTAAAGTAGCTCACATTAACTCGGTTCAGGAAAGAGTCTTACACTCCAAACTATCTCGTGTCAAGAAAACATGCCATTTCTACCATCACTCGGATCTGTCAACGCATGGAATCCCACCAAGGGATAAGTTCTACCACAAACCTCGAATCTCGTGTTAAAAGGTAACATGTACACACCATGATGTCTTACAACCCAACCTACAATCAAACTAAGCAGACTTTCTATCTGGATCTCGTCTTTGCCGACAAAACAAACAATACTTTCAAGGAAAAATACCATTACTCAATGAAATCTTATCGAAACTGTGCACTCACTAATCCTTTACAAGATCCACAGTCATCTAATTGATTTCCATCGATGAATATCAAAGCATCACAAAAACTCTGAGGAACTCAATGTTTGACTCCCAATCGATCGCAAGTCAAACACTTATCACTATCTCAAACACATGACTCCACACTATCTCTGAAAACACACGGAGAAAGTTTGGTACAAATTGTCGCTCTTAAAAAACACCATATACTGACCACTATACTATATAAGAAGAATTTCTTGCCTTGACATGTCTTTCTCTAAAACACCCACAACAAGATCTCATGGCCAAACAGAAACCATCTGGCCTAAAATTCAACCATAACACTGAGCCTAATTAAATATAAGCAACTGATACTTCTTACGGCTTTCAAAACTAACTAAATCTAAACATGAAGCTTAACAATTAAACCACAAAAGTATCGACATTGGCCGATCAGTACCGACACCAAAAGAAACAAGTGCCAGTACTGCATAGAGCTAGTATTGGTACTCCCTCACACAGCCATCATTTTTAATCTTCGATCACCCCACACAGGCAGCATGATACTCTAACCCAGACTAACTCTGTACAATCCATCACTTATCAAGTTCACCTTACTTAAGGGGGTGATCGATCATACGCGATCAACAACTCTTAATTACTTCGGATCACGTTGTAACACCTCGATTTTGGGCTTAGGAGTTTCTAGGTTGATTAGACGGCCTAGTGATCGGGATTAGAGATTCGAGTCGAATTCGGGATAAAAATTGGAATAAATATTTTTGTGTGAGAAAATATATGGGAAAATATCCTAAAATCATTATTTAATATATGTATATTTTTGGTAAATTCAATTTTGAAAGGTAGAATTTGGAAATTGGACATGTTGTCTAGTGACCAAAATGTAAGGAGTGAAAAACTGTTTTGAAAAAGGATCAAATCTTAGAATCTTTAAGGAGCTAATTTACCAAATGTTTTAATCTGATTTTTCTCTCAATTTGGATTATTTTAAATGTGTTTTAATTAGAGAATTAAAGGGGATTTAATTAACGAAAGGTAGTTATTTTCTTTAAAACCACTTTTGACGTAAATTTTTCTCTCCAACTTTTCTCTCAATGTTTCTTCATCCAAACACTCTTTTTTGCATCAAATATTTGAGGTAATGTTTTTGATTTCTTAAATTCTTGATTTCTAATGGATTCTTCAATCTTGTTTTCCAAAATCTCATTACTTTCCTTTGTCTTTCAAGAGTAAAACATCCAATTGAGAGGAAATTCACTCATTAGAGGTAAGGTTCATTCTTCTCCTCTAATAATAGTTCTTTACTGAAATTCCCGAGTATTTGATCCTTGTTTAATGTTTTCTAATGAGTTTTACTTATTTAATTATGGAAAGATGGTTAAATCAAGGTTTAATTGATGAGAGTAAGTGATTTTCATTTTGGATCTGTTTCACTGAGTTCTTGATTAGTTATAACCATATTTTTGATGGTTAATAATTTTAATAAGTGAGTTTTAACATTGGAATTATGAAACTAAGTGAATCTCTAATTTCTTAGGTTGTCAGTGTGGTGTTTTTGGTGAGTTATAGATGTTTTATGAATGTTGGAGGTATAAGGATGATGTTAGGTTGTTTTTGAATGTTAATTGAAGATAATTGATGGATTAAACCTTTAGGTTTTGGCTGGGTTAAGTTTGATGTTGATTTTTGTTGTTGTGGAGGGATTTTGGTTGGAGTTGTTGTGGATTAATGTTGTTGAGTCTTTGAATGCATTTAGATGCAATGAATCCTCTATTTTTGTGTGGTTAAATAAGGGGAAGTTGATCCTCAAGCTTGTGGCACCGTTCTGGAAGCTTTGGAAGAGTAGTTCGCATCGACAGACAAAGTTTTGCGTAATCGGTGAGTGAGAACGTAGATTTCAGCTATAAAATGGTTTAAAGGTTATTTGGGGAGTTTAAATTACGCTTGAAATGCTGGTTTAAACTCAGAAGTAAGTATGATGAGATTTCTCCCTCAGTCGTGCTTTGGCGAAATTGATTTTATGCACTTGTTTTTTAATTACATGGTACCTACTGTTTAAGCATCTTTTAAGTATGTTTTATACTGATTTTTGATCATATATAGATGATGGATGCATTGGAAAAATGATCCATGTAAGTATGAAGAATACTTGTAAATGCATGGTTTAATGCATTGAAAATGGTTTTGTGTGTTGCATATGAAAATAGTGAGGTACATAGTTTATAATGAATTATATTGACAAGTGGTGTAGTTTAAAATGTTATCGGATATAGTTGGTCGGCCATAGGATTGATAGTGCACTATAATAAGTCACCTCGGGTGTTGAGGGATTTATGTGTACTGAATACCCCACCACAAGTACCCTAATGGTCGAGGGGTTATATGGTACCGAAAAATCTTGTTAGTGGATTATACATTTAACCGATGATTGGGTTGTAATGGTTCACAGTTGTGATCATAGCTTAATTCCGGTTGAGATAGTATGAAGTGTTGAGAGGACACTTGTTGAATCCGTGTATCTGATGTAATATTTTGTAAAGTGGAACTTGGTTTATGATCACTTGAAAGCCAATATAATTGATAATATATCATTGTAGCATCCCATTCGTAAGTTAAATCCCTAATATGTTATGACTTGAGTGAGTTACATTAAAAACATAGTAATGGCTCCTATTGGACCAATTTGAACTCCTTGAGGATTAGGAGAGTAGAATCAAAAGGACCAAAATGTGGGAATTATAGAATTTGATGTTTGCATGATAATCATAAAACACATTTAGGGCTTGATGATGTGGTTCAAGGGATAGTGGACATTTGGATTTCCATTTATGAGGAGACAAACAAATAGTTTGTTCTCTTTCATTATCTCTATCGGCCGAATCAAGAGGATCGAGAGAAAGGAATTATAGAACCACCATTGATGAACCTTGAGGTCTCGGTTGCTAGATGCTAAAATTTCTTAGTGTTCTTCATTTGGAGTAAGTAAATTCTTGTTAATATTGTTTAATCGTATAAGGTAGGAAGCTTCCTTCTTGTAAACCCTTGATTATGAAGTATGAATGTTGTATAGAAGAGTTATAGATTGAGCTTTGCATGTCGATTGTGATATTTGGTTGAGAAAGAGTTTGAATGATGAATTTAGACTTAGAATAAGAAATAAATACATTTGAAGCTTGAATTGATTGAACCGGGAATTAGTGATGAAATACTAAATCCTTAACATGAATGTATACAAGCTGAATTTTATAAATTGAGCTCAATTGATGAATTATAGGATCCCTGCTCGGTTTAAGAAACTGCTTGGATTGAGTCTTATACTGTCTTGTTTTTGATGTGATAAAATTGTTTAAGCTGTTGAGATTGGTATACAAAATTTGGTTGTTTATGTGTAAATCACTATGTATGTTAAGTGATCAAAGGGTGAGTTTAGAGGGTGTGTTAGGGGCACATATTTGAATCTGCCCTGTTTCGGGTAGCTTGTTTCTAGGTATAGTTTAGAGAAGAAATTGACTTGTGTAAATACAGTTTAAAATTAATTGAAACCTGAAATCTATGAATTATTGTTTAGTAAATGGTCTAATAAACAAAATTGGATGTATACATGTATGATGGAAGGTTGATATGGCTAGAAGTGTATATATGTACAAGGGGCAATTTCGAATGGTCCTTGTTCTGAGGGACTATTTTGTTAGTTGTAATGAGTAACATGTATTGAAATAGTTAAAATGGGATATTGAATGTTATGGTGGAAGGACTTAACCTGGAAATGTTGTTAGGCATTGAATTGCTAGATAATTATAAAGCTTATGTGTATATGGAATGATCCTAATGTATCAATAAATTCTTGTTATAGTAAATAAGAAGGAATTGGATCAAGGAGAAGAAAAGTATAAAGGACTAGTGTTACATGATCAAGATTAGCTCAGAATATCTGTGAGTGGAGCTTGTGTTTTCTTATCGCAATTGTTGTACAAATGCTAAACTATTCAAATATCAAGAAGGCTTCATCGCCTTACTTGCTTGAATGTGTGTTGGAAAATCCTTGAAAGGTAAGTATCAAGGTATCTTATATGCTAAGAATAGTCTTCAAATATATTGTAGAATATTGAGATGAATGTCAATTGGCATCCTGGTTGATTGATTGTTATACGTATATATCCAGTCCTAGTCTAGCCTAATTGGCATGCCAATAGGACATACATTCTGAGCTCAGACTGAATTATAAGACTAAGGTCCCCTAAAAGGTATATTTGTACTCCCGATCGATGTTAAAATGAATAATCCAATGACAAGAATGTCATTGCCTGATAATGTAGTGATTATAATGGAGATTCTAGATTGAATTCTAGTCTGTATGGTAGGTTTCAACTATGATTGCATGTGCTATGCACATCTCTGAATATTTACTTTGTAGTAGATCAACCCCTAGATGTTGCTGGAATTGCAAATTCTATATGAAAAGTTGTATATTGGTGACCACATTATATAAGCATACGAGACAATGGTGTTTGATACAATGGATCTTTATGTTCGATTGAAAATAATGAGATGAGAACTAACTATGATGGATAGTTAGTCTATTCTGATAGCTTGACTATGATTTTACATTTAATCTTACACATTCTAGTTAATTGAATTACTTGTGATATTACCTTTCTGACTACTCACCCTGTTTTACTCCTCAGCTTAATTCCCCGCCAGCTCTAGCTAGGAGATCCAGCAAGGTCACCTGAAGCTTCTAATGTATGTTTTGAAATTATGTTTTGTTAACTCCATAGAGGTGGCACTAGAACAAAAGTCTATATGTATTAATCTGGGAAGGGTAGTTGGCTTGTATGTAAATAAGATAAGGATGAAATCTCGATGTGTTTTTTTATGTTCTTGAGATCGGTTGTGTGTCGTGTAATGAGATGATGTGAATGCACTAGTTTATTCTTAAATGAGTTGGTAGCCTAGGATCTAGAACCATATCATGATGTTGCTGTGCATGTGATCAGTTGGTTTATGAATGCACGAGTATGTTACCAATTGATCGATATGGATGGAGTTAGAGTTTGAAAGTGAAATATAAGTCAATCATACAAATGGTCAGTCATTACATGTTTGCACATTTATGATTGTCAGTAATGTAACTCAATTTGGCATTTGGGGTAAGAGACTTGTTCGAGAAGTTCCTTTGTTACGAAATGCTTGGATGCCAGGTATGTAATTATTCAAGACATTGTTGCTATAAAAACCTGATGCCATGTACATGCATTGAATACTATGTTGATCGATTTGTCTTGTATTTATTTGAGATACAAGTTACATGTCACGTATGTACCTTTTGCTTGACTTCCTTTGTTCTGTAATGGCCTAATCCTTTTGATTAGATAAGTTGGAAATTCATGAGTACTATTTAAATGGTTGGTTATATCTTTTGTTCGAGTGTTATTTCTACCCTCTAGGTCAAATCTAAGTAAACAAAACTCTAACTTGATAGTCAAGTTAGACCGTCTACCTTGAGTATGTAATTTCCTTATAGGCTGGGGTAGGAATTTCAATTTGGAAATCAGAGCTAAGGTTTAGTCGATCCTAAGACTAAACCAGTCTAGGTCGTATTATCTAAGTGCCACCTAGGAGTTGAATAACTGTTCTTATGACCTTGTCTGATTAAGTCTCCTTCGAATGTTAATTTCATATGTCTGAGACACATCTGGCCCGAGATGGAAATAGCTCGGCTGGCTCCTCTATTGAAGGGGAAAGCATTAGACTGAATCAGGAACCAGTAAATCCTCCGAAGGCTATAGAACAACATCCAGAGGTTCCTCAAATAAATCAAATACAAAAAGAGTGTTTTCTTAGCATGACTGGGATTTTTAACCAGTTTATCATTACAATGAAGCAAAATGATCCTCTTGTACCTGCAGTGAGCCATTCGGAAGCTCCTATTGACAAATTGGCTCAGTACCGAGCCTATACTTTTATGGGATCGGATGAGGAGAACCCAGAAGCAAGTGAGTACTAGTTAGAGACCACTATCTGAATCTTAACCAAACAACTTCACTGTTCTGATCCGCACAAGTTGGAATGTGTTGTGGCTTTACTTGCCGATGAAGCCTTGAATTGGTGGGAAACCACAATCCTTACAGCTCTAGAGAATTTTGTCACCTAGAATTCTTTCTGAAGGAATTTTGAAAGAAGTATTTTAGTGAACAGTATTTAGCTGAAAGAAGAAGACGTTTCTTGCATCTTAAGCAAGGTGGAAGACCTGTAGAGCAGTATATCAGCAACTTCTGTAAATATTGTAAGTATGGAGCTGAATATATCAAGAGAGAGGAGGACAAATGTAGAATGTTCATTGAAGGATTAAATGATGAATTGAGCCTGATGTTCATAGCCCTCGGAATAACTAACTTCCAAGATATGGTTAATCGAGTGATTTCCACGGAATCTCAGATAAAAGCTGCTGACAAAAGAATGGAGAACTTTTCCAAGAAGGATAAAAGATTCCAGGGCGACAATAAACCAATGTGGCCTTCTAAGAGGCCGAAGGGCCAAGGAGGAAATTATGAAAGCAAGTTGCTTCACGAAGGGATAACTACATCCTGAAGCCTCAGACTATAATTAAATCTTCTGCTCCTATAGTCTCTATCAATAGCTTGGGAAATATGGGTAAAGAGCCTCAATCTCGACACTACAATATATGTCAAAATTATCACTCTGGCCAGTGTAGGAGACAATCAAATGCATGTTTTCGGTGTGGAAGTGTGGTTCATTATGTCTGGGATTGTCCTCAACCCTTTGGCAAGCCCCCGGTTAAGGTAGCTTCTAATTCGAATCAAGCTATACCTCCTAAGGGAAAGGGACCGAGACAAGCTCAATCGGGAAACTCTGGAAGATCTCGGGGCCAGGCTGTCACTACCACTCATCAAGAGTCCTGGGCCCCAGCTCGGATGTATCACATTCGAAGCCGTGATGAAGAAGAAGCACTTGATGTCATAGCAGGTACTGTTGAATTAAATAGTAGTCTTGTATATGCTTTAATTGATCTGGGATCTACTCATTCCTTTATTCGCTTTCCTTTGATTGAAATGTTGAACCTGAATTCTGAAATTGTTAATCGAGAACTTCTAATTTCGAACCTTGTGGGGAAATGTCTAACCTTAAATCTTCTTTGTAGGGACTATCCTTTGCATATTCAGAACATCCCTTTCCCTATTGATCTTTATGTACTGCCCTTCTGTGAATTCAATTTAATTCTGGGTTTAGATTGATTAGGAAGACACATGGCTTGGGTAGACTGTAATAAGAGAAAATTATACTTACGGGGTTTGGGAAAAGAGTCGATAACCCTTATTAGTCAAAATCCAAAACGATTGAATGTTTTATCTGTTAATATGCTTGAAACTATTCGAACCGAGTCTAATATAAATTCAATCCCGACTGTATCTGAATTTCTTGATGTTTTTTCGAGGAACTTCCGGGATTGCCACCGACTCGAGAAGTTTAATTTAAGATCAAGATTCAACCGGGAGTTAATCCCATATCTATTACTCCTTACCGAATGGCTTCCATAGAATTAAAAGAACTTCAGAAGCAGTTACAAGAACTGCAAGATAAGGGGTTACGACCAAGCTCTTCACCATAGGGAGCACCGATACTCTTTGTCAAGAAGAAAGACGGATCAATGAGGCTATGCATAGACTATCGACAACTTAATCAAGTCACGATTAAGAATAAATACCCGCTTCCGAGAATTGAAGATTTGTTTGATCAACTGAAGCGTGCTTCAGTATTTTCTAAGATTGATCTTAGATCGGGATACTATCAAATGAAAGTAAAGGAGTCTGAAATTCCCAAAACTACCTTTAGGACTCGATATGCCCATTATGAGTTCCTAGTAATGCCATTTGGACTAACGAACACCCCTGCTGCATTTATAGATCTTATGAATTGAGTCTTTAAACCCTACTTGGATAAATTTGTAGTGGTTTTCATTGACGATATTCTTGTTTACTCGAAAGATGAAGATGAGCATTCAAGACATCTCAGAATTGTTCTACAAACCCTTAGAGAAAATAGACTCTATGCCAAATCCAACAAATGTGAATTTTGGTTGCATGAAGTCTCCTTTCTTGGGCATGTAATTGCAGCCGAAGGAATCAAAGTTGACCCGAAAAAGATCCAATTTGTGCTTGAATGGAGATCTTCGAGGAACGTAAATGAAGTTTGAAGCTTCCTTAGCTTGGTCGGATACTATAGAAGATTTGTTAAGGGATTTTCAAATTTAGCCACACCTTTAACTAAGCTACTCCGTAAAGATATACCGTTTGTTTGGACTGAGGAAAAACAAAGGAGCTTTGATCAGCTGAAAGAAGTTCTAACCCGAGCTTTAGTTTTGATTCAACCAGAACCGGGGAAAGAATACATTCTATTTAGTGATGCCTCTCATTTGGGATTAGGGTGTGTTCTAATGCAAGGAGGCAATGTAGTGGCATATGCTTCCCGAAAATTAAAGTCTCATGAGCTAAACTATCCAACTCATGATTTGGAACTTGTTGCGGTGGGTTTTGCCTTAAAAATCTGGTGACATTATCTGTTCGGAGAAAAATGCTATCTGTACACCGATCATAAGAGCCTAAAATATATCTTGACTCAAAAGGAACTTAACCTCAGGCAAAGGAGATGGATTGAACTCCTTAAAAACTATGATTTAATCATAGATTATCATCCATGGAAAGCCAATGTTGTGGCTGATGCACTCAGTCGACAACATTCCCGTGGTAAGAATTCGATCTAATCAACCTTTCTCCTAATCTTAATTGAGTTATAGCATATATGTGACACCTAAAATATTTCCTTGTAATCTAATGTAGCTTCATCAGCCATCAATGCCCACTTTCAATTGGTTGAAAAGAAAGGAACCCTAGCTTCCATTCGAATCCAGTCTGAGGTTGTATCAAGAATTTGAATGTTACAACAATCGGACCCCGAACTACTCAGATTTAAGCTCAAAATGGATGAAAGTTCTGAATTAGAATTTGCTCAAAAAGAAGATGGATTGCTTTATTTTAGGAATAGGGTGTGTGTTCCTAATAATCAGAAATAAGAAAAGAAATCCTACATAAAGCACACAATAGTTCTTTTTCAATTCATCTTGGTTCAGTGAAGATGTATAAGGACCTAAAGAGTCTTTATTGGTGGCCCAGAATGAAGTCTTCTATAACTGACTTTGTGTCTAAATGTCTTGTATGTCAGAAGGTGAAGGCCTAGCATCAGGTTCCCTCGAGACTTTTGCAACCCATTGAAATTCCACAATCGAAACGGGAACATATAACGATGGACTTTGTTAGCGTTCTACCAGTATCTCCTAAAAAGAATGATGCAGTCTAGGTGATAGTAGATAGATTTTCTAAATCTTCCTACTTCCTCCATGTTCGTATGAGCATGAGTCTGGACCAGTTAGCTAAACTGTATATTTAAGAAGTAATTAGACTTCATGGCATTCCTACTTCAATAATCTCTGATCGGGACTCTAGATTTACTTCTAGATTCTAGAAATCTTTACAAAAAGCCCTTGGAACTAGAACCAATTACAGTATAGTATTTCATCCTCAATCGGATGGGCAATCAGAAAGAACTATACAAGTCCTGGAGGACATGCTACGGGCATGTGTAATTGATATTGGAAAAAATTGGGAGAAGGCCTTACCCATGGCCCAATTTTCATACAATAAAAGTTACCAATCTTCTATCAAAATGGATCCCTTTGAAGCCCTCTATGGAAGAAAACGTAAAACACCTCTGTGTTGGTCAGAATTGGGAGAGAACAAGGCCTTAGGACCTCAATTACTTCGAGAAATAGAAGAGCAAGTACAATTAATCTGCAATCATTTGAAAAAGGCTTTTGATTGACAAAAAGCTTATGATGATCGTAAAAGAAAGGACATTCAACACAGTGTGGGAGATAAGGTATTTCTCAAAGTATCCCCATGGAAGAAAGTTTTGAGATTTGGAAAGAAAGGGAAACTTAGCCCTCGGTTCATCGAACCTTTTGAAATAACTGAAAGGATTGGCCCTGTTGCTTATCGGTTAGCCCTTCCGGAAGAATTCAACAAAATACATAATGTATTTCATGTAACAATGCTTCATAGATATCGATACCATGTTCTTGAACCGGATGAAGTTGAATTGAATCAAGACTTGACATATGATGAAGAACCAATTCAAATTCTTGACTGTGAAGATAGACAACTCAGAAACAAAACAATATCACTTGTCAAAATTTTGTGGAGGAATCATGGGAATAAAGAGGCAACTTGGGAGTCTGAATCTTCTATGAGGAAATAGTATCCTCATCTTTTTCTTTCAGGTAAATTCGGGGATGAATTTTCTTTTTAGGGGGAGGATTTGTAACATCATATTCGTAAGTTAAATCCCTAATATCTTATGACTTGAGTGAGTTACATTAAAAACATAGTAATGGCTCTTATTGGACCAATTTGAACTCCTTGAGGATTAGGAGAGCAGAACCGAAAGGACCAAAGTGTGGGAATTATAGAATTTAATGTTTGCATGATAATCATAAAATACATTTGGGGCTTGATGATGTAGCTCAAGGGATGGTGGACATTTGGATTTCCATTTATGAGGAGACAAACAAAAAGTTTGTTCTCCTTCATTGTCTCTCTCGGCCAAATCAAGAGGATCGAGAGAAAGGAATTATAGAACCACCATTGATGAACCTTGAGGTCTCGGATGCTAGATGCTAAAATTTCTTAGTGTTCTTCATTTGGAGTAAGTAAATTCTTGTTAACATTGTTTAATCGTATAAGGTTGGAAGCTTCATTCTTGTAAACCCTTGATTATGAAGTATGAATGTTGTATAGAAGAGTTATAGATTAACCTTTGCATGTCGATTGTGATATTTGGTTGAGAAAGAGTTTGAATGATGAATTTAGACATAGAATAAGAAATAAATGCATTTGAAGCTTGAATTGATTGAACCGAGAATTAGTGACGAAATCCTAAATCCTTAACATGAATGTATACATGCTGAATTTTATAAATTGAGCTCAATTGATGAATTATAGGATCCCTGATCGGTTTGAGAAACTGCTTGGATTGAGTCTTATACTGTCTTGTTTTTGATGTGATAAAATCGTTTAAGCTGTTGAGATTGGTATACAAAATTTGGTTGTTTATATGTAAATCACTATGTATGTTAAGTGACCAAAGGGTGAGTTTAGAGGGTGTGTTAGGGACACATATTTGAATCTGCCCTGTTACGGGTAGCTTGTTTCTAGGGGCAGTTTAGAGAAGAAATTGACTTGTGTAAATACAGTTTAAAATCAATTGAAACCTGAAATCTGTGAATTATTGTTTAGTAAATGGTCTAATAAACAAAATTGGATGTATACATGTATGATGGAAGGTTGATATGGCTAGAAGTGTATATGTGTACAAGGGGCAATTTTGAATGGTCCTTGTTCTAAGGGACTATTTTGTTAGTTTTTATGAGTAACATGTATTGAAATGGTTAAATGTCATATTGGATGTTATGGTGGAACGACTTAACCTGGAAATGTTGTTAGGCATTGAATTGCGAGATAATTATAAAGCTTATGTGTATGTGGAATGATCCTAATGTAACAATAAATTCTTGTTATAGTAGATAAGAAGAAATTGGATAAAGGGGAAGAAAAGTGGAAAGGACTAGTGTTACATGATCAAGATTATCTTGGAATATCTATAAGTGTAGAATCTGTTTACTTATCGCAATTGTTGTATAAATGTTAAAGTATTCAAATATCAAGAAGGCTTCATCGCCTTACTTGCTTGAATGTGTGTAAGAAAATCCTTGAAAGGTAAGTATCAAGGTATCTTGTATGCTAAGAATAGTCTTCAAATATATTGTAGAATATTGAGATGAATGCCAATTGGCATCCTAATTGATTTGTTGTTATATATATATATATATATATATATATATATATATATATATATATATATATATATATATATATATCCAAATCCTAGTCTAGTCGAATTGGCATGCCAATAGGACATACATTCTGAGCTCAGCTTGAATTATAGGACTAAGGTCCCCTAAAAGGTACATTTGTACCCCTGATCGATGTTAAAATGAATGATCCAATGACAAGAATGTCATTGCCTAATAATGTAGTGATTATAATGGAGATTCTAGATTGAATTCTATTCTGTATGGTAGGTTTCAACTATGTTTACCTCTGCTATGTACATCTCTGAATATTTACATGGTATTGGATCAACCCCTAGAGGTTGCTAGAATTGCAAATTCTATATGAGAAGTTGTATATTGGTGACCACATTATATAAGCATACGAGACAATGATGTTTGATACAATGGATCTTTATGTTTGGTTGAAAATAATGAGATGAGAACTAACTATGATGGATAGTTAGTCTATTCTGATAGCTTGACTATGATTATACATTTAATCTTACACATTCTAGTTAATTGAATTGCTTGTGATATTATCTTTCTGACTACTAACATTGTTTTATTCCTCAGCTTAATTCCCTGCCAGCTCTAGCTAGGAGATCCAGCAAGGTCACCCGAAGCTTCTAATGTATGTTTTGAAATTATGTTTTGTTAACTCCATAGAGGTGGCACTAGAACAAAAGTCTATATGTATTAATCTAAGCAGGGAAGTTGGCTTGTATGTAAATAAGATAAGGATGAAATCCCGATGTGTTTTGTTTATGTACTTGAGATCGGTTGTGTGCCTTGCAATGAGATGATGTGAATGCACTAGTTTATTCTTAAATGAGTTGGTAGCCTATGATCCGGAACCATATCATGATGTTGTTGTGCATGCGATCGGTTGGTTTATAAATGCATGGGTATGTTACCACTTGACTGATATGGATGGAGTTAGAGTTTGAAAGTGAATTATAAGTTAATCATACAAATGGTCAGTCATTACATGTTTGCACATTTATGATTGTCAGTAATGTAACTCAATTTGGCATTTGGGGTAAAAGACTTGTTTGAGAAGTTCCTTTGTTACGAAATGCTTGGATGCCAGGTATGTAATTATTCAAGACATTGTTGCTATAAAAACCTGATGCCATGTACATGCATTGAATACTATGTTGATCTATTTGTCTTGTGTTTGTTTGAGATACAAGTTACATGTCATGTATGTACCTTTTGCTTGACTTCCTTTGTTCTTTAATGGCCTAATCCTTTTGATTAGATAAGTTGGAAATTCATGAGTACTATTTAAATGGTTGGTTATATCTTCTGTTCGAGTGTTATTGCTACCCTCTAGGTCAAATCTAAGTAAACGAAACTCTAACTTGTTAGTTAAGTTAGACCGTCTACCTTGAGTGTGTAATTTCCTTATAGGCCGGGTGGGTATTACAATCATGTTGATGGATTATGTTGTATAATGTTAGTTTATACATGTTTACTCATTAAGCTTGCATATGAGTTGTTATGCATGGGAAAGCTTAAATTGGGGAATTGCAAATAGGGATTTTGTTGTTGATCCATGATACATGTTGCATATGGTTAAATATGCATGTTTTTGGAAATTTTATGTGCATGGTTTGTAAGGCATGATGTTTTGAAAGATGTTTTAAATGATGATTTCATTGTGAGTTGGAAACTGGTCTTAAATGCCTTGATGGTGTTTTGTTTTGAGCACTCCTCACTAAGCCTTGTGTGCTTACGCTCTCTTTGTCCATCAATGTAGAGAATTAAGGGTTGGAGGCAGCAAGAAAGCGAAGGGGAATCCAAGGACTTGAACTATTCGAAAGTATGGTTTTTTAACTAGACTAGTAGTAATAAAGGCAATGGGGTTCATTGTTGATTGGGAGAGTTATTTTCTAAACTCCCAATTTGTGCAAGTTTATATTGTTGTTGGGGTGTTGTTTGAGATTTTATATGTTCGTTTTTGATGTGGATTTATGTTTCCTGTGTTGGATTGATTGGTTTTAGGAAGCATGCCTCAGACATATGATTGAAGTATGTTGCTTTGGTTTAATCATGTTTCTTTGATATTTTGGCATGGTTTTATCTTTAGTTTGGTGGAGCACATGTTTATGGATTTTTAGAGCATGTTTGGATCCATGATTGTATGAAAAACCAACAAAATTGGACATTATAGGTCAGTCGATACCGATACATGGGGACTCGTATTGGTATGGGTAAGCTGGAAAAAAGCCTGGGGATCGATACACGGGAGACCGTATTGTACGGATTTTAGCTACTAGAATCAATGGTTTTGTAAATGATGCCCGCATACCGATACGCCTATGACCTGTACCGGTACAACCCTGTGTAATGAAGCCTCATACACGGGTGCTCGCGTACTGATACCGACTGTCTATATTTTAGTTAAAGTGATTCTTGAGGTTTCTGATTCTTTCATTTTGGTCTATGATGTTTGTGATTGCAATTCTATGATTTTGAATGATCATTGTGAGCTAAAATATGGCAAGCAAGCATGTAAACTGATTAATTGAGGATTGGTAACTCCAATTTTAACTAAGTCCTTGTAACTTTCTAGATTTGTAGTTTGGTCCCTAAATTGCAACTATGTGCAATTGGATGTCAATTCAATGCCCGATTTAGTTTAGATTTCACCCACTGTCAGCATGCATACCTTAAGCCATAATGATGCATATAGACAAGATAAAAAGAAAAAAAATGAACCTAATCTTAGTTAATCGATTCTGGTTTGTTTTGGCAAACCCAATGTAGCTCACTCGGTTTGGTCGAGCGTCTAGGCTAGGTCGAGGGGGTTACACACATCGTTGTCCAAATCTCAAATTCCTTAAAGATCAAGTACCCAAAATTTCGCATTGTTGGGGTAGGCACACCCTTCCCTCTTTTAGCACAAAAATACAGCCCTGACAAAACAACAAAACATTCTCGAAGATCTCAAAATCTTATTTGACTCTAATCGAGTCAGCACCACTATCACAACAAAACGATCTCATGTAGCTCGAATCTCCACCAATTTTCCTCGGCTCCTTCCAAGGAAATTGTGATACAAATCAAAAGCATTTACGAAGTCTCAACCCTTGCTTCCTTAACTGATTACACGGTAACTAACCTTTCCCATACACAAGGTTATTATCTCGTCAATGCTCATATTTTCATATTCTTATACATTCACAAGTGTCACGCAAATCATCAACTTACATTCGAGAGAAAATTTGGTGGCCCTCACCCTATCATTGCTGAAACATCTCATACATCACTACAGACATCTACCATTACCACGACATGCCTTAAAGAGAGAAATACTCATTCCAAAATTCATTTCGAAACTACAATCCTCCAACACTTTAATCGTAAGTAGCTTCTTCTCGAACCAATCCCGGAAAAACACACAGGTACGTCAACATCGGTTAAACAAGTCATCCACCTTAGGAGCCTAGTAACGGTCCCTCACTGTCACTTAAAAAGCTATCAACGGTTTAAGCATCAACTCAATAAACCAACTCCTTACTAGCGAACAAGCTCTGTTCTTCCTTGGGTGAAACACTTAAAAAATAAACCTCATTCGTGTTGTGCCTTCTCAACTGAACTGCTGACTTTCTCAACTGGGTCGGTGTCCTCTAATAAGGGTGACGGGCACCAATGTCCAACTCGGTCTTACCTCAACATCCACTCATGTTCTTAATAGGGAGGAAGTCCCAACAGTTTAATATTCTCATTACCGAAGGTTGGGTTCCCTCGAGGTGTCAAAGCCTCAAGTACAAATCTCGACATTACTACTAGCATCACGCTTTATTAACCAAAGCAATTTCCAAGGTGAAATAATTCCCATGAAGGTAGCTCTATCGAACCTGTAGAACATCTAACTTTGGTCTTATTCTAACAAACCAGTGGATCTCGAATCCACTATCTCTGCGAAATGCCTCTAAGAAGGGTGATGATACTTTCCAAATACCAACAAGACTAACTTTAGCGAATAAAGTGTCCTCCAACCATCGTGCATCCACTAATCAATTTCAAAAATGGTTTATCCATACTCACATCACAAACGTTATTTACGTATAACGATGGAGATTCTTCACCACAAACTCTCATAACGTACCCAATGCTTCAGAACGACTACTATACAAAAGGAAGGCACCCTTCAAGTGGTGGGAGGAGGTCACATCCTCGACTCCAGCATCATTCGACTAACTCGCATCACAACAATCTGAGGCGACCTCGAGCCCAGAATCGCTCCTATGAGTGGTTCAACACTTAACTCAGCCCTATCGGCCATGATTGCATCCATCTTAGCGTCGCAACATTGGATGCACCATTAGAATTCCAATCTTAAGGAGTAAGAACTTAATTTAAGGGCTTGCATTCATTAGACACCTTACTAAAACACCTATACCACCCTGAGGTTTTCTAGAACTGGCTAAACCTAAGCTCTGATACCACTAAATGTAACTTCTTTGTCCCAGGTGTCACATTTGGGCCTCAAGACCAACCTAAAACCATAAAAATTATTAAACTGGTTTAACCCAACAAGGTATTTCTCAAAAACATTTAAAGCCAACAGTTGAAGATATAGATAAATAATCAAAACGGTACAAAGGAACTTTAATTTAATTTAAAACATTTGAATATTCGATTTGATTAATACAATTTCAAAAATAAGAATTATAGACTCCACCATGTAAGGTCCTATGAATACATAGCCAAATAACCTATGAATACATAGCCAAATAACACTAGTACTGCACTCTAGAGGTCACCACATGCTAGAATCTCGCACCGATAATGCTCCTTGATCCCACGGTCGAACAATCAACCTACGCATGGAAATGATTCTGAGCGCTGAGCTTACAAAGCTCAGTGGTACACATCTACACTACTATACTTCATGCTAATCATAAACATAAGCATGCAAGCTAGTACAAGAAATAAGGAGAGATAAATAAACACGGGGCACTACCAATAGTCACCTAAACACATGCTCTCATCATGCAAATCATCATACACGGAACATAAGGCCCAAACATACTCGGGATCTCACCAGATCATCCGAGCTAAAACACACAAAGTCATAACCACAAACCTAGAGTGAGGCACGGTGCAACACAGCTTCAAGAACGTCTATTCGACATCTCAAACCATGGTGTTGCAACACTCTTTCTCTTGGTATTTGGATCTCATCAATCAAAGGTAACACAACCAATCAAGTTCCCAAACAACACGCAACATGGACACGATTACCACACAGGACGCAACATTTACATGATTACCAAACTATATGGTTTTATCAATTATCAAGTTACTCATTTTAGTTTACCAACTTGTTAATATATATTATGAAAGAGTACATTAATCATCCTCATTAATTATCTTTATTAACCATATTATCTCATTATCATCCCACATCAATTTCCATCTTTTTATTAGCATTATAAGTCATTTCGTTTAGTGGGTACCGATACTGAAACACGAGTATCGATACGGTACCCTTGGGTACTGGTACTCACAATCGTATCGATATAGATATTACTTACTAGAAATCCTAGATTTCCACAAGTACCGGTACAGGTCTACCCGTACCAATACAACCTTCAATTGCGTACTTGTACGGCCAAAGCTCATATTGATACCTTACACACAGGTTCGCACAATTCCTCGAATTACGATATTACCATGCTTTATTCGATCCCTAAAGCTTATGAAAGTCATTATGGTTTGTTTACTAACACATTCATTCAAGTATTATTAATTATTGGCTCCATAATCATTTAATCGAGTATTTATCCCTGAAGCATAACTTCCATCAAATCTTGTCAATCTATTCGAACAAGCATACAAAGCATCACAATTTATCAACCAATCAATCATCAAATAATCATGCGAGTATCTAAAACGACCCTACTTGGTCTCTAAAGCTCATATAAGTCTCATCATATTCACAATGTCATCAAGCCTCACATAGATATCACATCTCATACTATCGGCCTCCAAACATGAATATTCATCATCTACCTAACTGCATATACTAACACACAAAGCAATCACGTTTTTGATGCTCATAAAGCAACATGAGTTTGAGGTGTACTAACCTTAAGCCAAACATCTCTTTGATTCCAATATTCGAGTCCACCAATTCTTCGGAAAAAAACAAATACGACTACATAAGCCATTTCATACTATCAGGCTACTTTATGGGATAAAACACGTAAAAATAGCTTACTGAGTTCGAATTTGGCAAAACAGACTTCGCCAAAGGACTTAGAAAGTCACAAAATACTTAGGTAGGGTCCTCCAAAAAAAGTCAACCGCCTGGTCAATGGTAAATGCGGCTAGGCGGATCAGCTCGGCTCGAATGGCCATCTTAGTAGACTGGCTGGGCCTACGGCTTGGGTTGTCGGCTCAGTTCAGCCCAATAGCTACCCATCCCAACAGCTAGATAAGCTACCCACTCTCGACCGGACGTCGCCCACACACAGGCAGTAGTGCGTGCAGCGGCTTTCGGTGGCTGGACGACGACGAAAAATGCCTAGATCGATTGTCTTAACACTGGTGAGCATGATGGTGGCCTCGGTTCTTCGTTTTGAGAACTCTAACCCCTCAACTCAACAACCCAAAACTCCTTCTCTCTCACCCTTTTTGACGGTGACTTCAATGGTGGTACCGTTGGTACCGACGAACTCGTCTCGACGAAATGAACACAATGGCGTTAAAGGTGTCGACAACGGACGACTAGATCTCTGTAGATCGAAGTTTAAAAACTCGTCCATCAACTTTTCTCTCATTTTCTCTTCTGTCTCTCTCCCACCATCAACTTTTCACATTTTCTTTTTTCTCTCTCCTCATAATATCTTCTTCCTCTTTTTCCACCAACATATACCTATTTAAAATTCAGAAACCTTCTTCCCCAAAATAATGGGCCCAAACCTAAGTGCCCTTAACTTAGCCTTCCAAGATAAAGGCCCGTAACTTGAGTTCGAGACCTAATTCACTAACCCGAGAATTGGATCATTACATACGAAGACCCATATATCGATACCCATTACACCAAAAGAGTATTTAATAATAGAAATTAAGTCCCTGATAGCTCCAAACCAACCCCAACATCTAGTAACAACCACAAATTTATTAAAGGGTTTAAAAAGACACCTTCAAGCATCCATAGAACAACAAGAAACACATTGCCAATATTCATGTATAAAGAAAGTGATTTTTGTACTTAAAATGTTTATTTTTCATTAGAAAGCACTTGTGAGCTTCATTGTTAAAATTGCTCAAGTGTTTAGGTTTTGGGTGAGTGCTTAATCTACAAACACATTTACCTAGAGTGGTTTTTCTTTGTTTTCTCAAATTTGTTTTTTCTCTTTGGAAGATAGTGTCTCAAATCTTTGGGGTATAAGCTTTGAGGGGTTTGTAAGGTTATCTCTTTTTTTCTTAAATGAAAGACAATTTTAGTGGATTTGGTGAAAATCCTTAGTGGGGAAGCTAAGGTAGTGGATGTAGACTTAGTTTAGAAGTCAAACCACTATAAAACCTTGTGTCTTATTTTTATTTTCTATTGCTTCCACCATTTTTATTCAAAGTCCAATTCACCCCCTCTTGGCGATACTCAGTTGATCATATTCGAGCCCAAAAACATGTAATCCCCATGATTTAAAGCACTGTACAGTGCATTACCTAGTGTCTTTTTCTTACACAACAAAACAAGGCCTACCCTTAAATCCTCATTAGCTAACTCCATAAATCCACTAGCGACTCACCACGGGAGGGCTTGTAGGAGGCTGATGTGGATGCCTACCCTTTTAGTAGTAAATAAACATGGTAGTTTATTTAATCATACTCGGACTAGCCAATTGGTTAGTTGAAAAACACATCAATAGCGAACAAAATCACCCCCCTATACAAGAAACCTCTCTTTACTCCTATTGAAAAAAATATACTACTGCAAAACAAAGCATTAGCATTGACAGGAAACTATTCGACAGAAATAAATCAGGCTTAACTGTGTCATGGTATAAAACCACAGCCTTAGAAGCTAATTCACCTTGATTGGTGTAATCGCTGCATTGGATGAAGCTCCTAAGGTTAACACAGCCTCTCCAACAACATGTAATCCCTACAATTTAAAGCATTGTACAATGCATTATCTAGTGTCCTTTTTCTGCATAACAAAACAAGGCATACTCTTAAATCCTCATTAGCTAACTCCATAAACCCACTGGCAACTTACCACAGGATGACTTGTAGGAGGCTGGTATGGATGCCTACCTTTTTAGCAGTAAATAAACACGATAGTTTACTTAATCATACTCGGACTAGCCGATTGGTCAGTTGAAAATACATCAATGGCAAACAAAATCATCCCCATATACAAGCGACCTGTCTTTACTCATATTCGAAAAATATACTGCTACAAAACAAAGCATTAGCATTGACAAGAACATAACTATGTCATGGTATAAAACCATTGTCTTATAAGCTAATTCGTCCCGATTGGTCTAATCGCTGCATTGGACAACTCTCCTGAGGTTAACATAGTCTCTCCAAGAATTTGTACACTAAAAAACTAGAGTGGACGATGGTGGTATTGCTCTTCTCTAAAAAAAAACGAAAAAATAGCACTCAAAAATTTTAATAGTAAAACCGTAGAAGAAAAGATAACAAAACTTGAGAAAATTATATTTTGCAAGTTGTTGATATATATCAAATGAACCAAAATGCTTTCTATTTATAGGCTAAAATAAGATTTAATTTTAGTAATTAAAATCGTCCATTAAATCTACTATGAAGGCTGGATTAAAGGCCGCAGTAATAGCCAAAATAAAAACTGAAAAATCCAATTCATTCCTAGATTAATTCTACAGTAAAATCCAAATTTACAATTGTTTTCCAAAAGTAGTCAAATAAATAATTCTTTCACATTAAACATAAGTAAAAATCTTTAAATATTTTCTACAAAATAAGATAATACACGCACAAATGTGTTAAAGACACAAAGCCAAGTCAAGCTAGCGACATTGGCAATGCGCACATGCAAGAGCCTTGTCATTCTATCATTCAACAAGGAAGGTAGGAAGGACCCTATATTAATTCATCTTAAGGCCCATTCCCACCCAATGTGGAATTTACATGCTTTACACCTTTGAGCATTACCAACAACTCCTTACCTCCGTCATTTCCTTTCCCCTTAATCTTTTCTTTCTGAGAAGATTTGAGTGACAATCCATCGACAAGCTTTATGTTAATATTTGGTCTGATTGGCAGTGTAATTGATGCATACTTTGTGATACCCGGAATTCTCCACGACTTTTCTTGGACGCTTCAGCTTCTTTTCCTATCATTTCATGCTCATCTTGCTTTTGCCTACTCTTCACTATAGTTCCTCTCATGATAACTTACAATTTGATAGCTTTTGTCATTTACTATATTTTTTAAGCTAAAATAATTTTGTAAATCTCTTATACATGCATATTTTTTTAAAATTAAAACTAAGCATTTTTAAGCGAAACGGAGTTAATTTAAGGTTGTTTGTTGTCATTATTGTTGTTGTACGTGCAATCTGGTGTGCAAGTGATAGAGGAAAATGCTTAGTAAAAAATTAATAGCTCTTTAAAAAACATGAATTTCTTCTAAATTTATGGATTAAATTGTCCCCAGATCATCATTTTCATGTTTATTTTCTGCATTTTGTCTAACTCAGGTCTTAGATGCTCTTGTTATACATATTTTGGCCTTTTTGCTCTGTTGTCGTTTTATTACTAATTTCCCTACAGAGGATGTTTCACCACTGCAGCCAGCTCGACATTGCAGCGGCCAGCTGTCCAGTCTGCTAAAAGATAAAGACGACCCTACCAGATGGATTATTTGTTAAAATAGAATTGGTACGATAAAGAGTCACACAAAACAACTTAAAGACAGGTGTCCTTTCTTTGGCAACTTATAAAAGGATAGATTCGGGAATAGAGTGGGGGAATTCACATGATATTCTTTTTTCCTATCATCTTCAACCTTCAAAGCTCTCCTCCCATGGTGGCTTAAACTCCATTTTTTGGAGATCCTAGGCAAAGCAAGGCAGAAATATCCGAGGAGATGACGATTCAAGTGTTAGATAAAGGAGAATATTTGTTATCTTCTTCAAAACCTTCTAGAGATAAATGTTTATTGGAGATTTTATTATATTTGTGTGTTAATTACATTGGTTTAAACTCTTTATGCTTTGTATGAACTTGTTTAAACTTTATTTTTTAGTTAAATATATTATTTTTAGCTTTCTTCATATTTCAATTGTTGGATCTGATCTTTGTTTGCATGAAAGTGTTAAACATCGTTGTTGACATTGAGAGATCCGATGACAAGTCAGGTTAACAAGCCATTACAATAAGAATTGAATGAGGATACAATGAGAGTTGATCCACTTGTTCAAGGAGTTGTAGTTTTGACGAACAATGAGAGTTGTGGTTGATCTACATCTTTGCGTCATCAGTTGATAATTGGATGGAAGTTAGTAAGCGAGCTTAACATTTTTATTTGCCAAGTGAGCCATCGTATTGTATTTACTTGACTGTACTTGACATTCTGCCAAGCTGAACTGAGGGTATCTAGATCTTCGCTTAATATTCCTTTTACCTTCTTATTTTTTTTGTTCTTGTTATCACAATTGATTTTAAATACATTACTTTATTTCTCTGTTACAACTACCCTTACACTCACAATATTTCAGTTTACACAATTGTTTGTGGCCACATATTAGTTCGACCAAATACTCATCCTTGTGGGATTGATATCTGACAGGATCCTTCTATTTCTATACTTGCATCGACAGTTTTTGCTTGCACTTAGCGTGTGATGATTATTCACTGTTTAAGTTTTGGCGTTGTTGCGGGGGATGGCGTTATTTGGTTTTTATGTTTCTGCTTGCAATTTCATTTTCTTTATCTAGTTTGTAGTTGTTTCTAATAGCTTTTTGTTATCATTTTCTTTTTATTAAGTTTTGTAGGTGTTGTATGATCAGAAGTGCTGCCACACCACTCTTCGTACCTAATCCAAAAGTTAAGAGAACTCTTAGACGTAAACTTCAAGAATGAAGTGAGATGGCAAGATAGGTCAACGACGGAGGAATCCCTCACGATCTTGAAAACCCACCACTACACCCACCATCCCAAAACAGAACAATCTGTGAGGTTTTAGTTCCCTAGTTGGACGATTTGTAACCAGGTGTTGTTCGACTACCTATCCAAGCTGGAACTTTCGAGTTGAAGCTGGTTATGTTTCAAATGATCAACTCAAATGGGTAGTATGCGGGGTTGCCACATGAAGACGCTAGAGAGAATCTTCAATCACTTCTTTTAATTTGTACTTCTTTTAGTCAACAAGGTGTTCTTGATGATACCTTACGTATGCAATTGTTTCCATATTCTTAGTAGGGAAGAACCCGCACATGGTTTCATAGACTCCCTACCAGATCTATTATGTCATGGAATGATCTTGCAACACAGTTTATGTTGCGCTTTAATCCACCAACAATGAACTCGCGCTTGAGAAATGCTATTACTACATAGTATCAGTTGGATGATGAAACTCTCCACACTACATGGGAAAGATATAAGTCTTTGTTTCGACGGTGTCCCAACCATGGCCTTCAACAAGAAACTAAAATTGAGATTTTCTACAATGGGTTGAATACGGACACAAGACATCTTGTCGACGGATCCTCTAATGGACCTTTACTTGATTGCACCTACACTATTTTTGTTGGTGTATTGGAGCAATTTGCTAAGAATGATTCTCAATATCCTATTTCGAGAGCTGCTTCATGCAAGGTTGCACTGAAGTTTTCGAGCTTGATAATACCTCTTCTCTAAAGGCTCAGATTTCTTTTTTGAAGAAAAAAATCAAGAATATGCAGGGAACAAGTGAAGTTGCTCCCATCCAATTAGCATAACAAACCACTACTCATGTGTTCTCTTCTGAGATTTGTGGTGAGAACCATAGTTATAAAGATTACCCACAGCGTGCAGAAAATGCAAGCTATGTCAGCAACATGCGAGGCAATAACATGGGTAATTCTTACAATACAACCAATATGCAATCTTGGGGAAGTTCCAATTCTGCACATAATTTAAAGTATTTCGCTCTGGAATACTAGTGTGCATCAAGGGAATTTCAAGGGAATTCTAAGGTGTGTCAAGGGAATTTCAGTTAACCGCAATGGAATTACAGCCACAATAGCAATGGATGCAATCACAACATCCTGCTTCACAAACTCAACAATCACAGTATGACACGCAATCAGAATATGAAGCACCGCCTTAGATAGAGTCACAAACCAGTCACTATGCACCATCATCTATATTTGATCCATTTGCTCTCTTTGAGGAAATGATCCGCGACCAATTCTCTTGAACAGAGGCTATAGTACAAGGTCACTCTTCATCAATACGTACTTTGGAAGCTCAATTGGGGCAGTTAGCTACTGACATGAACTCTCGACAATCGGGCATACTTTCTAGCAATATTGAGGGTCTGGTAATCCAGGGTAAAGAGCATTGCAAGGCTATTACTCTCCGCAGTGGCAAACAAACTACTGACTCGACGCAACTAGCACCCATATCTACTCATGAGCGAGGATAGTGCTCTAAAGTTGATCTTACAATGAAGGATGGAATAGAGGATGGTATGACGGATAATGCTCTTCCAGTTATTACTCCTCTTTCATCAGTTTTGCAATCTAAGTTGTTGCCACAATGTCCAATGTCGGTGCAACCAGCAGCTAATCCTTCTCCATCTTTCCATTAGAGATTCAAGAACACTGAGTCTGATAATCAATTTCAATTCTTTCAAGATACTTTGCAGCAACTTATAGTGCAAATCCTCTTGATTGATGCTCTTATGCGGATTCCTAATTATGCAAAATTCATGAAGGAAATCTTGTCCAATAAGAAGAAGCTCATTGTTATAGAAACCATTGTGCTCACAGAAGAGTGCAGTACGCTAATATCCACCCCTCTACCAAGAAAAGTAAAAGATCCAAGTAGTTTCATCATTCCTTGATCTATTGGGAATCATTATTTTAGCAAGGCTCTCTGTGATATGTAGGTCAGCATTAATTTAATTCCATTATCAACTTTTCAGAAGTTAGGCATTGGAGAAATGAAACCCACTACGGCGACATTGCAACTAGAAGACATATCTTTGACTCTTCCGAATGGTTAAATAAAGGATGTGCTTGTTCAAGTGGACAAGTTCATTTTTCCAGCAGACTTAATTATTCTTGACTGTGAGGCAAACAAGGATGTCCCTATTATTCTTGGCTGACTATTCTTAGCAACCGGAAAGGCTATTATTGATGTATCAAAAGGAGAACTCACAATGCGGGTCAACAATGACCAAGTTACTTTTGGGATGTTCAATACAGATATTGGAAGGAATACAAAGGAATGTCATCATATTGATATTCTTGACAATATCATCCAAAAATATTTGAATCGTCGTATTATACTCATTGCTGAGGATGTTGCGCTGGCAATGGTAGAAGACGATCTCCCAAATTATGACCACATTGTTAAAGTGCTCATTGTTGCAGTTCAACACAAATGGCACGTTGAATCTTTAGATCTTGCACACTGTACAATTCCTACTTTTAAATTATCTATTGAAGAAGCTTATACTCTAGAACTGAAGCCATTACCAACTAATCTCAAGTATGTATTCCTTGGAGATATGGAAACACTCCCAGTCATTGTCTCTGCAACTTTGGATGCAATGCAAGAAGCTAAGTTGATAAATATTCTTAAGCAGCACAAATGTTCTATTGCCTACACTATTGCGGACATTAAGGGCATTATTCCATTTTTTTGCATGCATAAGATCAATTTGGATGATGAGAGCAAACAATCTATTGAGCCACAGCACCGACTAAATGAAAAGATAAAAAGAAGTGGTCAAGAAAAAAATTCTCAAATGGTTGTACGCATGTATTATCTATGCAATTTCTGATAGTGCATGGGTTAGTCCAAGGTTAGTCCAGTCCACTGTGTTCCCAAGAAAAATGGCATCACTATAGTCTGTAATGATACCAATAAATTGATTCCTACTCGCATTCTTATAGGATGACAGATTTGCATGGACTACAGGAGACTCAATGCATCCACAAGAAAATATAAATTCCCTCTTCCGTTCATTCATCAAATTCTCGATTGTCTTGCGGGCAAGGAGTACTATTGTTTTCTTGATTGGTATTCTAGCTACAATCAAATTGCTATTGCACTTAAGGACCAATAAGAGACTACGTTTACATGCCCATTTGGGACATTTGCCTTTCATTGCATGCCTTTTGGTCTTTGCAATGCACCAGTCACATTTCAAAGGTGCATGATGACAATATTTTCAAATATAATTGACAGTTCCCTAGAAATATTTATGGATGATTTTTCAGTGTATGGGAATAACTTCAGCTATTGCGTCGACAATCTGGAGAAAGTATTACAGCGATGTGAAGACACTAATGAATTGGGAGAAATGTCTTTTTATGGTCACAGAGGGAATTGTATTGGGTCATCAAATATCTAAAGCAGGAATTGAGATCAATAAAGTTAATGTGGATGTTATTGAAAAATTACCTCCACCAACTAATGTAAAGAGTATTCGAAGTTTTTTGGGCTGTTAACCTTGTAAAAAGCATACATTTCATGCCATTTTATTTAGGTTATTGTGTGGATTCAAGCCCATTTCATCTCATTTCGTTGCATATAGTTGCATTTAGTTCATATAATTGCATAGGCTATTGCTGCTTGGTTGTTTGTATGTATTTGTGAAAAGTGATGCTGCTTGGGAGGTGTGTGTTCTGGTGTGGTAATGTGCAAGAAAGCTGATGAGCATTATAGGGCAAAGGGAAAAATGCCACAGCATTTTGGACGGCATTTCTAGGCGCACTAAAGGATAAAAGAACGGAGATATTTTGCAGCCCCCACATGTGATTCCACTAGCCAGCTGTGCCCCCACGTGTGAAGGGAATATTCCCTAGGAATTAAGGGCACAAAACCCTAGAAGCCCCACTATATAAAGAAAAAAACACCCACATTAAAGGGGGCTAAAAAGTGCTTTACGAGATAAGAGAGAAGCAAAGGCGGCTGCCCTTCTTCTTCTTCATCTTGGTGTCCTCCATTGTTGAAGATCCAAGGGGAAGATCTTGCTGGACTTTAAGAGAAGCAGCAAGCTTAAGGTGGTTCATGGTAGTCCACGGCGGCTTGGGAGTTTCTATTACTCTTAGTTGCTCTTTGCTTTTACATTTTTGTTTCGGAATGGGTTGTTTAAAACGGATGAATATGGATGATGTTTGCCCAGCCATGAACTAACTTTAAGTGGCTTGGGTTTATTGTGGATGATTATGTTTTAGTTTAAATGGATGTTCTAGCTTTTTTCCAGTTTCATACATGCTTTGTTCATTGTTTTATTGCCTTAGGTTTGTAAGAGATTTCAAAAGTTAGCCTTTACCTTTGTGTAGCTTAATGGTCGAGAGAGTTAAGCTTAGATCTATGTGGACAATGGGGTTTGATGCTGAGAGGCAAAACCCTAACTTACCTTAGAGATAAGGATAGGGTTTCAATGACTAAAAGGAGTATAACTTCAATGGTAGTAGCTAGCCAGGGTTCACGCTGAGAGGTAACATAGCATTCTTCCTATTAGGTTTCTTTCTTGAGATAGTTTAGAAACACCTAAGTAAACTCTGTCGAGCATGTTATAGGCTGGAAGGTGTTAGTCATTCATGAGAACTAGGCATAGGATTCCTTGATAAACCCAGTCTGTCATCCCATTTGAGAGTTTCACGCACATGAGAGGACGTTAAAGTATCTTCAGTTCACCACAATTTTCATTACAGTTGTTTGCTACAGCATTTCTTAACTTGTTGCCTCTCGCTATTGCATTTATTTTTAGTTTGTGTTTTGTGTTCTTGAGCTATGCTTGAAATACCTTCAATCCCTGCGGAAATGATACTCACTGATCACTTTATTACTTGTTTCAACGTGTATACTTGCACCGTTTGCGTATCATTTATAGTACATCACAACACGCAACATGGACCATGCTGGATTCTATAGAATATTCATTCATGATTTTTCAAAAAAACACAAAACCATTATGCTTATTGCTGAAGCGGAATAGAAAATTAGTCTTTGATGATGCATGTCTGGATGCATTCAATAAAATTAAAAAGCAACTTGTGAATGCACTTATCAATGTTGCACCCAACTGGGAACAACCATTTAAACTCATATCGATGCTAGTTATTTCGTTGTGGGGGTAGTGTTAGGTTAAAGAAGAGACAATGTATTTCATGCAATCTACTACTCTAGCAAGACTCTAACTAAAGCTCAAATTAATTACACTACCACTGAGAAAAAGTTATTAACAATAATTTTTGCTTTTGATAAGTTTCGTTCTTACCTTTTCGATGCAAAAATTATAGTTTTTATTGATCAGTCTGCTTTGAGATACCTTTTTGCGAAAAAAGATGCAAAACCAAAATTGATTCGAAGGATTTTATTGTTGCAAGAATTTGATATTGAGATAAAGGACCGAAAAGGGTCAGGGAATCAAGTTATTGATCATCTTTCGAGATTGGAAGCAGGCAGCGAAGATGAAAATAAACTGTAAATTTTTGATGCATTTCCTAATGAAAAGTTGTTTGTTGTGGACGCAACACTGTGGCACACTAATTTTGTCATTTACTTGGTATGTGGAAAAACTCCTTTAGTTGTTATTGGACAAAAGAAGGCAAGATTTCATTGCGATGCAACTAAATATATTTGGAATGAACCTTATTTGTTCAAGGTTTGCAATAATAATATTATTCGATGTTGTGTACCTGAGAAAGAAATGATGTCAATCTTACAACATTGTCATAGTTCTCCATATGGAGGGCATTTCGGCGGTATGAGAACGTTCGCAAAAGTCCTTCAATCTGGATTTTATTGGCCTTCATTATTCAAATATGCCCATGAGTTTTCCCAATGTTGTGACCGTTGTTAGCGCACATGGTCAATATCTAGGAGAAATAATATGCCACAACAGCCAATAATGGAAATTAAGCTATTCGATGTTTGGGGATTGGATTTCATGGGTCATTCTCCGAATTCTTTTGGCAATCTATATATTTCTAGTCGTAGTGGATTACGTTTCCAAGTGGATAGAAGCTGTGGTTGTGCCTCAGGATGATGCCAAAACGGTTTTAAAGTTATTTCACAAGCATATACTCACCCGTTTTGGAACACCAAGAGCATTAATTAATGACCAGGGAAAGCATTTTCACTACAGCGAGGTGGCTGCTGTGTTGAAACGTTATGGAGTAAATCATAGACTAGCCACAATGTATCATCCTCGGTCCAATAGACAAGCCGAGATCTCTAATCAGGCTATCAAAAACATCTTGGAAAAAGTGATGAATACCACTAGGAGAGATTGGTCCTCATGCTTAGATGATGCATTGTGGGCTATTCGTACTGCATACAAAACTCCATTAGAGATGTCACCGTATCAACTTGTCTTTGGAAATTTTTGTCACTTGTCAGTTGAGCTAGAACATAAGGCTATGTGGGCTTTGAAACAAGTTAATCTGGATTATGAGGATACGGGGAAGAAATGTTGCTAGCCATCACTGAATTGGAAGCAATTCACCGTAATGCTTATGAAAATGCCTTTATTTATAAGGACATGAGTAAACGCTGGCATGACAAGATCATATTACAACAACAATATGAAGTTGGACAATTGGTTTTGCTATTCAATTCAAGACTAAAGTTGCACCCAGGCAAATTGTGGTCACGTTGGTTAGGACCTTTTGAAGCTGTGGAAGTATTTCCACATGGTACAGTCAAAATCAAGGATAGGAAAGAAGGGATCCCATTCAAAGTCAATGGACAAAGACTCAAACTTTATTTTGGTGACTTTGATTCTAAGAGTGTTGACACCATTAAATTGGTCGAATTTTTTTTTATATTTCTCTCCATTGCTTTAATTAGATGTATATTTAGTTTTCTTCTTTTCCTTATTTATCTTTAAATTCCTTTTATTTATTTTTGCAAAATAACTCCTCATTTGTTTTGGTATGGAATCCTTTTCCAACGGAGTGTACGACAAGACAAAAATCACATGATATATATGATTCTGGGGTAATTTGGGTAATCTAGTTACACGGTTAATAACCCCAAATCAAAACCCTTTATTGGTGAGAGATGGAGATGCATCAAACGAGTGTGATTTTTGCACCACAATCAGATCATCAAATTTCATCGCATTAAACGGTAAAGATCGCACCATTTCATTTTCTTCTTTTCTTCATCTTTTATTTAACAGCTCTTATTGTCCTGACATATTCACTTAGTTTTCTCTGTTTCTTCTTCGTCGAATCTTCAAAGTTCAAATTTTTTCTACAAAAAATATTTCCTTTTCATCTTTTTCTTTACTCTCTCATGGCAAAGACTAGAGCTGGCCGAAAATTTTCCATAGAAACTTTTGCAAAAAAAACTCAAGGCTCTGTGTCAAATCCTCAAGCCGAGGAGCCAGTTGCACAATAGGAGAACACTGATTTTGAGGTGTTTCAGACACCAATGGTAGATTTACGTCACAAGGAACACATCCTCAAGCGAAGTATCCTCCAGGAACAGGGGATTGTTCTTTCCCAAGAAAAGGAACCTGGAAAACTGATTCACCAAACTATTGAGCTTTAAAAATGGGGGACCTTTTGGATTCACCCTGGTAGTTACAGTGTTGCTCTGGTAAGGGAGTTTTACGCTAACCTTTACGAGCGTTCATTAAGGCTAGTTTTTGTAAGGGAGAGTTCTATACTATGTAGTGTGGTTTCTATTAATAATGTGTTGAAAACAACTGTGAGTGTTGATGAACATGCCCTGTTTGTGGATGAGATTAATGAGGAAAAATTGGATTTGCTAGATAGGTATTTATGCGTTGAGAATGTAGGTTGGTAAGAGACCAATGTGGGGAACTTAACAATGTATAGGAAATTCTTAACTTTGCCTATAAAAATATGGTTTGAGTTTGTAAATTCCAGGTTGCTGCCTTCGACTCATAGCACCACAGTTTCCCTAGATAGAATGTGTTTGATACACTTTATAGTCAAGGGCAGAAAGATAGATGTGGGTGCAATTATACACAAGGAGATGGCTGGTTTTACTGAAAGGAAAAAGGGAATCTTGGCATTCCTATCGTTGATCATGCAACTGTGCAGTCTGAAGGGAGTCAAGACCCTAAAAATGAGGAGTTAACAGCTGTAACGATGTTTTTTCTCATTTCTTTGGAATCTTCGTTTAAAGGGATTTCTTTTGAAAAAAAAATTTCTTTGGAAAATCGATAAAAACTTGGAGTCACCACCGGCCACTTGGATAAGGTAGACCAGACACCACAAAACCATATATTCATTTTGAAAGGGTTCGAGAGTTGGTTACGTGTGGGGAAGGATTAGCACCCCAATCACGCCCTGTAATTGGTACCAAAATATTTGTTGCTTTTAATCGAAGGAAATTGTCGAAAATTGAAAAGAATTCAATTCGGTGACCTTAATTGAAAATTAACTTTAATTGAACGGGCTTTATCAAATTGGTGGGTCCAAATTAATTGGACATTTAATTAATAAGGTTAACGATACATCGGACCATAGATTAAACCAACATTAAATAAGCCCGACTGCCGTGTTAATTTACGGTTCGAATCCCGTGCGTCACCTTTATGCATGGTGCAAGCAGTTAAGGAATAATGTAATGACTTCGTCAAGTTTTAATTCTATCTTGAGTTGGTAAGGATTAATTCGAATATTTGGTCAACATCCTATAAGCTCGGGCTATTGCAACCCAAATATCGGAACTAATGGATACATCCCCCTTCTTGTAATCCAATCTAATTAATGCGCAATTAAACATTACAGTCGCATGAATGACAAAATAGGAGATGGGAAACAAAAGGCATAAAAGATAAACACATAAAGCCCACCCCAAGACCTAACCTAAAAAAGGCTCAAATTATTGAAGTTCAATTAGTGACCTAACGGTTAATTAAGTGATTCTAGTATTTAATCCTAAATTAATTAGCTCTAAATGACTAAAATCCTAACAAATTATGATAACTGATTTGATGTTAATCTCAACTTTGAAGTTCATTTTATCCTAATGTTGTTAAGAAGTATTTGATTAATTTAATTAATTTAACATTCACTCAAATGAGTCAAGAATGAATTTAAATTCACTAAGCTAATTCGAATTCTAGTCTAACTAAGGCTCCAAAAAGACTAAGCCTTTAGCCCATTAAGCTAAAACCAATTAGGCCCAAACATATATAAAAAAAACCATACCATATATATTTAAAATTATATTGTACATCATATAAAGGAAAAACTAATATATTATATGTTTTACAAAACTATATGTCGTATACCTTAAAAATATATATTACTTAGGAATTATTATATGTATATTGTAAAAAAACTATAGCATATATATATATTCATATGTACACGTATGCTTACATATACCATATAATAAAAACTATATGTTACAAGACTATAGATTATGAAAATTTATGTATGCACGTATTATATTTGTAAAACCATATATATATATATATATATATATGTTGTATCTTAAACAAAGAAAACTATTCACCTCATGAAACGGCCGCTTATCGAACTATATTAATGTCACACATAGCATCTTATTATATCAAACAATCGCATTACATAACTAAACATTATAATCTAATATAACATATATGACTAATATTGAGATATACTAATATGTAAATAGGCATACAACTATAAAAAACAACATCAATTAAACCAAGACCCAAAGGTGAGATTAAAGAGAAGAATGTACCAAACCCAATAAACTTGGGCTGCAAATAAGTATGGGTTGGGGCGGTTTCGGATCCGGATACGACTCGCGTTAAGATAAAGGGGCTTTATCCCCTTCTTGTTTCAGGTCTTCCTTCGACAGAAGGAAAAAGATGAAGGTCGGTTCTCTCCCCAAATAAACCCTAGCCGCCGTTGCCTTTACTCGCCATTGAAACGCCATTTGTCCTTCCTTCCGGCCGCGCGGGAACTTCGGCAGAGTCAGCTCGGCTTCCTCTTCCTTTCCACCCGTTCGAATATTTAGAAACAGCCCCTAGGTCATCGCTCTCTCAGGCCATCGCCGCTGCTTCGGTGGTCTCCCTGGCCAACCAACACCACTACGACAAAGCCAGCGCCTCCCTCTTTCTTTCCATCGGTTCAGATATCGCCCAAAACGACTGCGCGCATCGTAAATCGGGACCGAACCCTAGAGATTTTGGAAGCACGATCTGCCTCCATCCGCCGTTAGATCGTGGCGGACCCGAGATATATGGTTCCCCACGTCAAGAGGAGCTAACCACCGTTGGGATTCGCAAATGAACCCTCCGGCCGCCGGCGACTGAAGCCGAAGGTAACATTTTCTTCTTTCTTTTTTGATTCGAACCTGACACAACAGAACGACTGAAGTACCTAGAAATATATTCTTTGTATGTTGATAGAACTCTCTTTTGCTTTGCTTTTTCTTTGATTCGGTAAAAGGGAAAAAATTAGAAGGTATGAGATCTGAAAATGCCTATTTTGTTGATGCTTAAACAATGTTTCTCTGTTGATTGTGGCGATTGCCCTTGTTTGCTGTTTGGACCGAAAAGAAAAGGGAGAAAGTTCTTTGTTTTCTCTACTGATCGTTTGAATGTCTTTATTTTTCGAATGGTGGATAAAAATAAACTCAGAAAAGTAAGTTCTCTATTGATAGCTGTTGAATTCTTACATTGCTTAGGGTTCGGCTTTTATAGCCAGAATTACAGTGAATATGCATATGAAAATAAAAATCTAGACTTCAATTTGTTGCTGAATTTTTTGATGCAATTCCTTGATTGCCCGCGTTTTTGTTTGTATTCTAACATGGTTGTTGCTACTTGTTGGTGCATGGTAGGGTGCTGAGAGATGAGGGGTTGCCGGTTCGGACCAGCTTTGCCTTTGCTGGTGCAGAAACGGTCGGTTGAGGGGAGAGAAGGGGGTTGTCAACTGGGGACCAACAAGGGATTCTGGTAACTGCTGCAAAGGGGGGAAACGAAGAATTTGGAATTTTGATTATTTAGGGCCTCATTGGGCTTTTATAATATGTAATTGTTTTTTGTTTGGTTTTTTCAAGTGTAACATGGACTGTTATAAAGCTTTGGGTCATTTTCTCTATTTTATTGGGCTTTTATTTATAAAATAATATAATTTATAATCATTAAATTCTTTTTTTATTTTTAAATAACATAATAATAATGATAAATAATAATAGTAACAAAACATATTAATAATAGCAAATAGCAAGTAATAATAATAGTGGCATATAATATAAATGATAGTAATATATAATAATAATAAAAGGTAATAGTAATAAGATAACTGTAATATTTGTGCTTTTTTTTCAAATGGATAACAATAGTATATAATGATAGCAAATATAAATGCTTAATTAAAATTCTTTTGCTCGGAAGTTCTAGTATGGTGAGTTTGAAATCATTCGCCTGAAATTCTTGAGTTTCGGGTTCTTATATAACCTTTGGTGTTGAAATCTTGGAGCTTCGGGTTCTTCCTATATAGAACCTCTGGCTTTGAAATCCTAGAGCTTCGGGTTCTTCCTATATAGAACCTCTGGCTTTGAAATCATTTTCAAGTTCTCACTTTAAACTTGCTTCTCTCAAAGCGTCCTTTCAGGTTTTCACTTTTCTTTTTTATCTTTTTATTTTTCTTTTTCTCTTTTTCGTTATCTTCTCTTTCTTTTTCTCCATTTTCTTTCTTTTTTTCTCATTCATTCTTTTTCTCTTTCATTTTTCTTCTTTCGCTTTTATTTTTTCTTCTCATTTTTTCTCTATTTTCTTCTTTATCTTTCCTTTTCTCTTATTTTCCTTTTAGGCGCACATACGGGTTTTCGCCTCTAGTCCCTTGATTTCTTTTGCTTTCTTTTTCTTTTCTTTGTAACGATGGCGCCCATTCTCTCACTCGGGTTTTCTTTTTCTTTTTTTTGATGTCTTTTCTTCTTCTTGACTTTCTGAATCTTTTGCTTTAAAGCATTTTCATAGGTCTTCTCTCTAGAGATTTTCCTTCTTTTTTCTTTCTTCTTCTTTTTCTTTCTTCTTTTTTTTTCTCTTTCTCTTTTTTTTTTTTTTCTTTTCTTCTCTCTCATTTTACTCTTTTTCTTTTTTTCTTTATCACTTTTTTGTGTGTTCTTTTTCTTTTTCTCTCATCTTTCTTTTCACTCATTATTTCCCTTTTTCTTTCTCTTTTTTCTTTGTATTTTTCTTTCTTTCCTTTTTTATCTTCTTTTCTCTTCCTTTCATTTTTCTTCTTTTTCTTTCTCTCTTTCTTTCTTCTTTCTCTTCCCTTTCTTTTTTTCTCTTCTTTCTCTTTCTTCTTCTTTTTCCTTTCTAGATGCACCTATGAGTTTTCGCCTCTAGTCGCTTTGGTTTTCTTCGTGAAAGACTTTCGTTCTCCTTTCTCAGTAAATTTATCCATTTTACATCCGATGTCCTCCAGCCCTAGCTTTGGCGGATTCTTTTCATGTCTCGAGGCAAGTGCTGGCTCGACTTTTTCCTTAAGATCGCGAGTTATTTCAAAATTTCTCGCTCTTCCTTGGCTGATTCTTCAAACTACTGGCTTCTCTATGCCCCGATTCCCGTTGTGCTGGCACTTCAGTGTCATGCTCGAAAGATTCCCTGATAGCCTCGAAGCCTTAACCAAAAATGAACTGGTGGTCGAAGCTCAAAATTGTTCTCCTTGCTATGCAATCCTTTGAACTTCTACCAAAATTCGAGGTCTGGAGTTGTTATTCTCATTCCAAATTCCTTCAACCTTCACAAAGGCTGGGGAAGTTTTCTCATTATGGGTTTTTCTCTTCTTTATATTACAGTTGCTGTCTGGACAGCTCTTTCCATCGTAGTCTATACGTTTTTTGGGATGAGCTCGTGCCATTCTTTTCTCAGCTACGCAAGCTCTTCTTCTCGAAAACTCTTTAAATCTGAGTAAGTTCTTCTCATTAGGGTCTCGTCATCCTTATTGAGATCTGTCGCTTCAATCATGAAGTTTTAGGCTAACACATCATTTAATTCTTTGAATCTGCCAACAACAACTGAAATGGTTTAATGATGTGAGTCAGCATGCTCCTAGCCTAGGAATGTCTAGCTAAATATGATGCATGAATTATGACATTTTTTAGAGATGCTTGGGGAAAGCTTTCACAGGTCTTCTGTCTTTGTTAAGTCTTCAATCCTATTTTGGAAAAATGTGGTTGGCCTGTACTAGTTTGACTTCGACCGGTCCTCTCCTGAAGTTCACCTTCAAAACTTTGCCCCACTCAACTAGGCTTCATTATTTTCTCTCTATTGAATCTACGTGCCGAGTCCTTCTCCATTCTCAACATTGGGGTGAACACATGCCCCTGGATCTTTTGAACCTTCTTTATTCCCCTGAGGTTCGGTCTCCATTTTTATTTTACTGAATCGTCCTTATTCATTCTTCTTGAAAAGAAATACTGATTCACCCTGGTCAGAACAACATTGCCCTCACTTAACTCGGGCATAATTGGTGCTTCTCCATAGACTCTTTATGATGAACCTTCTGCAATCACCTCGCTTGGGTGAACTTATGTCCCTCAAATCTTCTAAACTTCTCCCATTTCCCTGGGGTCTCATCTTTATTTTCTTTACTGAATCTTCCTCTTTCGTTCTCCTTGAAAGGAGATGCTGACTTTCACCAGTTAGAACAGAACGTAATACTTCTCACGTTGTCCATTCTTACCGTATTGCCCCTACTCAATCTTAGGGTTCAATGTTTCTTTGCCTTGACTCATCATGACAAGTTCTCTGTTATCTCATCATTAGGGGGAAGGCAATGCCCTCAAGCCCCTAGGCTCGTTTTAAGTTTAATCTCCACTTTATCAAAGATTCTTTGGCAAAGATTGACTTCCCAACCTTGCACTTCACTGACATGCAGTCTTGTCATCCCAAAGGTGGTATCTTAATGTTGAGCTTCCAAAAAAGCTCCTTATGGGTATTACTTGTCTCTCATCAAATCACAGGTACCTGCAGTACATAAAAGGTTAGCCTACTTTTTCATTCCAATGCAAGAGACTTATAAGGATAATATAGATAAAATAATTTTATTATTATTTCTTTAAAACATGGCAAGCAATGTTATTAAATCAAGCTTAGGTTTTAAAAGAAGTCAACCTAAGTGAAACTTCTGTTTGAAATACCATGAATGTTATGGTAAAGCATACGCATGTGAAACCCTTACTGGGCTATTAAGCTTCCGAGAGGAACAACTCCTATACCTAATTTCTACCCAAATTTAATGTGCCTCTCTTTAACTCACTAACTCACTGTGGCCCATCTTTCCCTCTTTTATGATCTCAATCAGGCATTAGAAGTGTGGAAATCCTTGAAGAAAGGTTAGCCCCGATAGGCGGGATATGATCTGAAGACAAACTCACACGTCCATGTATGGTCGAAATGGTCTTTCAAGGCTTGTAATGTAGGCTATGGCTCATGGTTATGAAAAAAATGATATGTAGGCCCAAACAAGTGTTTAAGGGTGATGAAACCAAGGATCATTTCTTCTGACTTAAAATCTCAATTACGTACTGTCTGATCTGGATATGCTCAGATGAAACATTATTTCCTCTTTTTTGGATCGCTCTAGACTACCCATTTTCAGGTCTTCACCCTAGAGTTCAATTCATTTTCTTCTAGTGTAGCTTTGGACCAACTTGCATCTTCACACTATATCGATGCATGCTTCCATTCAAACGTGATCAGTCTCTCAAGGCTGATTCAATTGGATGGGGAATTCTTATAGCCCTTTCTCTATTTATCTCTTGCCCTTTTTCTTTTTCTCTTTTTTCCCTTTTTTTCTCTTTTTGTTTCTTTTTTTTCTTTCAACTGCATTCTTCAACTTAGCACTTTCACTTTCAGCTTCTTCAACTTTTGTGTTGATGACTTTCAACTTGATTCGGGTTGGCTTTTTTAGCACAAACTTTTCTTTTCCTATTTCCTTTTTAGGTTTCTATTGCTCGACCTAAGTATTGTATTCAACACATTTATTTTCCTTTATTGGCTCCTAATTCATGAGGCGTCATCTCCGTAGCATGATCAGAACCCAATGTCGTTCATTCATCCATAAACTTATATCTCATTTGCCCCCCAGTGTAGGGGTGATCCTTGTTTGGGTTGAATCCAAAAAAAAACATTATCAGGCTCAAAAGGGGACAACAATGGATATTTTCCTTATTTTCTTTCTATATGAAGGGAAATGAAGGAATGCCAGATGTCCTCCCATACATGGATATCAAACAGTCTTCAGGTGGTAGATGTTTTAGGGTTATCACTTTATTCAAGGACCTTGAACAACAATGCCTGAGAGGAAAATTCACTTCATGGGGTCAGCCCATTACTCTTGAACACTAATTGTTGTTCCTCTCATGGCCTAAGTGGAACAGAGGGTTTTCACACTTGTAGCGTCCTCACAATATTCGATTCTTAAATTTTGAATTAAATTCAATCTTGCGGAAGATATATACATATATGTTTGGGAAAACATAAGTAAGCTCATAATAAATAAAAAATTAAATTTTTTTAAAAGACATCAAAGAATATGAAATGTTTGTCAAATGAAATGCACATGGATGCTTTTTCCATTGAAATCGAGCAAGTAAACATAACATAAGTCATTTCAAAAGATCACTGCTACTGTCTTCGGGTAATAAAGGCAAAGTGCAACAAGAGAATGCCACATGCTAGGAAAGAGAACCCTCTAAAGCTAACTATGAGGATCAACACCTCTAAGGGATCATCTCCATCACTTTCCTCCTCAAAGCTTCAAAATCATGCTCTCAATCAGACTTTTGGACTCTGTTCTCCAAAGCTTCACAATTCTTCGTGGCATGGCCCGTACCTCCCACATGGTAGTCACACACGGTGTTGGCATCGTAACCAATAGGATAAGAAGGATTCCTCGGTATAGACTGAACTGGAGCTAGAAGTTTTACTCCAACAAGTATTGGGAGCAAGTCCGTGTACGTCATCGGGATCAGGCGAGGAACCTTCGATAACCTTGCAAATGAGTGTGGTTGACGGTAAGAACGACCATGAAAATGATTGTTTGGTCAAGAACTCTTCGTACGACCTGGGGAGTCATATTACTTTTGCTCGGTTATGCTTGGTTCTCCCAATTGCAATACTCTGGACTCCAATTTCTTAAATGCCACACAGCTTTCAATGGAATGACCTTGAACATTGGCATTATGCCAAGAAGGGTAAGGCGGGTTAAAGGGCACCATATGGTAAGGTCGAACCAAGTATGACTTGTACAGTTGTGAGTACAGCTCTCTGTGTGAGATTGGGAGCGAGGTGAAGTTCTCGTTTTCCCTTTCAAGTCCCCTTGTTTTCTCTTGGAATTTCTTCACATATGATATTGTCTTCATTTAATTCCAAACCAATTGTTCGTGAAGCTGTTCGAGTTTAGTTAACCTAGTTGCTAACTTGTTCATGTTTCTGGAGTCAAACTGGCCAGAAGTCAATCCCTCCTTACTTATATTTTTCCGAGGTGAATGTTTTCCCCGATTAGCGATGCATATGCTGTATGCACAAAAATGTGTTATTTGAACAAAAATATATCACAAAATAATACTACTATGAAAACATGAATGAATGCAAAGAGCGACACTGAGTTTGACAAATATCCTCGTTAAACGACTTGCATTAATGGGAATATCATTTCGTTACAATAGCCAAAGAAAACCCGTTTTGCAAACGGTCCTAAGTTAGCATCTAGGTCAACGATTTTCTCTAAGATCCAATCAATCTCTTCTTCCTTCTTAAAAGCTTGGTAACGTCTTTCGCTTGGGTGATCTCTTGTATTGGAGTTATCAAATGTGTCAATTCTTGTTTCTGCCCCAAGTGGTGTAGGCGGCGAATTATAGTCGCTCCAATGTCGGTATTTGGTACACTTGACTTGCTCTTCGGAGAGGGTCCTGCCGAATTCAACCTTCAACGTGTACTAAAGTCAGAAGTTCTCTCTGATTTGAAATATTCATTCTTGTTCTAAGTTGAGACTCGATTGTTGACCCAAGATGGCGAAATATCCGAGAAACTTCCAATCTTACCCTGAAAGGCCTCGTTCTCGTTTAGCATGGTCTTCGTTGATCTTTTCGTAAGACTTGGTATTTTTCAATTGTCAGGGTCAAACCAAAGTTGCCAATCATAGAACAACCGTTGACTTTGAAAGCATTTCTCTCCTCGTAATCTCGATCATCATCACATGAAGGTTTCGACTGACATTGTTGACCTGAACCTGACAGGAATAATGTCCCCGTCATGGTTGCTCTTCTTCTGACCATATTTGTAAATTGGGATTCTTCTCATCATTGTTACGAGCCAAATCTCCCGTTAATCTAATCTTCAATTTCAGACTATTTCCAACTCAATGTGCTCTTCATGATATGATAATATATGTCAAACAAAAAGGTAAAAGGAAACGAAAAGAAAATAAACAAAAGTCTGTTAGTCATAAGATAAGCAATAATTTTGAAAAGATAAAAGCTAAACACAAACCAACTAAGCAAAATGCAAACAATTAAAGCAAGAACCCTAAGCACATAAATTATAGTTCGCTAAGGTTATCCGCATGGCTCAATTGGGGTGAGCTTCTTAGATTATCATACATGGGTTCGATTCTAATTGGGGTACCCGAACCTATCTTATCACCTCCTAAGGCAACAAGAACCCCAATTCTGACACATTACAAGCTTGCGAATTGATTTTGGTTCGAGGGAAAGCACGACCTAATGATGTGGAGGGCTGCTCACGTGTCAAGAGGCGTGGATTCCGGAAGTGAATTACCGACCCGTGGAGGGCTACTCACGTGGGTATGTGGCGTTTCACTCCCACTTAAGGGATGGAGCTCGGGTATAGAGCTTGATGAAATGGTGCAACACATGTCGGTGATTCCTTAGAAATTAAATGAAAAATTAATTCAAAGGCCATCAATTATCAAAGCCTGTTCAATTGTAGTTACATTTTCAAGAAAGGTTCAACCTTACTAGAATCAATTGAAATTGCGACAATTTTTCATCACTAATAAGCAACAAATATTTTATTTGGCCTAACTCTCTTTTTGTTTTTTTTAAACAAAACTGATCCCCAGCAGAGCCGCCATCCTGTAACGATGTTTTTTCTCATTTCTTTGGAATCTTCGTTTAAAGGGATTTCTTTTGAAAATTATTTTTCATTGGAAAATCGATAAAAACTTGGAGTCGCCACCGACACTTGGATAAGATAGACCCGACACTACAAAACCAGAGATTCATTTTGAAAGGGTTCGGGAGTTGGTTACGTGTGGGGAAGGATTAGCACCCCCATCACGCCCGGTAATCGGTACCAAAATATTTGTTGCTTTTAATCAAAGGAAATTATCAGAATTTGAAAAGAATTCAATTCGGTGACCTTAACTGAAAATTAACTTTAATTGAACGGGTTTTATCAAATTGGTGGGATCAAATTAATTGGACATTTAATTAATAAAGTTAACGATACATCGAACCATATATTAAACCGACATCAAATAAGCCTAACTGCCGTGTTAATTTACAGTTCGAATCTCGTACATCACCTTTATGCATGGTGCAAGCAGTTAAGAAATGATGTAATGACTTCGTCAAGTTTTAATTCTGTCTTGAGTTAGTAAGGATTAATTCGAATATTTGGTCAACATCCTAGAAGCTCGGACTATTGCAACCCAAATATCGGAACTAATGGATACCTCCCCCTTCTTGTAATCCAAACTAATTAATGCGCAATTAAACATTACAGTCACATGAATGACAAAAAAGGAGATGGCAAACGAAAGGCATAAAAGATAAACACATAAAGCCCACCCCAAGACCTAACCTTAAAAAGGCCCAAATTATTGAAGTTCAATTAGTGACTAACTGTTAATTAAGTTATTCTAGTATTTAATCCTAAATTAATTAGCTCTAAATGACTAAAACCCTAACAAATTATGATAACTGATTTGATGTTAATCTCAACTTTGAAGTTCATTTTATCCTAAAGTTATTAAGAAGTATTCGATTAATTTAATGAAATTAACATTCACTCAAATGAGTCAAGAATGAATTTAAATTCACTAAGCTAATTCGAATTCTAATCTAACTAAAGCTCCAAAAAGACTAAGCCTAAAGCCCATTAAGCTAAAACCAATTAGGCCCAAACATATATAAAAAAAACCATACCATATATATTTAAAATTATATTGTACAACATATAAAGGAAAAGCTAATATATTATATGTTTTACAAAACTATATGTCGTATACCTTAAAAATATATATTACTTAGGAATTATTATATGTACATTGTAAAAAAACTATAGCATATATATATATATATTCATATGTACACGTATGCTTACATATACCATATAATAAAAACTAATGTTACAAGACTATAGATTATAAAAATTTATGTATGCACGTATTATATTTGTAAAACTATATATATATATATATTGTATGTTAAACAAAGAAAACTATTCACCTCATGAAATGTCCGCTTATCGAACTATATTAATAGTCACACATAGCATCTTATTATATTAAACAATCACATTACATAACTAAACATTATAATCTAATATAACATATATGACTAATATTGAGATATACTAATATATAAATAGGCATACAACTATAAAAAAAACAACATCAATTAAACCAAGACCCAAAGGTGAGATTAAAGAGAAGAATGTACCAAACCCAATAAATTTGGGCTGCAAATAAGTGTGGGCCGGGGCGGATTCGGATCCGGGTACGACCCGCGCGGGTTAAGATAAAGGGGTTTTATCCCCTTCTTGTTTCAGCTCTTCTTTCTACAGAAGGAAAAAGATGAAGGTCGGTTCTCTCCCCAAACAAACCCTAGCCGCCGTTGCCTTCATTCGCCATTGAAACATCGTTTGTCCTTCCTTCCGGACGCGCGAGAACATCAACGGAGTCAGCTCGGCTTCCTCTTCCTTTCCACCGGTTCGGATATTCAGAAACAGCCCCTAGGCCGTCGCTCTCTCAGGCCATCGCCGCCGCTTCGGTGGTCTCCCCGGACAACCAACACCACTACGACAAAGCCAACGCCTCTCTGTTTCTTTCCATCGGTTCAGATGTCGCCCAAAAAGACCGCGCGCACCGCAAATTGGGACTGAACCCTAGAGATTTTGGAAGCAGGATCTGCCTCCGTCCGTTGTTAGATCGTGGCGGACCCGAGATATATGGTTCCCCACATCAAGAGGAGCTAACCCACCGTTGGGATTCGCCGATGAACCCTCCAGCCACCGGCGACTGAAGCCGAAGGTAACGTTTTCTTCTTTCTTTTTCGATTCAAACCCGACAGAACAGAACAACTGAAGTACCTAGAAATATATTCTTTGTATGTTGATAGAACTCTCTTTTGCTTTGCTTTTTTTGATTCGGTAAAAGGGAAAAAAATTAGAAGGTAGGAGATCTGAAAATGCCTATTCTATTGATGCTTAAACAATGTTTCTTTGTTGATTGTGGCGATTGCCCTTGTTTGCTGTTTGGACCGAAAAGAAAAGGGTGAAAGTTCTCTGTTTTCTCTACTGATCGTTTGAATGTCTTTACTTTTCGAATGGTGGATAAAAATAAACTCAGAAAAGTATGTTCTCTATTGATAGCTGTTGAATTCTTACATTGCTTAGGGTTCGGCTTTTATAGCCAGAATTATAGTGAATATGCATATGAAAATAAAAATCTAGACTTCAATTTGTTGCTGAATTTTTGGTTGTAATTCCTTGATTGCCCACATTTTTGTTTGTATTCATCTGACCCTCTGACATGGTTGTTGCTATTTGTTGGTGCATGTGAGGGTGCCAAGAGATGAGGGGCTGCCGGCTGGGACCAGCTTTGCCTTTGCTGGTGCAGAAACGGTCGATTGAGGGGAGTGAAGGGGGATGTCAACTGGGGACCAGCGAGGGACTATTGTAGCTGCTGCAAAGGGGGAAAAGAAGCATTAGGAATTTTGATTATTTAGGGCCTCATTGGGCTTTTATAATATGTAATTGTTTTTTGTTTGGTTTTTCCAAGTGTAATATGGACTGTTATAAAGCTTTGGGCCATTTTCTCTACTTTATTGGGCTTTTATTTATAAAATAATATAATTTATAATCTTTAAATTCTTTTTTGATTTTTAAATAACAACATAATAATAATAATGATAAATAATAATAGCAAATAGCAAGTAATAATAATAGTAGCATATAATATAAATGATAGTAATATATAATAATAATAATAATAATAAAAGGTAATAATAATAAGATAAATGTAATATTTATGTGTTCTTTTCAAATGAATAACAATAGTATATAATGATAGCAAATATAAATGCTTAATTAAAATAGTACTAGTAATTAACTAGTTTTTTTTGGGTTTTTAAGTTTTAATAAAAAGGACGAAGTAAACAAAGCCCCTAACATTGTTTAGAAAGTAGTATCATATATATAAGCCTATTATTGTAAAAACGAAAGAGGAAATAAAAATGGGTTTACCCCTGACAAAATTAATGATTACAACAGCAAACAATGGGCCAATTAATGAGGTTTCCATTGAGAGAATGGTGCGATCTACTGAGGTTCTTACACCAAAAGTGGGTAATACAATGAGGGGAAGAAAAAGGAAAAGCAAAGGTGGAAGCTGCAGTTGAGGATGTCTACACAAGTAATGAAGTGTGGGTGAAAGTTCTGGCTATTGAAGACAAACTCGATGTCATGGCAAGCACGCCGAGGTGGGTTGCGGCCACAGTTCAAATGCTTGACCTAGCATAGGATTTATTCTATGTGTATGTTAAGACATGGCATAAATCTGCTCTCGCTGCAATGAGTAGAGTCACTCTAGTGTCTTTGCCATAATTCCCAGAATTTCCTCTTATATATGTAGTTATGATTTTCTTCTAATGTGACCACAAAGGAAGTCTCAGCCAAGTCTATAAATTCTCCCGAAAATGTAAGTGAGGCCAAAGACACAAAAAGATAAAGCATCAAGCAAGATCATAAAGGATTATCTTTTTTACCTAAATGTCCCTACTAATGTCGATGCAACACCCACCTCTGCTAAAAAAGATTAAGTCATTGTGGAAGATGTGGATGAAAATGAGAAAGAACGCACCCAAGTCGAGAACTTTGATACTGAGAAAGAAAGTGTTGAAGAAAGGTCGGTTGCATCCAAGGTTGTGGATGCAACCTGTGAAGGATCAAAGTTGAAGCAAGATTCTGCGAGACCGGCAGAAGTTGTCTATACAATAGATGAACAAGGGGACAATCCTCTTGCAATGGTGGTTTACAAAGCACCACCCCAATTCATCCCTAATGCAGTTACAATCAATGATGCCGACAAAGATGAAGAGCTTGAGAATGAAGAAGAGCTTGAGCAAGAGGAGGCCTATCTTCGAAAGAAAGAAAAGAAATGCGAGCACTCAAAATTCAAAGACAAGAACAAGAAGAAGCACAAGGAAGAAAACATGAGCAAGAAGAAAAAGTGTCACTCTGCCTCCTCCTCTCAAGAGCCCTGATGGAATGAATTAATTTGTTTTAGTTTTTGTAGGCTTGCATACCATGTAATGTAATTTCATTTTGTTAAACTCCGTTGTAATCATATCTACATTATCATTGTAATTGCATCCAGTTTTATTGTCATTACATTCAGCATTGTAACCACATTTTGTCATTGCATTTTGTTTTCTTTTACATTGGGGATAATACAGTCTTTAAGTTTGGGGGTATACACTTAGGAGTTGAAATGCACCCCCATTTCAATTTTTTTGAGCAAATGAATGGTTCTTTTTGTGTTGAAAATCTTTTGCTTGCATTCGATGTGTAAACTTTGAATCATTTTAATTGCTGATGAATTGGTTAGATATACATGGTGGATGATTGCGTCTTAACTTTGCATAAATATATCTACTTGTTTGAGTAAAGATTATCTAGCATCATCTATTTGATTTTGGATGATTTGTCTTATTCAACTTGTGTTATATATGCTAGTAGATCTTATTAAGTATAAATAAAAGGTATTCCAATGTAAGTGCAATAAGAATAGCTTTAAGGGGGAACACTCCAATACATGCATTAGAAAAGCGAATTTGGCCAAAGGTTGTCGCTGCATGAGTGAGTGTTGAGGCAATGAAGTACTTCTTGGGGGTTCATTGCAAAACATCTTACTTCTCAAGGTATAAGGTGCATGCATTGTTCGATATCCCTCGCTACATAAAAGAAGAGAAAAGAAAATGAAATATATATATGTGTGTGTGTGTTGATATTTATATTTTGTTATAAGTCGTATTAAATAAATGTTGATAGGTAGAAAGAATCTGAGATGATAGATATAATGCTAGGTATTGTTGAAATTCTTATTTTTATATATTGATGTTTGAGTTAATTATGCAATCTTCTATCGTGTCGATGCAATTGTTTCATAAGTTGATTGGAATGATTCAAGTAGCTAGAATGTCTTTGATATACCTTGTTGTTTTCAATTTTACTTGAGGAAAAGTAAAAACCAAGTTTGGGGTGTGATAGCTCTTTAAAAATCATATATTTCCTCTAAATTTATGTATTAAATTGTCCCCACATCAGTATTTTGTGCATGCATATATGCATTTTCATATTTATTTTCTGCATTTTGTCTAACTCAGGTCTTAGTTACTCTTGTTATACATATTTTGACATGTTTGCTCTATTGTCATTGTATTACTAATGTCCCTGCAGAGAATGTTTCACCACTACAGCTAGCTCGACGTTGCAGCAGCCAGTTGTCTAGTCTGCTAAAAGATAAGAACGACCCTGCAAGATGGACTATTTGTTATAACAGAATTGGTACGGCAAAGAGTCACGCAAAACACATAAAGAACATGTTTCCTTTTTTTGGCAGCTTATAAAAGGATAAATTCAAAAAAAGAGAGAAGGAACTCACGCGATATTCATTTTTCCTATCATTTTTAACCTTGCAAACTCTCCTCTCATGGCGGCTTAAACTTCATTTCTGGAGATCCAAGGAGAAACAAGGAAGAAATATCCGAGGAGATGAGAATTCAAGTACTATTTCAAGGAGAATATTTGTTATTTTCTTTAAACTCTTCTAGAGATAGATGTTTATTGGAGATTTTATTATATTTTGTGTGTTAATGAAGTTGGTTTAAACTCTTTAAACTCTATATGAACTTGTTTAAATTTTGTTTTTCAATTCAATATATTATTATTAACTTTCTTCATATTTCAATTGTTGGATTTGATTTTTGTTTGCATGAGAGTGTTAAACATCGTCACTGATGTTGAGAGATGCAGTGACAAGTCATGTTAACAAGCCATTACAACGAGAGTTGAATGAGGATACAACGAGAGTTGATCTACTTGTTCAAGGAGCTGTAGTTTTGATGAACAACGAGAGTTGTAATTGATCTACTTCTTTGCGTCATCAGTTGATAATTTAATGGAAGTTAGTACACGAGATTAGCCTTTTTATTTGCGAAATTAACCATCGTATTGTATTTCTTTGAATGTACTTGACATTCTTCTAAGCTGAACCGAAGGTATCCAAATCTTCGCTTAATATTTCTTTTACTTTCTTATATTTGTTGTTCTTGCTATCACAATTGATTTTACACACATTACTTTATTTTTCTGTTACAGCTACCATTACACACAATATTTCAGTTTACATAATTGCTTGTGGCCACATATTAGTTCGACTAAATACTCATCCTCGTGAGATCGATATCTAACAGGATCCTCTTGTTTTTATACTTGCATAGCAGTGTTTGCTTGCACTTAGCGTGTGACGATTATTCACCGATCAAAAGTCTGAACTACCTTAACTTGTTTCTTCAATTCGGACACCTTGTAATTTCACATATACTAGTATGACTTTCATGGGAATCTCCAAATGCCATGCACATATTTGAAATGTATATGGTTCCTATATGCTAAAATATTGTTGTAACTAACATTTCTGGTTTAATTTGAAAGTTTGATGTATTTGCAGCATTCGTCACAACATCAGTAGCTAGCCGATTGCTATGCTAGTGCTCCTCCTTTCTTGCAGTAACATTACCTTTTATCCCAAGATAAACAAAGTGTTTTAATAGTAGCGGTAATAATATTTTTTTAAACAATTTCTACCTAAGAGAGAAGAAAAGAGATATTACTCCTATTGAGATTAGAAGTCAAAACTTAAGAAAAAAGATTAAATGTCAAGTCTTTTAACTATTTGCTCCAAATTGTATTGACAGAAACTGTAATAATATTGTATGCATGCATAGCTTAAACATTATACAAATTTAATTCGCTTAAACATTATATAATTTTAATTCGTCTGTCACTAACACATTATAGATTAGATTATACAGACTTTTGAAGATTCTATGGCAAACAGAATCACAAGTATGATATGTGCGCGTGCGCGCTCAGTTTATCTAATCATCTATATTTTACCATATTACATTAAAAATGGATGACATAATATGTGAATGGTTGCGTTAGTTTAAGATAGCTTTAGCTGGTTAATTTCAATTTTAGATAATTTTACCCTTGTATTTTCTTTTAGTTCATTAGGTTTAGATACTCGAGTTCGATCATTTTTAATTCTATTCATTGAATTGATATCATTTTTTTAATTACTCGTCTTTCCAGAATCCTAAGAAATAAAAATCACTAAGCAAATGGATATAACTTACAACAGCAAGTAACTAAAATTCAAAGAAAATATAGATTGGGAAACGCACTGATTTAGCACTAACACATGAAAAAACAAATAAAACCAAACCAAATTCTTCTTGTCCAATACTAAAGCGCATAAATAATTCAGAAGATCGTTTTGACTCCAAGATGAATGCATTTAAAAAATAAAACCCGAACCTCCTACGACAACCCACATTGCATCTATGTATTGTAAACCTGCAGATATAAGGTACAGAGCACAATTCTTATGAACTTATCTCATCACTGCTGTCCCTCGCCCGACTCTTTCCAAGCTTCCTTGATCTCATCTCCAGCTTCGTCCTAAAACCAAGGAACAAAGCACATTGATCACAAAACAAGAAATCATCTGAACAGAGAACTCGAGAAAACCCATCAAACTTGAAGAGGGACATCACTAATCAATGAAACAATTAACATGAGTCGTGAGATAACAGCAATCCAATAACATCAGAATATTAGTTCTGAAATTAATGCGATAAGGTCAAATGTGTTTTCCCTGTATACTGTGGCAGAACATTCTTAATACTGTCAAAGAAGCAAGGGATTATCATGGAGATCAATTGAATTTTAGGGATGTTATTCCTAACAATACTCTATGGTAGACACTATGGTAGATAGCTGTAGTCGTGATGATGAAAGCAAAAAGGTTTGCTCGAGAAGATAGCTTTTGGCATTTCTCAAATCCATGCTGGTGCAAAAAATCATGGCAATTTAAAAAGATTTTTATTTGATGTCTAAAGACAGCAGAGCTTAATGAAATTTTCATGATTGTTTACACACAACACACAAGGACGGGGAAAGAGTGTGTGTGAGATACCGTGATGTCAGATGTCCAAAGGGTCAGATTGTCCCGGAGAAGTTGCATGATTAATGTACTATCCTTGTAAGATTCCTCGCCCAAAGTATCCAACTCAGAAATAGCCTCATCAAAAGCCTGCCAAATTAAAACCATGCCATTTTAGCTGACAAGCAACCTTTAGAAAATCACTTTATGTCCTTGAGAAGCCATTTCTGGTTCTTCACATAAGAACAATCTAATCTTCATACCTAGAATACACTAAATAAATAAATCCCAGTAAAATGGATATCAGTTTAGAACATTACCAGACATCATATGGATAAAAACAATAACAAACATTTCAGTTCAGATGTGGTTTACTATGCCCGTAAGCAAACTGAATTCATATAGAGTACTCGATTCAAATTTTTTCCTGATTCAATGTCCGTAACATTCTGAGTATCAACCAGATTAGGACAGTAATTATTTTAGCTGTTAACAGGTTGGCTCCTCAAACATGCAACTAACTCAGAGATATAAGGAGCTGTCATTACAACTAAATCCAGTTCGGATGGGATTAGATTAAACAATTTACTATGCCATCCAGAACCAATGAACCACACTAAGACAATTAAAAAACCTGCAGAGTTTAGTTTATTAGCAGTTCTAGATCAATAACAGAACTAAGTGAAGAAGAAGAAGAAGAAGAAGAAGAAGAAGAAGATATTAATAGCAATGCAGTAGAGAATAAACACCTGTTTTGCAAGATTGCAGGCACGGTCAGGTGAGTTGAGGATTTCATAGTAGAAAACAGAGAAGTTAAGAGCAAGTCCAAGCCTAATTGGGTGAGTAGGAGCAAGCTCGGCAAGAGCAATATCCTGCCATCATAAACAAAAATAAAGAGAAGCTAAGAAATTCTATGTTAACCTTTCAGTGGATGCTCAGGAATTATAAAGAAAATAACTCATATTGACAAAACAGCATCACCAATTCACCCACCTGAGCAGACTTGTAAGCCAACAAAGTGTTCTCGGCAGCTTCCTTCCTCTCAGCACCAGTCTTAAACTCAGCAAGATACCTGTGATAATCACCCTTCATCTTAAGGTAAAACACCTTCAACTCGGCGGATGAGGCCGAAGGGATGAGGTGAGATTCAAGAAGGTTCAATATCCCATCACAGATCTTGCTGAGCTCAGCTTCAATCTTGCCCCTGTACTCCTTTATTTGTGCAACATGATCTTCATTTCCTCTGCTCTCTTCCTTCTGCTCAATGGAAGAGATGATCCTCCATGAAGCCCTCCTTGCTCCAATCACATTTTTGTAAGCCACGGAGAGAAGGTTCCGTTCCTCGACAGTCAGTTCCTCAACATCCACGGTCTTTGCAACTTTCTCCATGAACTCCACCATTTCCTCGTAACGTTCAGCCTGCTCAGCCAACTTGGCCAGGTAAATGGAGACATCTTTACAATATCAATCTAATACTTAATCCTGCGAATACAGAAAGATTTACTCTTGTTAAACAAGCATTTCTTACCAAATCCTGGGTCTAAACAATAGCATCCATATTTAGAACAATCATTTGATACATTCTCATTCCTTAACCCTAAAGCATTAAAACAGTATTCAATTTGTAGTTCATTGTTTTTTTTTTTTTCAAATTATCTAACTAACAAATCCGATCTACTTTGTGCCAAAAATACAAAAAGATACGTCCTAAAATCAATTAAATAACAATAAGATCTAAACTGTAAGGAAGATATGTCATTATCACTAACTCCTATCTTTTCTGTTCCAATAGTTTCACAGTATCCAAACTGTTATTTTTTAGCGAAACTTTTCCACTCTATATCTTAACAACAAAATTTTCTGATTCATTTTCGCCCAATTTATCGCAACAAAAAGAAAAGAAAAAAACCCCAATAGTCAAATCAAGCAATGAAAAGCTCAAATCCTAAACAGATTGAATCTAAACCACTAAGATTGACCCAGAAAAGCAAGCAGCAAAACTATTCATTGCATCAATCAAAAAGCCATTAACAAAATCAGGAAATGTATCAATAAAGAAACTTGAAACCCTATAGATCTCGAAGTAAATAGATAAAATCCAATATTATCAACAAAAAAAAAACGCTGATCCAGAAATAACGTACCGATCGACGATATTTTCTCCCCTTCTTTTATTTTTCTTCTGATTTGTTGGAGGAAATGAGAAAGCGGGGAAATTTTTTATAGGGAGTGAAGACGAGATCAAGAGCGCTGATTTTTTTATTTATTTATTTTATTTTTCTAAGAAAATTGTTCTATCAGAAAAGAGTATGAAAGAAAGCGTCAGTGGTCCAATGAGCATGCGACAGGTGGCGGATAGCAGAGATTCCCGTGTGTTTTGGTTTGGCCTGCCACTATGGGAGTTGACCGTCAATGCTTATTTGCTTAAAAAGTTTGAATTAAATAATTAATTTTCGGAAAATTTTGATAAAAAATTATGTAAACGTTAGGGTTTAGAAGTTTAGAGATTTAGGTTGTTTGGTTTTAGGATTTAAGGATAGAGTTTAAGATTTATGGTTTAGAGTTTAGATTTCAGCCTTTTAAGTTTAAGAATTTAGATTTTAAATTTTAAAGAAAATTGTATAATATTTTTATACAGCCCTCGCATTTAAATTATAAAATCTCAAATTTAAATCTATAACATCTTAAACCATAAAAGTATAAATTATAACTCTAAATCTTAAATTTTAAGTCCTTCAATTTAAACTTATAAACCCTAAACTAAACATAAATCCTTAAATCGTAAAATTAAAATGCTTGAGTAAATTGAAATAGAGTTTAGTTTATATATTTTTTGGGAATTTAAAAGAGGCATGTACTAAAGATTTAGGCAAGAGCTAATTTACAATATGGAGGACCATGCACGTCACGCTCCAAGAGGTCTTGAAGGTTCATCGGGGGAACGTCCAATATTTACAACTGTGGCGAGTCGGAACAAGACGATCTGGTAATTTTATCAGCAACCTTGTTGCATTCACGAGGAATCCAGGTGGGATCAAGTGAAGTGTCCAGCAACGTTGGCACAACTGCTGAATGGTTCGGATGAGGGGAGAAGGACTCAAGCCCGAATCCCTGTCCCTGATCATACTTGCAGCAACAGAATTATCAGAATGGCCTAGTAGTTTTTCAACACCAAGAGACCCTACAACCTATAAACCAGAAAAGAGACCCCATAATTCAACCCGTAAACTGACAGAATTACTTTTTATTTTTTTATTATATCACTAAATAAATATTTATTTTTATTTTTAAATAAATCATAGTTATTTAATTTTAGATAGAATTATTAGCTAATACTCAATCATTTGAAAAAAACTTCTATGGCGGTTTTAAGATGGTAACAACTATGGGTGTTCAAATTCGAGTACTCGGATTTTTTAGTACTTGATGTACCAGGTAGTCGGGTTTTCAGGTAATTGATTGGTCGGCTCGTGTTCTAGCCAGTATTAGTCGTGTACTTGCAAAACCAGATAATTGAGTACTCGAATAAAAAAAATATATATTTATTAGTTTAATATAAAATATATATTTATTAAATATAAAAATATTTTATGATATTTTTCAATCGAATGACATACCAAGCATAAAAATTGTTAGCATTAATAAATTTAAAATTATCTTAAAGAGAATTAAAGGTTAAAACAATTGTTCTTCCTAGATAAATTATTGAATCATATTTTACAATAATATTAAAAAGAGAACATCATGTTTTTAATAGTCTAAAAGTGATTACAAGGTAGTATATGTTCAAATATATTCTTAACCTTTAACAAGGCTCATTCTTTACAGACAAAGCGATTGAACTCAAGTCTCTTAATATGAAGATCATCAGCTTTTTCATTGGGATCACTTGTTGGATTTAAGAGAAGACCATTTAAATCAACGATTACATTTATTAGCTTATTTTAAATACGATGCTTGGCATCTTGGTTTTAGGCGTATTAGAGTGGAATGTGATAATTTGGATGTTATGAGGTTATCGAAGGAAAGTGGTTCGGGTGCCCCTACCATAGTGGTTCAACATATTTCTTCGCTTGTTAATCGTAATTGGGAAATTCAGTTTGTCCACGTCTACCGCGAAGCCAATAGAATGGCGGATTGGTTGGCGAAGTCGTTGTGTGATGCCTCTCTTGATAGTTGCACTTGTCATACGACTCCGAATGAGATTGTTGGTTTAGTTCGGGATAATTGTTAGGGAGGATTTGGGTGATGTTGGTCTTTTGATTATGTAAGTGGACTTGTTTATGTTTATTTCTATGTATACTCTTTTCTTTTAATTAAATTTAGGGGATTTTTAATGAGGCACATGAAAATATCTTTTATGTATAGTATTACCCTCAATAAAATCATACAGTTTCATAAAAAAAATACGATGTTTTTTAGAATTTTGTTAATGTTGAAGTTTATGGGCATCTTTTGAATAAAATATAGAAACCATTTTATTATGTATTAATGTGAAAGTTCCACTTTACACCTGTATCTTATTATTGATTTTAATTTTATTTTAAATTGTTTTTCCATTGCTACAAAAATTATAGTTTTGTAAAAAATATTTTATGATGATAACTTACTATTATAAATTTATAATTATTTAGGTAATTTGTAACATTTGAGTATTTGTTTTTAATATTATACAATTATTCAATTTAAAATTTAGAATTATTCAGCTTTAAAAAATAATTTATGTTTTAGAATCAGTCAACTTTTTTAAAAAATAAATGTGTTGCATGTGTCAAAGAAAATTAATTAACCAACAAGTGATGAGTGCATTGGTAAGGCTCATTGCAATTTTGATAAGAGGACACAAGTTTAAATTTTAGAGACAATATTATCAAGAGGGGCTATTTCGTACCCCTAACATGGACAATATGACAAGCATATTACTAAAAAAGTAGTTAATTAAAAATATTGATATTTGATATTTATAAGTTGATTGTGAATCAGATACAAATATTTTATTAAAAGATGTAAAAAATATTTCTTTTTTGGAATTTAGAGTATTTGTCGTGGATAACACAATGATTAACACTTTCAAGTGTTTTTGGAAAAGAGAAATTGTAAAAAAAACAATTAATTAATTTCTTAAGGTGATAATTAACTAAATTTAATAACACATAATGCCGAATAATTTGTTAATAATGTATCTATACCTACTCAGTTTTTTTTAGAATTTGTGTACTTCAATTATTTAAAATATTTTAAAATTTTATTAAATATTTACCTTGAAAATATTCATCTGTTCAAAAATTCTATTTTATTTTTCTTTAAAATGTAATTATTTTCTAAATATGTTATTTCCACCCGTGGGAGACACGTATATATTATATATGTATACTAAGTATAATCTAATATAATTAGTATGTTGCTTTATTGGTACATAATTAATGTGTCGTGCTAACTTTCAATGGAACGTGAGGACCACTCCACTTTGACGGTGTTTTTACTTTTAGTGTAAATATAATTTATTAATATATTTTTTAGTTGCTGGCTAAGGGTGCTCTTCTTACACTATCTTGTATGGTTTCGAATCTCGACATAAGAATGTAATGCCTCTCTATTTAATCAACAAAAAGATTATTGTCTTAGATAAGGGGGTCATGAAGGTCTCGGTTCAAGTAATCAAGAACATCTGAGGGGGATCCAAGAGAGTGTATGTGGAACCGTCAAGCTTAGGAGCCATTTTTCCATGCGAGACGGTCCAGAGGATTCTGAGTGATAATCGGGTGTTAGAATATTTTCAGGACTACACCTCACATACATGTAACATAAACTGTTAGCGAGCGTATGCGAGGTGTTCCCTTCGTGCCATTGCAGCGGCCATAGTGTTGGGATGGGCTTGTAGCTTCCTTTGGTGAGGCATAGTTTTTTCAAGGTGGTTTAGAGCTCTCACTAGATAGAAAATCTTTACCAACGAATCTAGTGAGATGGTGTTGTCCCGTCGCCCCGGCGTGATGTGTGGAAAGAAATTGATATCCCATCTTCTCTATTTTCTTTTGGTTGAGCTCCCCTTTTGGAGCTCCGAAAAGGGAGCTTTGCATAGGGACTTTGGTATCCCCAACGTCCATCGTTTTCATTATTTCTTCACTAGCGTCATTGGTCGAAAAAATCAAGTGTGCTAAAAGTGTCATCAGGAAAAGGTGGAAAGTTAGGACTTAAACATCTGGGAGTGGAAAAGCTATCATGACTGATTCTCTCAATAGGGAGGATCTCCACGCTCACCGCACCAATTGTAAGTGCACAAAACATATGAAGTGGAGATGATGACCAAGGTGGTTGTGGCAGTTTCAAGCGGTTCACCCCTGTTGATTTGGGCGGAGAACCACGACCAGTTTGATGGTCGTAGTAGGGAAAAGAGAGTAAGGTGGGAAAGGGATTGCCATGTCTCTCTAACTCTATGGGTATTTATAACCCCTGGTACTGTTCGACGAGATGGAGCCAGACCTAGTGATAGCTATTGACGGGTTAGTAGGGTTCGGTCCAACTCTAGTCAATAAGTTTTGTAGTCCGGTCACGTGGGTGAGGCAATTGTACTTCAAGGCACTATAGCACATGAAAAATGTCTGTTTCACAAGATCGTGCATGCCTTCGGTATTCCCATCTTCGGTTTTGCTCTTCTTCGGGGGAGCTGTTGTCATGGAATCCCTTCCGGAGTTGCAAAACGTGTAGGCACCGAAGGTCATTTCGTAGTTGTTGAGTGAGTAGATACCGAGTATAACAATCTTAATTGCATCTTTTAAAACTTCATTAAATGTTATTTTCATTGAAACTTTTTTCATTATCATTCCACACAATCGATTCATGTTCAAACAATCATCAATGAAACTGAGACTGAATCAAAAATTCCATAAATTGAAACGAGAACCCATAAATTTGATTTGCAATATTTGGGGGATCAAGTGGGAAAAATCTAGAATTGAAAATTGAGCAAAAACCCATAAATCATTGAAAGAAAGAACCCATTTTTCTACCTTAACCCCGCTGCCGACTTTTTTGAACACCACAGATTTTCTTACAAGGACCAAAATGAAATCATTGGTGTCTTGAATATTGGGAGAAACATTTGTTGAATAATTCGAGAATAACAGGAGATGAGGAAGAAGGAAGCTATTTGCTGATTCATTGCCACAAACATGTGCAGTGGGTAAGGGTGGCAATAGGACGGGTCAGAGACGGTTTTGCATTCATCATTCCGTTCTCAACACTTGTGGGTACGGGTTCAAAGAATCCCATTAAATGTGTCAGGGATTTTTTTCATCCTCATACCAATTCCTTACGGATCCCTGCAATTTTCGGATAATACTCTTACCTAAAAAATAAACAAAACTTAATACATTAAAATAAATACTCAACATTAAATCTCCAAAATTACAAACATAAATGATAAATTTAATTTTACCAACAACAAACAAATCATTTCAAAATTATAAAACATATTAAAATATTAACTATTAAAACATGACAACCTACACTACCTATAAAAGAAAATACGTAACTAAAAATCTACAGTTCTAAATCATGATCTGTGTTAGACTAATGACTAATTAGTTGTTAATTGGTTGTTAGAATTGGTTGGGTTGTTGTAGAATTTGTTAGAGTTTGGGTTATAAATACCAAGTCATTGTATTGGGCTTCAGCTATCTTTAGTCATTGGTTTAATAAAAGAAATATTCCTTTTTCTATTGTAGTTTCCTAACACTCTCATCTCCTCTTATCACAGTTCACCGTCCATCGTCGGTCATCTACTCCAGCCACCACAATGCCTCCTTTCTCACATAGTATCATTCGCCATCAACGATCCTAACGTTGATCCTCTTCCGCTGCTACCATTCGAATTTGGTTCATCGGTGTCTTGTTCTCCATTTGCTTGTCTATCGATTTGTCAATTGAAGTAGACGTTAACGCCGCCGCTGTAGTTTTTTGTTTCTTGAATTAGAGTTCTATTCTTCGTTCTCTTGCGATTGGTCGCGTCTCGATCTCATCGTCGTTGGAGATTTATGAGTTCGATTTCTCGATCTAGAAGGTTCAAATATGATTTCGATGCACGCAAATTTGTTTCTGGAATTGTCGATTGCTCATTATTCTGCAAAATAGATGGAAAAAACAGAGATTATAATTTCAGAATTTGAGGGAACGATTAGAGTAGAAATACAATACCAATTGGTTGTTCACCGAGAAAGCTGATTTGAAATATGCGTGCCTCTCAATTTCATCGGAGTTCACGTCTTCATCTTGTTCTCTTCTAGATTTGAATCGATTCGTCTCTGCCAGGTGTTTGTGACATGGTAATTACTAGTGATTAGTAAAGATTTTGCTATTGCTCTGGGCCTCTGGTGAGATCTATTGCTTTTCTCAGTCTTGTTCAATTTCTTTGAGTTGATAATTCTGGTTCATTCTTGATTAGAACATTGTGGATGTAATGGTGGAAGGTTTAGGATTTGTTCTGTCTTCACAATTGTTTCATTCAATTGGATCTATTAGTTGCTAAGGATAGTGTTAATTTCTTGATGTACTGCTCGTTTTTTTCATGCTTCAACCTTTGTGATGAGCCACTGTGATACACTAAGTTTGGAGTTGCTGTTGCTACTTATATTAGCATTGAATTTTTAGGATTGTTACAATTGGACCACAAGTTTATTCTATTGAAAGTTGTTCATTACACATCCTTAAAATGTCAATGAATTCTTTAGTCTGGTTCAATTTTTCACTACTACTGCTTATGCTATTTTGCGTTGCTGGTTCACATGCATCTATTGTATGGTTCTTGCTGGAAATTTATGTTGCTCAGCTGCTGTTTGTTCGTACTAAAGTTGAAAATTATTGAGAGGTTTCATTTGGAACTTGCGTATTGTGTTTGAGATGTCAATTTGGTTCACTATATTTGGAACTTTCTGGGAGTTGAAGTATTTGTCACTGCTGCATTGTGTGTGTCGATTGTGCTAACGCTTGGCAAAAGAATATAAATGCAATGGAAATATATAAGAATAATGCCAAGTATGAGTCTTTTGCGTGCAAGTATACATGGTCAGCAAGTAATACAACAGTAAGCTGAGTATCAAATCCACAAGGATTGACCAGGAATTCGACTTCTTCAATTATTACTTGTCTAGGAAAAATGTCGGATTAATTTTGAAGTGGTTTTAGAAAGTAACTTAAAGAAATGAAAGTAAAACATCTTTGGCAAAAAAGGCTTCAAATGAGTGATGAGCGTTGGCAAGGGATACTTGGTTTTTACGTTGTTCATGCCAACTTTTAATAATGTCATGTCTTGGAATTATTGCCAAGCAGATTCAAGGATGGCATTGCCTCTGTCGATGGTAATGCCCGAAATTAACCATGTTAAGCCCCTATATGTCTATAGTAAAGTTTTTATTAATTATTTTGATTAAGTTCCAATCTATACTTTTAAGGGGTAGATTCACTTTAGAAGTAAGCTCATCTACTTGAACATCTTCGTTCGAAGCTTTTCTCCTTAGTATATAGCAACTAATCGTTACCCCTCAAGTCTGTTAAGATATTAAGGTGTAATAAGCAAATAATGCCAGCGGTCGCTTGGCAAAGAATTTAGAAAACTGAAGTACATGCCAGATAGAGCAAACAATGCCAGGGCATTTGTATTATTAAAAACCAAACATAAAAATAGCGTTAAACGCAAACATCTCCAACCAACTGTAAAAGCTTAGTTCATGGTTGGGGGGTCTATCCACAAATTAGCATCGTATCTTAACATCACCATTGAATAAAAATAAAAAAACAAAGAGAATGGGCACGAAGGAGGTCATTCGATGCAACCCTTCAATGGTTCCAAGCCTTCGGTCTTAAGCTGGTTGAACCACGTCAATCTCGGTTCACCACGGTCCAGCCTCTTCTCACTCAAGCACTCCGATCTCCCCTCAAGTGCTAGCTCGATCTTCTTTAAATAGGCTTGCGTGGGAAACCCTAGGATAAGCCTTTGAGTTTGAAATTTAAATGCGCAAGGGGTAAGGGATATGATCATCTTATTCGAATTTGATTCCTAGGGATGACGTGTACAAGCTCCAACGGCTACTTGACCGGGCATCAGACTTCACTTCTATGTCAGCCGAGCTTTGGCAATCTCTGGTCTATCGTTGCCAACTGCGACTCGGCATTCTCTTCAGCATTCTCTACTTCTGCTCCTGCATTGTACTGCCAAGCCTGTCCTACTCTGCCAAACCTTTTATAATGCCAACAAAGCAACCCTTTACACTGCATAAACACCACTCTCTAACTCCTTATGCAAATGCTTGAATTTAACAACTAAATGCAACTAAATGTACTTAAAGGGCTAGCAAAGGCTTTTTACAATAAGCATAAAAACAATACTTTTGAGGAGTTAACACACCCCCAAACCTAGCCCATTGCGTATCCTCAAGTAATGCAACTAAAAATATAAAACATAAAAATAGGAAAAGTACCTCGGCAAAAAATGGTTGGAATGCGAACAAGTGCTGGCAAGCAGAATTTGGCTCTAGTTCTGTCCTCAGATATCCCAGTGTAGTAATGCCAAGCAAATAAGCAAATTCAAGTGCAACAATATAACTCTAGTCTAAGGTCATGAAGAGTGCATGAAGTGTAGGCAATATGCATCAAGTTTCCTTTTACTCCCTTAGTCAAATTTACAACCCAAAATCAGAATTTTTATATTTTTTCTTTTATTCCTACCCAGGGTTTTACCTGGCAATATTTTAAGTTAGCATCATAACACTGTTTGGCGTGAGAAATAAGAGGGAGCATACCACAACCCCCACGTTAATCCAGACATTACTAGGCTTTTACTCTTCAACTCATATCCTAATGTTTTCAACTTGAGAAGTAAGAGGGAGCAAACCACGAAGCCTCAAGTTACTTATTATCCCTAAGGTAGATGAGAGTTCTACATTTTTTTCATTGCCTTGGCAAAACATTGTTGCCCTATTAATTTATTTTACCCTGACATCAAAATTTCTTCTTCTTTTTTTTCCTGAGCTTAGTTTAAAAAATTCTAAGTTTGTTTGGGAATCTAGATGCATACTACGCGCTAAGTGAAAGTTTAATTCCCTAAACTAGAGATCAATTGCAAAGCAGTCTTGACATTATTATTTTGCTGGCATAAGCATACTAAGGATTTAAATTTCATCATTAGACAGAATATTCTAGAACAAACAATACTAAACTAACAACATGCTAGCACTCGTTCAAAATTTGACCGAGGCAAAAAAGTTTTTTAACGGTTTGGTATGCATGGCTTAAACCTAATCTACATGGCATGGAAACAGAATGCAAACATAAATATAAACATGCATGCATGGCATGGCAACAGATGTGAGGATGCACACCCCCAAGACAAAGGCGTGTATTGTCCTCAATGCATGAAAATAACACATATAGACAAATAAAAATAGGAAAAATGTATAAACATATGAAATAAAAATGAATGTAAGGAGTTTTAAGAAGATGAGGACTCCCCTTCAGAGGGTTCTTCACGTGTGACGCGGGTCTTTCTTTTAACAAAGCTCCCACGATCCGGAGCTATGCGTTTCCTTCTTTTCATGCTTGGCTTTGAGGCGGTAGTGGAAGCTCCAAGGTCGCAGAGGACTTCCTTAACAATCTGCATCAACTTTGAGGTGGCAAGAGTGGCAACAGACGAGGTAGGGGCAGCAAGCTTTGCGGTAGGTTTTTCTTGAATTTCTTCCTCAGATTCTGGCCGTGATTCTGTTTTAGCATACTCAACTTGAACTGTCGAGAGTGGGACGATGGCATCAGAGTGTGTTAGGGAATAAATTGAACAAAGGCTGACTGGCATGTCTTCACTGGCAAAGATATAGTAAGGAACTTAGGGAAGGCTGGCAAAACACCCGAGGATATTCCTTCAAGAGTCTTCCTGATAGCATTGTCCCTGTCATGAGCATAATGCTATAGCTTGAGATTTTGCTCTTCAGCTTTCTCTAATTTTTGGAGAATGATCTTCTGGCCCTGGTAGATCTGGAAAAATGTTACCACTGAACTAGCTGGCATGAGAGTGTCAGGTTCTGCCTTCAGCACCTTGGGCTTGGGCGTTGGTTCTTTTGCCTTTCCTTTGTCTTTGTCTTTTGACTCGGTGGTAGTTAGTTGCCTCCACAGGGCAACGATGATTATTGTTCCCTTAGTTTCTAGGACCTTGTTTGAATCGATATTTGGTACACCATGTTTCATGCAAATGTTAGAAATCAGCAAGGGGAAAAACAAAATGCCATTACCCCTTTCAGCATACTTATAGGTTTTCTCGATGATGAGTAAAATTGATCTTGCAGCCCATAATGATGGAGTGTAGTAGCGCCAACCTCTCTTTCTAGACAGTTTCATTATGGGTAGTTGGTATCAGGTTAGCCTTGAGAAAATGATTCCACACCTTTGGCTAAGATTTTAAGGCCAACCACTTGACTGTCTGGTGTCCCTTCGACGACACAGTCCATGCAGTGCCAGGCTCGTACAAATCTGTCAACAGCTTCTTCCTCTTGGCAGCTTTCATGGAGTTAGCAAACTCTAGATGTTCATCCTCTACACCATCCAAGTCAAACATGGCATTAATGTACCCTTCATCAAAACGTACACACGTACCTCGAATCATCAAAAAGGGTGAATCTTTGGTTATGAGATGGGCGTAGAATTCTCGGACGATGTTGGATTAAACTTCTCCCTTCTGTTGGCATAAGAGCTCCCACTTGTGCTTGGTTACCACTGTCATGAACTCCGGGGTAAATCCCAAGTTTGGTTCATTCTTGATCTCAAAGTTCTTTTCATGGCAGAACGTCCTCAAGGTAGAATTTTCTTCATGTTTGTTGTGAATCTCCTCATTAAAAAAGATCTTGAACGACTTCAAATTGAAAACAAATTGTGGGCTTGAACGATTTTGAAAAGGAAGAGGAAGAAAAAATGAATCTTGGTTTTCTTGCTTGACAAAGAAAATAAAGAGAAAAATGAAAGGGTTTTAAGTCTTGAAATGACCAAGGATTTAAGTAGATGAAGGGTATAGGTTGAGTGCTTTAAGAGGGGTAATTAATATGGCCGGTTTAAGAAGGGGTAATGATGGTTCTTTGTGTGTTTGAAGAAAAGAAAAAGAGATGATGTGATAAGGGTTTAAGCGATAAGATAGAGTGTTTGAGTGGATTGATAGGGTGATTAAGTTGAAATTTGAATTTCAACTTATCAATTTAGGCGGCTAGGGTAAATTCAAAGGAAAATTTTCACTTCTCTTTCATGGGCTGAGTTATATCAAGCCTTGGGTTGCTAGGTTAATTCCTTTCTTCACATCTTTAATCGTCCTATGCCAAGCCTCTACCTTGATATTCTGCCTGGCATAAAAACCTGCACTTACTCAAAGAAAAACCTTTCAACGCAGCAAGGGAAAATAAAAAATAAAAGAAAAATAAATAAATGAAAATAACTAAAAAAGAAAAAACATCTAACCTACTATTTAAAAAAATCAAACAATGATGAGGATGATCACGGAACCTCTGCCAGAAGGATAACCTCATTGGCATTCTTTTGAGTGCCTTCCGAACAGTGTTTCAAATGTTGACCATTTACCTTGAAAATTATTCCCGTCTTCAAATCTTTAATATATACTACTCCACGAGCATATGGCTTCACAACTTCAAAGGGTCTTGACCATCTAGACTTGAGATTCCCTAAAAACAACTTTAGCTTTGAGTTAAATAGCAAAACACGTTGCTCTACCTCAAATTGCCTTGTCAGTATCCTTTTGTCATGCCATTGTTTTGTCCTTTCCTTGTAGAGTCTGGCATTCTCGTAAGCATGTGTTCTGAATTCCTCTAACTCATTCAAGTCTAATAACCTCTTTTCTCCAGTAGTCCTCGATGTCATGTCAAGCGTTTTGATTGCCCAATAGGCTTGATGTTCCATCTCCACTAGTAGGTGGCATGCCTTCCCAAAAATGAGTCTAAATGGGGAAGTTCCCAAAGGAGTTTTAAAAGCTATCCTATAAGCCCACAAGGAGTCATCTAGTCTCAAGGAGCAATCCTTCATTGTTGGATTCACAGTCTTCTCTAAAATGTTCTTGATCTCTTTGTTTGAAATCTCTGCTTGACCATTTGTTTGGGGATGGTATGCCGTGGCAATCCTCTACTGAATTCCATACTTGCACAAAGCTTTAGAAATTAGATTGTATTTAAAATGTGTACCCTCATCATTAATAATAACTCTGGGGCACCAAATCAAGTAAAAATGTGTTTGTGCAATAATTTGGCAACAACCTTGGCATCGTTCGCTGGGAAAGCAACAACTTCGACCCATTTTGAAACGTAGTCAACAGCCACAAGGATATATAGGTTAGCAAGTGATGGGGAAAGAGACCCATGAAGTCTATTCCCCATACATCAAATAAATCTACTGGCATTATGTTCTGAAGTGGCAATTGGTGTATGCAGGAGATGTTTCCTGTCTGCTGGTAGAGATCAAATACCTTGGCAAAGTTATGGGCATCCTTGTATAGTGTGGGCCAAAAAAATCCTGACTGTAGCACCTTGGTAGTAGTTTTCATCCCAGAGAAGTGACCTCTGTATGGTGCTGTATGGCATAATTGCAACATGTTGTGCTATTCATCTTTTGGCATACACTGTCTTATTACTTGGTTAACACACTAGTTGAACAATATTGGCTCGTCCCAATCATATTTCCGAACATCTCGCAGGAATCGTTTCCTGGCATTATATGCCAAATCCGGTGGCATGATATTGCTTACCAGGTAATTGACTATGTCAGCGTACCATGACATGGAATTGACTGCAAGTAAATATTTGTCAGGGAATTCATGTCTTATGGTAACGGTCTTACCATTTTCAAAGTGATGCTCTAGGCGTGATAGGTGGTCAGCTACTAAGTTCTCATTGCCCTTCTTGTCTCGGACCTCGAGATCAAATTCTTGTAGCAGAAGCGTCTATCGGATTAATCTGGGCTTTGCATCCTTCTTTGCCAAGAGGTATTTCAATGCCGAGTGATCTGTATACACCACAACTTTGTTACCAACTAAATAAGATCTGAATTTATCAAATGCAAATACAATCTCAAAAAATTCTTTCTCAGTAGTGGTGTAATTCAATTGTTCTTCATTCAATGTTCGGCTAGCATAGTAAATGGTATGAAAAACTTTGCCATGCTGCTGTCCCAACATTGCTCCGACGACATATTCGTTGGCATTGCATATGAGCTCGAATGGCTTATTCCAATCGGGTGCCACAACTATAGGGGCATTAATCAACTTCTACTTAAGTTCCTGAAACGCTCTTAAAGAAGAATCATCAAATGCAAAAGTGGCATTTTGTTCTAAAAGCAAGCATAAAGGTTTAGAAATTTTAGAAAGATCTTTAATGAAAAGATAGTAGAAACCTGCATGTCCCAAAAAACTTCTTATACGTGTACAAGGTCCAATGACTACTTGACCAGGCATCAAACTTCAGTTCTATGCCAGCCGAGCTTTGGCAATCTCTGGTCCATCTTTGCCAACTGCGACTCGGCATTCTCTACTTCTGCTCCTATGTACTACCAAACCTGTCCTACTCTGCCAAACCTGTAATAATGCCAACAAAGCAACCCTTCACATGCCATAAACACCACTCCCTAACTCTTTATGCAAATGCATGAATTTAACAACTAAATGCAACTAAATGTACTTAAAGGGCTAGCAAAGGCTTTGTAAAATAAACATAAAAACAATACTTTTGAGGAGTTAACAATGTGCTTATTGGACTCAAGTTGTTTTATGCTGTAAGCTGGTTTCTTGTTGTTGAGTGTCAGTCACAGTTACTACAGATTTGTGTTGTTCGATTAGTTGATTTGGGACTTGAAGTTGGTATAAATTTGAGCTATGGTTTTGGTTTGCTGTGTTTGGTAACTTCTAACAACCCCTCAAGGATTTCAAATACACATGCTTAGTTCAGTTGGGTTAGGGAAAATTTGGTTGTATACCAATACACTGTTGAAACAATATGTACATTAACAGATCAGATGTTCAAGGAACGAAAGATGCAGCGATTCTGATCAAGTAGAAGAAAAGAAAGAAAGCTGAAGAAAGCTTTTTTTTTTCAGTACATTGTCAAAAAGAGAAGATGTACATAACTGATCAAATGTTCAAGGAAAGGTAAATGCAAAGTTATTGATCAAGAAATAAAGGAAGAAGAAGAATAAAAGAAGCTGAAAAAATACTTCCTTGCGGTAAACTACCAAAGATGCAGATGTACATAGCCAGATCAAATGTTCAAGAAAAGCTAAATGTAGATTTTTTGATCAAGAAATAAAGAAAGAAGAAAAGAAAGAACTAAAAAAGTGTTTTTCCATCATTAGCTGATCAGATGATCAAGGAAAGGAAGAGAAAGACATTGATCCAGCTATTAGAAGAAGCTTTCAAAAGTTGGAAAAAAATTTCTAAAGTGAGGAAGGAAATAAAGGTGAATGAAGAATAAGTTTACGTTTTGTGCGAGGTTCCAGCTCGCTATGATTGTATTTTTTCATTGTTGTTTAACTTCATACAAATTGAAAAAGTTGAGAAAACAAGGAGAATGTTAGACTAATGACTAACTAGTTCTTAATTGGTTGTTAGTTTATTATTAGAATTAGTTGGGCTGTTGTAGAATTTGTTAGAGTTTGGGTTATAAATACCAAGTCATTGTATTGGGCTTCAGCTATCTTTAGTCGTTGGTTTGATAAAAGAAATATTCTTTTTTCTATTATAGTTTCCTAACACTAAACAAACGCTCATCTCCTCTTATCACAATTCACCGTCCACCGTCAGTCATCTACTCCGGCCATCACAATGCCTCATTTCTCACAATCTTTTTGCTCTAAAAGGAATTAGATTCGATAATCTTTCCAACCATATAAATTACCTCTTATACTTTACTTGTACAATTTATGGCAAATTTCTGAATTCACTGTTATTGTAGTTTTTGAAAACTGTCGCAACCCTTTCGAGCTCAACATTTTGAAAACTAAAAAAAGTGGAGTCGCCACCAATCTTTTTTGAAGAAAGTGTGATTGGATCACTTTTAAAAATGATGTTATTTTAATAAAACGTTTTATTTATTAAAACAACATTTTTGGTTTATGGAAACTAGAAAAAATGGGTTTGTGGGTCAGTTACGTACGGGGCAGGGTTAGCATCCCTACAACGCCCAAAGATGGTACCTAATTGGTTTCAAAAAGTACTTTCAAAACTTGAATTTGCAAGTTCACAAATTTTTGATTTATTCATCCATTTATTGAATATAAGTCTATTCTAACGGCTGTACTACCTAGAAAATGAACTCCAATCACCGCCAACACTCCTGGCGCTAACCCGTCATTTTCGTTTGGTAAGACACCGTATTAGTTAGTTTTCACTTATTTAACAAAACAACAAAGACAATTAAAAGCGCTTATTTAACAAAACAACAAAAACAAAACACAATTAAGAATCTGCTGTAGTAGAAGATCCACCAAAGAAAGGCGCGAGTCAAAAGCGGGTTCGGGTCGGGTCAACGGGTTTGTATATATGGTCAGAGTTATAAACAAAAATCATTTTATTCCCCCTCCCAAATGGATCAAACTGGCTCGCTTTTAAATTCTTTGAAGTATTCACCCGTGTTCTTCATAGATTGAAAAACATGGCAAAGGTTCGCCGCGCCGGCCGCCATCTACCGGCACCGGCGGCAAAATTTCCAAAAAATTCCTCATTTTCCAGAATCTGGCGCTCCCTAACTCGATTTTTCCATCAGAGTTGCTTCCGATTTGATTCGGATTGCTTCCGATTTGATTCGGATTGTGCCTGATTATCGCCATGGCTTCAAATTAGGGATTTGGTCTTCTGTTATTTCGTCAATTGTGCTCTATTTAGGGTTTTAATCTACTTTTGTTTCCTTTTGCATGAATTTGGTGACTACAACTGGCACCGACGAGGAGCGGTTTATGGCAGAAATGGTGCGGATGCTCATCGGAGAAGATGTCTTGGCTGGTGGAAGCTTGAACGGCAGGCGCGTGGCTACCACACGCGAGTGACGATGCGTGTGATAAGCTCCGGATTGATCTGGGTCATTAGATTGCTTCTGGACCCACCAGTAGAGGGATGTGCGGCGCTACACCCCTTAAGACTAGGGTTTCCTGCGTGTGATATGCGCCGTTGGATCTGCTTTTGATCCAACGATGATCCTTTGGCTGCGCTAAAACAAAGAAAGCATTAGGGTTCTGTTTTTTCATTAGAAACAGGCCGAATAGGCCCTTATTATGTATAACAAGTTTTAATGTAATGGGCTTTGTTTAATGGACTCTTTATTATTTTTATGGACCTTTTAATATAAATACAAATGGGCTGTGTACTTTTATATTTTGGGTTTTATACTAACTATCATATTAACTAATAACACTAACAAAAATGTATATAGCTATGATAATACTAACTACCACATCAATATTATATAATACTAACACATAACAATGTAATAGCACTATTACAATACTACTAAACTGAAAATGACATAGATATAATTCAACAATAAAATGAAAGCAAAAACAAAAAGTTAGGTGAAAATTTAGTGACAACAAAAATAGACTGCAGTTTTTTCTTCTAACCTTTGCTCACTAAAAAATTGATAACTTCTAATATATAACTCAAAATCAAGAACCGTTTGTTTTAAACGAATCTAGAATTCCGTATGGTTATAGAAATATAAGGCTCACTTTTTGATTTATCTTGTAGAATTTTTGGTGATTTTTCAAAGTCACTGCTAAACTATTTTTTTAGATCTGCTGTCAAATTTTTATGACCTTTCAACATTCAAATATTCATATTTTTAAATACATATCGAAATTGATCACCATGTATTTTAAACAAAACTAGACTGAACCACATTTACAATGGTGTATAGACCACTTTCTAATTATTTTTATGGAATTTACGGAGAGTTTCCAAGCTTACTCCGCCGACCATACTCATGTTATGAGAGATTAGATTTTTGTTGAAAAATGGGTAAATTACCGTTATGGTCATCCAACGTTGTAAAATATTGGGATCTCTATGGATATTTTTCGGGGATCCCCATGGTGATGTATACTAGTACGGTTTGGATATAGCACTCTTCGTCCTCATCCCCATTTGAGCTTTGGTGATAAAACTTCCCTCGTCCCCATCTCCGTGGGTGAAGATTTCAGTTATTTTCCACACACGTCAGTTCAGATCCCCATGATTTTCGGTTATTCCCACCTGATTGCCACTCTTAGTGGTAGGTAGGATGGTCATTCGATTCGGACCAAACATGTTCTGATATGATCCGACTCTATAAGGTCAATTTTTTTTAAGATGAAGTGAGACATAGGCTTAGGATGAAAAATATTCGATTTTACTGAAATAATAGTATAATTTTTTTCTAAATATTTATGGATAAATGTCTCTCTCTTTATATTTTTTCAATTACCTCTCTACTTTGTCTAATAAAAATGGAATAATTAAATCCCCCTCTCTCTCTATATATTCTAAATTAACTCCCTATTTACCAAATAAAAATATCTTAGTTTGGGCCAGGTTCATAATTTTACTCCAAAATTCGAATCAACATCAAAATTAGGCTCGAATATGTGTGGAGAATTTGAATTTTCGAATCGAGCATGGATCGATCTTTAGTAATAGGGTTAGAGTCTTAGAGATGACACATGACCATCCTTAGCGGTAGGTTAGGATTTAGAAATTTGTAAATATCAACCTTTTTATGAGCTTCAGTTATAGGGTTAGAGATGACCCATGCGTCCTCCTTAATGTCAAACTTAGCTTGTCGAAGAAAGGAGAACAAAAGAAAATATTGAAAGCTATCAGTTGCATCAATGACACCAAGGGACAAACATCAATATATATATATATATATATAAAGGGAATCCAAGTTAAGTGGAATTTTTTCAGGAGCTAAAATGCAATTTTTATCGTTTTTAATACACATACGTGTGTGGACGATACATATTTTTATAATAAATGTTTGATTTTATAAAATAATTTATCTTCTTAAAATTAATTTTTTTAAAAAATTTAAAGTTAATTGTATTTATCAAAAGTATAAATACTATGATAAAAATAATTTAATTAATATTTATTAAACTTTATAAATAGATATAATTTTATATTTTAACTGAATTTGCACTCTGTTAACCGATGGCATCAAACTCACATAACTTTAACATTAGTATAGATACATAAAAAAATATTTTATGTAAAACAATTTTATTTGTGAAACTAAATTATCAAAAGAAACACATTCTAATTATTTTTATTGTTAAATGCAGCCATTGACACTAGAAGGTGTAGTGACAGTTCAAGTTAACATGCATCACAACGGAAGTTGGGTGGTAACACAAAGGAATTCAGTTCACCTGTTCAAGTGTATGCATTATTTGACGACATTGGAAGATACGATGAATGTGTATTTATGAGTCTTTAGTGGAGATTCGAAAGAGATTAAGATAAGCTTGAAATTCATTGTTGTTAAATCATCTATGCTTTGACCTTGCCGCACTTGGTAGTCCGCTGAGAAATAGCCAAGGGGATCCAACTTATCATCTATATTTCTTCCTCTACTTTAGTTGCTATTATTGCTTCCACTTTATAATATGAAATCTTTATCTGTTTATATATTTGCACCGACAACTACACTCACAATCCCTTTTATTTTTAGGTTTATTGCATTAACAATTGTAAATAACCAGTCTCATCCTTGTGGGATCGATATCCGATAGGAGTAACCTATCAACTATACTTCATCGACATGTTTACGCTTGCACAATTGTTGTGACGTTATACACGCGATGAAAAAAGCTTCAGAAAAAGGAAAATAAAGGAAATGGGTCGTCCAGTTCTTCCTCTCTCTCTTCTCTCTCTTCTGAAAGGTCCTTTTATAGGCCGATCCAAAAAGGACACTTGTCCTTCACGTGAAATTGGCATCAAATGCCGTACAAAGTCTGTTACAATATATAGTACAACTAGCGCCTTTTATCCTTATCTTCAGAAACTTCTAGACAGCTGGCTGTAGCGGTGACATATCTGGCTACAATAAGGAGATGGTTTTTACAACGGCATTAGCGATGCAACGACAAAGCAACAAAATGGCAAAATTCAGCTTAAATCATGCAAAGATAACTGAGTTATAGAAGATGAAAACACTAAATTGAAAATGCATAAATGTATGCATGAGACATCAATGTGGGGACAATTTAATCGATAAAAAGGAAGGAAATACTTGCTATTTAGAGAGTTATCACACCCCCAAACTTGTGTCTTTTATTGTCCTCAAGCAAAATGATAAGCAGCAAGGTTAAACATATATTGATAAAAATTCTAGATACCTGAATCATCTCAACCATCAATGAATCAATTGCATCTATATGACAGAAGATTGTATTGAAACTTAGAAGATGAATGAATAATCCTACAATTTCATCAATGCATAGCGTCATACCTCACATCATAGATTCTTTCTACCTAAACAACCTTTATTTACTTCAACTATATAAACATATAATATTATATTCTTTTCTTTTTTTAATTTTTTAATTTTTATTTATTATAAACAACAAGGGATATCAAAGAATGAATGCACTATAACGCCCTGAAAACGGGCTTAGGAGTTTTGGTGGTTTAGTTGGTTTAGGTTTGGATCAGGGAACCAAATTTGGCAATTAAGATATGTTTCGAGAAAATAAATATATTGATATGGGAATTTCGAAGGGGAAAATTCAGGGAAAGTTTTAATTTTTTTAAATAATTATATTAAGCATATTGGGTTGAAATTGGAAATCAATTTAATCGATTGAGATGACATTTTGAATTTAGTGATCAAAATGTAATAAATGCAAAACTGTTTTTAATGACTAAATTGTAAAAGGGGTCAAAACTAAGAATCTTTAGAGAGCTAATTTTCCTAAACACATTAATTGGGTTTTCCGCCATAATTAACAAAACGAATTGACGGCTAATTGTTTTGTTAAAATCATTTTCATTTTTCTCAATATTTCCTCCAAAACTTTCTCTCATTTTATCTCCACAAGATTTTTGAGTTTTTGGTTTTTTTTCAATGGGAAATGCATCAATGGATTCCTCCCTCTTGGCTTTGAAAAACCTTGTTAAAGATTCCTAAAAGATTTCTCTAAATTTCATTTTATTCATCAAAGTAAGTTTACGTCAAATTGTGGTGGAAAGACTTCAAATGTAATTTTCTATTCCTCTCTTAAAAAATAAGGTTCTTTATTGACATTCCCTAGTGTTTGACTTCTAATTGATGTTTAATATCTTTGTTTTGCTATTTAATTCTTGAGAATGATCTTAATTGGTGTTTTTGATATTTTGCCTAAAATATTGATTTATGAGTTAGTTGAGGAAGTTTTCTAATGGGTTAAATCACATTTTGGTGGTTTAAAAACAATGTGACCTGAAGTTTTTGTAATCAATCCCGAAACTATTTATTTGGCTATTTTCTAGGATTGTTTAAGGTAGTTTTAGGGGCTGTTTTGATTGAATCTTAATTGCTGGAGGTATAAGGACGTAATAGATATGTTTTTGTATGATCTTTGATGGGGTTAAGATGCTAGAAACGTTAGGTTGTGTCTGGTTATCATTTGGTTGTTGATTGGAGTGGCTTTCGATGTTTTTGGATGGTTTTTGGGTGCTATTTCGTGGAGATTGCAGAGGATGATTGTAGGCTAGTGTTAGAATTCCTTTCAATGAATTTTGCCTCTAGTTTTGTGTTTTCAAAACAAGGGAGAGTTAAGCCTAGCTCGTTTTGTGGAAATCGATCTGTTTCGAAGGCTTGGAACGCAACGGCAAGTAAGGCATTGTGCATCAGTGAGTGTATATGTGTTTCGGACACTCTTAAAAGTTTGAATAAGAAGTTGGGAGTTTAGATTAAGCCTAAGCTCAGAAGTAAGTTCTCTCTAATTTCCCCTTTGAATATCAATTTGATATGCGACTTGTTTTACATGTTTTGGTTTAAAAGCATGGGTTGGTTTACTTACTTTTTTATGCGTCTTTTAAATGATATGCAACGATTTAGTAAGTATGAGGATGCTTAAGTGCATTGAGAAATAGTTCCTAAATGGAATGTGGTTATTGTCTCGGGTAATGTGATTTTTGCATATGGAAATGTTTTGTTAAATGCACATGGAAAACAACAAGTAAATGTGTTTAAAAGATGTATATTGGTTATGTGACAAGAAAAGAAAAGTATAGATTATAGTTGGCATGCCATATGCATGAAACGTTAGGTTGTGGCTGGTTATCATTTGGTTGTTGATTGGAGTGATTTTTGATGTTTTTGGATGGTTTTTGGGTACTATTTCGTGGAGATCGCAAGGGATGATTGTAGGCTAGAGTTAGAATGCCTTTCAATGAATTTTGCCTCTAGTTTTGAGTTGTCAAAACAAGAGAGAGTTAAGCCTAGCTCGTTTTGTGGAAATCAATATGTTTTGAAGGCTTGGAATGCAACGACAAGTAAGGTATTGTGCATTAGTGAGCGTATATGTGTTTCGGACACTCTTAAAGGTTTGAATAAGGAGTTGGGAGTTTAGATTAAGCCTAGCAAGCTTTACTAAGCTAAGAAGTAAGTTCTCTCTAATTTATCCTTTGAATATCAATTTGATATGCGACTTGTTTTACATGTTTTGGTTTAAAAGCATGGGTTGTTTTACTTACTTTTTTATGCATCTTTTAAATGATATGCAATGATTTAGTAAGTATGAGGATGCTTAAGTGCCTTGAGAAATGGTTCCTAAATGGAATGTGGTTGTTGCCTCGGGCAATGTGATTTTTGCATATGGAAAACAACAAGTAAATGTGTTTAAAAGATGTATATTGGTTATATGACAAGCAAAGAAAAGTATAGATTATAGTTGGCATGCCATAGGGTTTAAAGTTCCCTATAATATATTAATTCGATCGCCTTAGGGCCCTTAGAGTATGCAGTAAGCTACCCAGGTTGATGGATTGTCGCTTGTGGTATGCAGTAGGCTACCCAAGTTGATGTTGTACCTTGTGTAGGATTGAGATGAGACTCTTTGGGTCATGGTATGGTTTGGTAGAGATGAGTTTACCTGGAAATCCGTGTATCCGATGTGGTTTTATAAAGGCCACTATAATTGCCAATATATGAGAAACAAGTGAGAAACTATATTTTGCATATGGTTGTTATGCATGCCATACTTTGAAAAGAGTTTCAAGGGTGTTGGTTTTTATACTCATGTTTAAATGCATTGTTGAATGTGGAAGAGTGGCCCCACTAAGCATATGTTTGCTTTCGCTCTCATTATTCTTTGCAAAAAAATTGAGGATTGTGGGAGCATTAGAGCGAGGGGATTCTAAGACATCATTTGACATTGAGTATGGTTTTAGCTTAAAGATTTTGGTAGTAAGGCAATGTGTAAATTTGGGGATTTGTACTTTGATTGTATTTGCTTCCAAGGATTGTATTTTTGTTGTTCTTGGTTACTGTCTAGATTGTAATGAGTGTTGATGGTTTTATTCTTAGTTTCAATTCGAGTATGATGGTTGGAATGTTTAGGGAGCATGCCTATAGTTTACGCTTTTGTATCCGAAAATGTGTATTTGATGGTTTGGTATATTGGAGATGTATGCCTTTTGTGCTACATGTGGTTAGTATGCATGCTAGGATGTTTGAGACTAGTTTGTATTGGTTTGGAGGTAAAAAACCAGATAAAAAAGGGCATTACAGGCCTTTAGGTATTGGTACAAGGATCCCTGTATCGATACGAGAGACCTAAATTAGGTTTAAAAAGTGTAAATTTGGCCTAGGTACCTGTAATACCCAAATTTTGTCCGAGTTCCTTATATATATAATTCCCTATAAGTAGGACCAAAGAGTAAATAATAAACAATAATAATTCATTTGATAAAAATAATCCTCCAATGTCCAAATTAAATAAAACTGTCCGTAAATACAAAAATAAGTTTACAAGTCCATAGATTAGTCCATATTACATCAAATTTGTCTTTTACAAATCTAGAAAGCCCAATTACAAATATTAAAGCCCATTTTCAAATTAATTCCCGCCCATCTTTTGTCTTCAATGCCCATTTTCAAATTTCTTGGGCCCGCCGAATTTGTCCACGTGGTACCTCTAGATTGGTCCACAGCCCCAGTACACGGATTAAGGGCATAGCTGACGTCAACCACGTCACCTGCTATAAATAGGGAGAGAGAAAGTCAGAAAACAATTAATGATTGTGTAATAATTGATGCAATAATTGAAAGGAGAGAGAAGGAAAAGCTGAAGGGATTTACCTAAAGAGAGAGGAGCTTGGAAGCTGATAAGACACTGGAGACGTCACCGACGATCAACCTACCATCATCAGAAGGTAGCTTAAAACCTAAAACCTAAGTCTAAAAATCAACCAGGCTCAAGAGTTTCAGAGGCTTATCTGTGTGATTCTAGAGGTGTTGTGGTTGCTGGGGTGATGAGAAGTTGTCCGTGGAGTCGAAAATGAGAGTTTTAGGGTTCGGTATTTGGTTAGATAGTTTAGGAATGGGAGAAGGGGTCGGTTATGATGAATATGGGGTTAGATTAGGGTTTAAGCTCGGAAAAAGAGAAAAAAATAGGTTTTTTGGGATTTTTTGGCGGCGAAGGACGGAGGCCAAAAATCACCTTGCGGTGGCGACCGGTCACCGGAACTAGATTAGGGATGACCGGAAAGTTCAAGTGACGGTCGGAGATCTTGGACGGTGGCCGGTGAACAGTTAAAGGTGGCCGGTGTGTGGCGGTTAAGGATCAAGGCGGTGAAATTCATAGTGGTTTGTGGCCAGAGTTATGGTGTTCATCCAAAATTGGATGAACATGGATGAACACCATCCTAAATCTAAGGTTTTCGATCCGTTTTGGTGGAGAAATCTGGGTTTAGAGTGTTCGAGTTCAGAGGATTTAGGAGAGAGAGGGAAGAGGAGAGAGAGTGGAGCAGATGAAAATGGCCGAGTTGGCCCAGTTTTAGCCCTTTTAAGGGCGAGTCGACACGACACCGTTTTGGTGCTGGGTCAAAAAGATTCGCGCCTTGCTAAGCGGGTATGGATACGGGGCCGTGACCCGACTCAGGGTCTGAAGGCCGGTTGGGCCGTTTGGGGTTTAGACCCGTCGGTTTGGTTTGTTTTAAGTCGGTTTGGGTCCAGGTTTTAACATGTTTAGGTTTGGGCTCTTTAGTTTGCCCCGTTTTACATTTTAGTTACCCAATTCCTTGTAATTTAGCCTTCCAATTTTCAATCTAATGCAATTTGGTCCTGGCAGTTTAATTTCTTTACTTTAATTGCTTTATTTATTTAATTGTTTGTATGATGCATTCTTTTAACAATCATATAGTATATTTGACTAGGGAATTTTAATTCACTTAGTATATTCAATTAGAACCTTTTAGAGCTAAATTTCTTTAATTAAAATTAATTAATTTGATAAGATAGATAATTGTAGAAAATAAATGAATATTAAAAAAACACTTTAATGCCCAAATTTGATTAGTGTCGCATTGCAAAGTGATGTTAATCAAAAGGGGTATTTGAGTGAAATATTTAATATCACATTTAAACCTAGAATATGATAATTAAACATAGTTTAGTTAAATGAAATTAAAATTAGGATTAAATAATTAGAATCATTAATAATAGGAATATTATTAATTTAGGGCCAAACATTGGTAGTGCCCAATTCGTTGGGTGTTATCATATGAACCCTAAACTTGATAATATTCATAGACTTTAATCATTCAATTAATCAGAGCCTTAAATAGGTTAGAACTTAAAATTGACAACAAAATAATTTGTCATGCATTTAAACCTGTTGTGTTGAAATACATTTTTAAATATGAATTGAAGTATTCTAAGGAAACTGAATATTTCAAAAATTCATATTCGTATGGAAATGTATTTTCTTACAAAAGGATACCCCCATTCGAAATGAAATTCAGTTAACAATTAATGATTAAAGTAAATTCAAATTATTTCTAAAAATGCCAAAATGCCACGTATAATTAATAAGGTACCGATAACGGGCGTTTATGGGGGTGCTAATCCTTCCTCATACGTAATCGACCTCCGAACCCAAATTTAATTAAAAAGAATCTCTGGTTCGTTTTCATGGTTTTCGATCTACCAAAGTGACCGGTGGTGACTCCAAATTATTTTCTAAAATTAAATAACGATTTTAATATGAAAAAATAATTTTCAAAATTTAATAAATTAAGATGGATAAAATACTGATTTTCAAAAGAATCGATCACCGAGCTATTTTCCCACGCACTTTTATTTTTTCGGTCACAAAAACGGTCGCGACAGCTTGGCGACTCCGCTGGGGACCTAAAAAGAGAGTCAGGTCTAATTAATTAATTCTATGTGGCATTTTGGCATTTTGAACAATAATTTGAATTTAATTTCTTCTAAAGAATTGTTGGATGAATTTTCACGAAAAATGGGGGATAGTTTTTGTGTATGATATATCTGTCATTCATGCATAAGCCCTCGACCCAGGCTTTTCACCCTTAAGTGGGAGAAAGGTATTATTCGACGTAATTCTCTCCAGCTCCGAGTTCGGATTTCTGTCTTCTTTCGATATACTAACCTTATGCGTCGTGGGGCCCACGCCTCTGTTGTAAGGGACCTATACTACCGAATCGATCTCTTACTGTTGCAGTAGATGGTAACGACAGTTCGAGAACCCAGAGTCTAGAACCAAGCCCACATTTTGTTCTTAGAAACCTACCCCACTAGAGCCAGACAAGGACCCAAGACAGGTACTGCCAATTTAAATACATTTATCTGGTTATTTTTCCTTGCTAAAGCATTTAGTGCCTGTCATATGTTAATATTCTCTTGTTTATTTGCTTTTTATATTAATTCCCAATTACTGACACGTTTTGTGTTTTGTTTTTGCCCTTGTTTTTGTTAAACCATGTCATTTGCATATATTTTGGCATTGGTTTAAGAAACAATTAATTAGAAGTATTTGGAATGTCTAGAAGGGTCAAGTTCAGGGAAGATAACACTACAGTCTGGACGTGGTCAGAACAGACTCGACATAAGAAGGGAGACAATTTCCGAGTGGGTGATGTGTCACGGATGAAAGGTCAGTGTAAGCTAAACAACAACCAAAATGCTTGCCTGCAAGAAGTAAAGGAAATTTGGGACCAATAGGGAAGTGAAATGAAAAAGGCATTTAGGAAAGAATTTGGAGACATAGCTTTGTTGCTAAGTGTTAACGTGGATCAAAAATTACTCAGGGCCATGTCACAATTCTGGAATCCCGCATACAATTGCTTCACTTTTGACCGAGTTGATATGACCCCCACCCTTGAAGAATATGAGGTACTGGTTAATTGTCCAACCATTCATAGTGAAAAATATACAAGAGGCCTGGAAATATCTCGGGTTTTAAGAAGAAGTTAGCATTGATTACCAGAAAGACAAATAAGTGGTGCGATACAAAAATTGCCAACAGTGACAACACGTATCATAATGAGGATAAACAACGAGTGAATTGGAGGGTCTTAAAGGAATTGATAATTACAAGTGGAGATGAACCAGCCAGAGCAAGAAGCTTATATGCTTTGTGTATATATGGGTTAGTCATATTCCCGAGAACTCTAGAACAGTAGATCCGTCAACCGTGGGGTTACTTGAGTGACTAAAAAAGGGTGTAAACCCGGTTCTCGCTATTCTAACTGAGACATATAGGTTATTGACTACATGCAAGAAATCAGGAGAAGGAAGGTTTTAGGGATGCGCATAGCTGCTAGAAATCTGGTTCAGAAGTCACAGGTGGGACACACCGTATAGAGCTGCAAGGTACCTCACCTCTTATTCACCGATAGAAGAATATATGACGGGTTGTCATTTGGAGGGAAATGATGAAAAACAGTGGGAGGAATGTTTAAAAAACTTGAGAGATACTGATGTTGTATAAAGGGCACCTTGGTTGCACAAAGGGATGGCATTCTTATCTAGATGTGGAGACAGGGATTGGGTCCCATTACCTGGAATTTGGGGAGGAACAAATTATTGTCCTTTTCTAGTATCAAGACAATTTGGTTCGAGGCAGTTCATGCCAGCTACAACGGGAATTGCAAAATTCGAGTATGATCACAAGACCAATGATTACAAAGGGATTGTAGTGCAAACAAGGAAGGCATGGGAGAAACCAAGAAGAGTTCAGCCATATCAGGAGTTAGAAATGATGACGGGATATGAGGAGTGGAGAGCGCAAAGGGTGAATGATACAATATTTCAAAGGATGCCAGAAAATGTAGGACCGCCCGCTCGACCAGTTACAGAAGCACCGTCAGCATTAGAGAAACTCAAGCACGATCGATAATTAGATATGAAGAAATATGAGAAAGGGATCAGTGACCTTACAGAAGAGCTGACAATGGCAAAGCATCAAGTGACCATTCATGAAGGGAAGGAAAAAGAGTTAATTGCACAAAATAAGAAAATTAGCCAAGATTTAAAGGAGTTACAAGAGATTCATAATGATTACAAAGCCAAGCAAAAAGGAGGAACAAGTAAGACAACACGACTTGTCAGAGAAATTGGAAAACATGACGAAGGAACGAAATGATTATGAGAAGCTATACAAAAAGAAGTCCCGAGAAAGCAAAGAAGCAAATAGTAACGCAAAGAAGAAGATAGAAGAGGAACAAGCCAGAAATTTTGATTTGACAAGACAAGTGTTGCAACTAGAGGAACTGGTACTGAAGTACCATAATGAAGACAAGGTTCAGATAGAGCAGGAGAAGGAAGGATTACAGAAAAGGATATCGAAATTGGAAAATGAAGTGCAGATATTAAAAGGAAAACTTGCAATCTATGAAGGAACGCTATATCAAGACAGTGGAGTATGGAAAACCAAATATGAACCTGCACAACGCACTGTACAGAACCAGAACAATGAGCTGGCGAATTTCAAAGAGCAGGTTAGGAGTATAGCTTCATATGTGCAGATACTCTCGAGGCAAGCCACAACTCTACTAAAGCAACCGTGTAGCATCCCCCACCTGGCTTAGGAGTAAACCAGCTAGGGAGTGTTACGGGGAAACACTGGAAACATGAATCATTTAAAAACTTTCGAGAACTCATCACTAATCGATGAGTTGAGCAGCTAGCAAGGAACTTAACCATCATAGTCACATTTAATCATACAAGCATGAGCATGCTTATTCATTATAGGTTACCACTTTGGTTAATCATTTTCAATTTACATTCAAGATTATCGAGTGCTAAATCAAATGACCATGTATAGTATTCGAATGGCATACAATAACGAGAACATTTTCATTTCATTTCAAGCTAATATCAAAAGTATGAGCTTAATCCATTTCATGCATATGAAAATGTTGTTATTACACACTTCAAGTTTAGCCACTAAGCCTTCCTAACATTTAAGGCCAAAACAAGTTCATATATACAATTTTCAAGTAGCAAAATGCATGACCTAGCTTAACTATATACAAGACTAGGTGCCACCAACTAGGAGTATTACAAAACAAGTATAGATCCATACTATAGCTTGGCTTGTACTTTGCTTCAGGCACAAGAAAGAAGCTTCAAAATCAAGAGAATGCTTTGAATCAACTAACCTGTACTTTGGCAAGAATGGAAACGAGAGTGATAAGTACAAAATGTACTTAGTGAGGTAGTAATCTAGTTCTATCCAATTATTGAGGCAATTATCGGTTAGTCAAGTTGAACCTAGACAAGGTTTGTAGCAATCGAAATCAAGCTTTATACATACTTTAACTTTCAAGTCACGTAACATATCATTTCAAGCAAGACATTCAAGTACACAACGATTCAAGTGAGATCATAAGCCATTCAAGTAACCAATCATATAGCAAGCAATAGACATGGATCATAGTTCAAGCTTTAACACACTTCAATTCAATCAATAACATATTCAAGCAATATTCATATTTCTCAAGTCAAGTATAATCACATTTCATTTCAAGGCTTGTCTTTTAAGTAACAATTACAAGTGGTACTTTTATGCAAGACAATTCAAGTGTAAACGTTAACCATTTCAAGTTTTGCATTTCAAGCAACAAGTAATTTCCATGGTAACATTCTTAATTGCTATCTCTTTTAACTCAATCCTTGGTATATAGTTGTCCAGGTAACGAGTCACCAACCAAACTGTCGCCAAATAACAAGTTACTGGTCATTACCTCCTACTGTCGCCAAAGACCAATCACACTTCGCTCCTACTATCGCCATTTACGGACCTTAGCCCTGGACCGTAGTTCACCCAACACAAAAGAGCTCTAGACTCTATGGCATGCCATCCTACCTATGACCAATAACAACCAAGGCTTTTTTCAATTATGAATCACTTATTCAAGTATTACATGTTCAAGTCAAACAATAGCTTATTCAAGGATCAATTCGAGTGATACATTGCAAGATCATGCTTCTATATATAGCCCTTAGGCCAATTGAGCCTTAGCTATACACTTTGCAATTTAACTTGTCATTCAAGCAAGCAATTAACATATGCAATCTCTAGGCATCAAGCAAGATCTTTAATTCATGATTTATATCATGTTAACAAGTATCTAAATCATAGAGATACATTCAAGCATTCATTCAAATTGATCACAACCAAGGCATCAAGATTCAAGCATTTGTTTTCACTTTTCTTTCTAAATAATTCAACAATATACATGTTACTGTTAGATCTCAAGTTTTAGCTTAAGCCATTCTTCCCTTTTTATCACAACCAAGTTTAAATCAAGTTCATTAACAAGACATAGAGATAACAAGAAAGTAGACATGCATCTTTGGTTAGGACCTAAGTTCTAACCCTATATTAAACTACACTCACAATACTCCAAGCTAGCTTAGTCTCAAAAGACTATCCCCTTTTGTTTAACTTTCGAATACTCCTCCTTAGACCCTTCTCCAATGTCCTCTTCTCATTCTAACATTTCATACAATTAAATCAAGGTCAAGACAAGGTACATTCGTTTAACTTCAAAACAGGGCAGCAATACACATAATTCATTCATCCAAACTGTCCTAGGCTGTCATACAAGCACACACACATATATATACAATTTAACATCATCAAAACGCCTAAACTGTTGCTGCCTGGTAGCATGTGCACTACTTGCTTAAATGTTCATATCTTTTATTCCGTACAATGGAATTTTGAACCGTTTATACCATTAGAAAGCTAACTTAATTGTATTTCTAACCATATAGGCCTTGTATTTTTATTCTTTACGAATTAATACAGTTTTTTATTTAGAGATAGATCAAATTATGCCACTAGACAGTTTGCACAGTCCTTAGAGATTAATCTCTACAAACTATTTTATAACTCAGAATTCAATTCCGTTTGTTGTATACGAAACTGGACATACTCATGATTCTGTACATATAAGATTTATTCCCTAATTTGGTCTATGTGATTTTCTACAAATTTTTAAATTACTGCCCGAAACAGAATTTTCTAGACAGATTTCCTTAAGCTTGATTCTAGCTTCATTAATCACTTAGTCAAGGATTCTAACATGATTGTTCACCATATATACTCACTCATACATGTCTAAGTCAGTCCAATTACGTGTCAAACATATAAAAACAAGGCAATTGAGCAATATTTTCGAATTGGTTCATTAAGACATCATCTCACTAGAATTTCCAACAACAAGAATTTCAATTCACATATCAATCGTCCATTCTAATTATCATCCAAATTTTTACAGAAACTAGCATAACATTTCACCATCAATTTGGTTAATGAAAACCTCAATTTAAAAGGCCATTCAATTCTAATGTGTTCTCACTAGACATATACACCAATCAGTTCAATATAAGAACACATACAAGACTCTAAATCAATTCCCAATTTCCAGCAATCAATCTAACATTTCTCAAGCCAAACAAGTTGTTATAATCACAAAATCAAAAAGGAATTCATGAACACTAAACATTACCTTAAAATTGAACACAATTTCAAAGCTTTATCACAATCCCCACATGGATTAAGCTTGCATTTTCTCTCCTTTCTCTCAATGGTGTTTTAGGTTTGATGAACAAATGAAGAAGATGGGTTTATCCATAGTGGCCGGTTAGGGTAGGCTTGGGAGGACATGTGTATTGTCCACAAATTTGATTTATTTCACCATGCAATAATGAATTTCCATTATATATTCATTTTGGTCCCTTTCTAATTTAGTCTTCTTCTTTTAAATTCTCACAATTAGCTCCCTTCTTCCATTTAATTAGGACATAGTTTGACTAGCTAATAAGTTTAAATAGTGGTAAAAATTTCTAGTCCCAGTTTAGGGATATTACAAACCGAACGTTGAGCTGGAGTATGTAGAGGCCATCACACGTCTGCTGCACGAGTTGACTAACCTAGGAATTAGGGCTATTAGTTTCATGTAGGAGAAATTGTCTTATTTTTTATATTTGAACCTTCTAATGAATGAATGTTTCTAAAGATTGTTTCTTAAAACTTGATGCCTTGTTTGCATACATGCATTCATGCATCTACATAATCATGCATTTGCGCATTCACCTTTCAAAGTTATTTTGCTAAATCTTTGGTTTAACAAAGAAAATTTCATGACAGTTTTCTTTAAGCCACAATCATTCCATATTCTTACGGAACCCGTTTGCGTTAAAAAACTATGGTTGTTGAAGACCGAATTACCAGTTTGGAGAATGATCACGTGGAAACACAAAGTCATCTTGACAGGATGAATCAATCTATGAAAGATTATTTTGCTCAGACTCAACGATAGATTATTAATCAACTGAATGCTCTATTGGGGCCTAAAGAGTCAGGGAAGGCTAAAGCTCTTGAAGGTGCTTCCAACGAAATGAATGACCAAGCAGAAACCACATCTCACGTGAGGGTGCCGCCTGAAGAACCTCTGTCTGCGAAGAAGGTCCAAATTAATCTAACAGGAGCAACACCAAACAATCTGGTGAACATTAGGGCAAATTTTAGGAGCAATGACGATGTTCTTGGTCTGAATACTTTAAACGAGATAGATAAAATTTGTGCTGAGATTGAGAAGAAGTATGAGGAGTGCTGTAAGGCACTAGAGGATCGTTTGCTGGAATTGCAGAAGGTAAATGAGACAGGACCTGGTGCAGTTGAGATGAGTTTAGTGGCTGACCTAATACTCCCGCCGAAGTTTAAAATGCCAGATTTCGAAAAGTATGATGGGACTACTTGCCCGAGAGCTCATCTCACAATGTACTTTCGAAAGATGGCTGCTCACTTGAAGGATGAAAACTGTTGATACATTACTTCTAGGATAGTTTGACCGGTTCGGCTGCTCGATGGTACACACAGTTAAGACGTGTAAATATTCGTTCATGGAAAGATCTTTTTGGCGCTTTTGTGGAACATTATAAGCATGTTACGGAGATGGTTCCTGGTCATGTAATGTTGCAGAGTATGGAACAAAGAAATAATGAGACACTTAGACAGTATGCTCAAAGATGGAGGGATGTAGCAGCACAGGTCTAACCTCCGTTGATGGAAAGTGAGGTTGTCCATATGTTTGTACAGACTTTGAAGGGACCATTGTTTGAAAGATTGATCAGTAATGCTACCAAGAATTTTGCTGATATAGTAATGACTGGAGAGTTCATTGAAGCATCAATCAAAAGTGGGAGGATCAAGAGTGGAGAAAACTCTCGTAAGAGTTACAAGAGGAGAGACAATGTGGTGAATAATACAAATGCGTATGAGGCTACCAAGAATGTGACTATTACTTCACCAGGAGCGGCGTCAGGAAATGTGCAGGGTTCAAACAAGAAGGATACCCGTGGCTCAAGGAATGATAGAATGAATTTTACACCAATACCCATGTCTTATGCTGAGTTGTATCCACAGTTGTATGAAGCGGATTTGGTGAATTAAACATAGTTTAGTTAAATGAAATTAAAATTAGGGTTAAATAATTAGAAACATTAATAATAGGAATATTATTAATTTAGGGCCAAACATGGGTAGTGCCCAATTCTTTGGGTGTTATCATATGAACCCTAAACTTAATAATATTCATAGATTTTAATCATTCAATTAATCAAGGCCTTAATTAGGTTAGAACTTAAAATTGACAACAAAATAATTTGTCATGCATTTAAACCTTTTGTGTTGAAATACATTTTTAAATATGAATTGAAGTATTCTAAGGAAACTGGATATTTCAAAAATTCATATTCGTACGGAAATGTATTTTCTTACGAAAGGATACTCCCATTCGAAATGAAATTCAGTTAACAATTAATGATTAAAGTAAATTCAAATTATTGCTAAAAATGCCAAAATGCCACGTATAATTAATAAGGTACTGATAACGGGCGTTTAAGGTGGTGCTAATCCTTTCCCATACGTAATCAACCCTCGAACCCAAATTTTATTAAAAAGAATTACTGGTTCATTTTCAAGGTGTCCGGTCTACCAAAGTGACCGATGGCGACTCCAAATTATTTTCTAAAATTAAATAACGGTTTTAAAATGAAAAAACTAATTTTCAAAATTTAATAAATTAAGATGGATAAAATACTGATTTTCAGAAGAATCGATCGTCGAGCTATTTTCCCGCGCACTTTTATTTTTCCGAACACAAAAATGGTCGCGACAGTATCGATACATGAGTAAGTATATCAGTACGAGTTTTGGCTACTGGAAATTGAGTTTTGGCTATTTACGCTTGGGTACCGATACACCCCTTAGCCGTATATGTACAGACCTTGTGTTTAATGACCTGGGTATCGGTACACGTATATCAGTACTATTACATAACTTATTTATGAAGCCTGGTATTGGTACGGTATCCCGTGTACCAATATCGAAGGCTGTTATGTTAGTTAATTGACTGTTGAAGTTGAGATTCTTTCAGTTTAGTCCTTGATTCGTATGTATACAAATGGAATGTGTTCGATCATCATGTTTTAGTTGAAATTGAACTTGAGAGCATGAAACCTGACAAATTAAGGGTTGATAACCTTAAGTTTATGTAAGTCCACGTAATTTTCTAGATTTGCAATTTGGTCCCTAAATTGCAAATTCATACAATTAGATATCGATTTGATGTCCAATTCATTTGTGAATTTAACTGCTACCAGTATGCACACCCAAGGTTCTAAAGATGCACCTAGATAAGATAAAAAGGAAAAAATGGACCTAAGTCGAGATATTCGATTTAGGTTTGCTACAATAAACCTAATGTGACTCTTTTAGTTCGGCCTAGCATCTAGACATGCACCCTAAGATCCTAAGAAGTAAGATGTTGTGCAACGAACCCATATGGATTACTTCATTGCTATTGTAACCCCCTTGACCCGGCCTAGACACTAGACCAAACCGAGTGAATTACATTAGGTTTGCCGAAACATACCCAAAATGATTAACCAAACTTAGGTCCATTTTTCCATTTTTATCTTTTCTAGATGCAATATTATATCCTATGGTGTGCATGCTGGTAGCGGGTGAAACCTTGATTGAATCAAGCGTTGAATTAACATCTGATTGTGCGTATTTGTAATTTAGGGACCAAATTGCAAATTTGGAAAGTTATAGGGCTTACTTAGATTTAAGGTTACCAATCTTCAATTAATAAGGTTACATGCTTGTTTATCAAATTTCAACTCAAAACAATAATCCAAACTCATACAATTGCATTCACAAATCTCAAGGACCAAAATGAGAGAATCAGAAATTCTCAAACATCACATTAACTAAAATAACCGTAGCCCGTATCGGTACACGAGCATGTGTATCAGTACACTTTCACCATTTCAAAATTCTAGATTCTAGTAGCTCAAAATCGTATCGATATAGCTCTTCGCGTATCGGTACACCTTGCAAAATACACATGCCCGTACCGGTACAGGTGCCCGCGTATTGAAACCCAACCTCAGATTAAGCTTACCTATATCGATACAGTGCCACACGTACCGATACACTCAGGCCTGTAATGACCAAATTTACTGGTTTTTCATACAATTATGGATTCAAACATACATAATCAAGCCTCAAACATATATATCACTAAACTAAACATCTAACCAAGCCACAACAATAGAGAAACATGATCATATCATAGCAACATGCTTCAATCAAAAGTCTAGAGGCATGCTTCCTAAAACCCAATCCGACCAAATCACGAAATGTAAATCCACTTGAAAACAAAACATATAAAGCCTCATACAACTCTACAACAACAATATAAGCTTGCACAAACTAGGAGTTTAGCTAATAACACTCCAGACATCAATGAACCCTATTGCCTTTATTACTACTAGTCTAGTTTGAAAGTCATACTTTTGAGTAGATCAAGTCCTTGGATTACCCTTCGCTTGCTCGCTGCCTCCAACATTTAATTCTCTGCATTGATGGACAAAGAGAGCGTAAGTGCACTAGGCTTAGTGAATAGTGCTCAAAACAAAACACCATCAATGCATTTAAAACCAATTTCCAACCCTCAATGAGTTCATCATTTAAAACATCTTTCAAAACATCATCATGCCATTAAAACCAAGCACTTAACATTTCCAAAACGTACATATTAAACCATATGCTACATGTATCATGGATCAACAGCAAAATCCCATTTGCTAACCCTCAATTTAAGCTTTCCTATGCATAACAACCCATATGCAAGGCTTAAAGAGTAAACATGTATAAATCAACATTATACAACATAAACCATCAACATGATACATTATCAATTATATTGGCTTTCAAGTGATCATAACCAAGTTCCACTTTACAAAATATTACATCGGATACACGGATTCAACAAGTGTCCTCTCAACACTTCATACAATCTCAATCGGAATTGAAGGTATGATCACAATCAGGTACCATCACTCCAATCACCGGTTAGATGTATAATCCACTAACGGGAGTTTCCGGTACCATATATTCCCTCAACCGTTAGCGTACTCGTGGTGGAGTATTCGGTACACATAAACCCCTCAACACCGAGGTGACTTATTTGTAGTGCACTATAAATTCTATGGCCGGCCAACTATATCCGATAACATTTTAAACCACATCACTCGCCAATATAATTCATTAGTAACCATGTACCTCATTGTTTTTATATGCAACATCAAAAACCATTTCCAATGCATTAAACCATGCATTACAAGTATTCCACATACTTACATGGATCATTTACCAAATGCATCCATCATAAAAATATGATCAAAATAGTATAAAACATACTTTAAACATGCTTAAAAAGTAGGTACCATGTATTTCAAAAACTAGTGCATAAAAACAATTTCGCCAAAGCACGACTGAGGGAGAAATCTCATCATACTTACTTCCAAGTTTAAACCATCATTTCAAGCTTAATTTAAATTCCCAAAATAACCTTTAACCCATTTCAAATCTTAAATCCACGTTCTCACTCGCCGACTTCGCAAAACCTCGTTCGCCAATGTGAACTACTCCTCCAAAGCTTCTGAAATGGTGCCACAAGCTTAAGGATCAACCTCTCACGATTTAACCACAAAAAAATAGAGGATTCAATGAAGCAAAATGCATTCAAATAGTCAACAACAATAATCCCCAACAACCCTATCCAAAAACCCTTCAGTAGCAACCGAAATCAACATCAAACATCTTCCAAACTTAACCCAGCTAAAACCTAAATGTTTAATCCATCAATTATCTTTAATTAACATCCAAAAATAACCTAACATCATCCTTATACCCCCAACATTCACCAAACATCCAAAACTCACCAAAACACAATAGTAACAACCTAAGAAATTAGAGATTCACCTAGTTTTGGGATTCTAATGTTAAAACCAACTTATTAACATTATTAATCATCAAGATCATGATTAAAACCAATCAAAAACTCAACAAAACAGATCCAACATGAAAATCACTCAATTCTATCAGTTAAACCTTGATCTAACCAATTTTCTACAATTAAATCATTAAAACTCATTAGAAAGCATTAAACAGGGATCAAATACTTGGGAATTTCAGAAAAGAACCATTCATTGGAGGAGAAGAACGAACCATGCCTCTAATGAGTGAATTTCCTCTCAATTGGATGTTTTACTATTGAAAAACAAAGTAAAACAATGAGATTTTGGAAAACAAGATTGAAAAATCCATTAGAAATCAAGAGCTTAAGAAATCAAGATCATTACCTCAAATCTTTGATGCAAAAGAGAGTGTTTGGCTGAAGAAACTTTACTTTGAGAGAAAAGTTTGAGAGAAAAAGTTACGTCAAAAGTAGTTTTAGGAAAATAACCACCTTTTCGTAATTAAATCCCCTTTAATTTCCCTAATTAAAACTTATTTAAAATAATCCAAATTAAGAGAAAAATCAGATTAAAACATTTGGTAAAATTTCTCAAAGATTCTAAGATTTGACCATTTTCAAAATAGTCACCAAAATTGTTTTTCATTCTTTACATTTTGGTCACTAGCCAAAATGTCCAATTTCAAAATTCCATTTTTCAAAATTGACTATACCAAAAATATCCATATATAAAATAATGAGTTTAAGATATTTTCCCATATTTTTCTCACACCAAAAATATGTATTCCAATTTTAAATCCCAAATCTAACTCAAATCTCTAATCTCGATCCACCAAACTGTGTAATTAACCTAGAACTCTTAGGCCCAAAATCGGGGCGTTACAACTCTCCCCCCTTAGGAAATTTCATCCTCGAAATTTACCTGAAGGAAACAAATGCAGAAACTTTTTCCACATATCCGCCTTACTCTTCCACGTGGCCTTCTCAACTCCACGGTGTCGCCACAACATCTTCACAAGCTCGATCGTGTTGCGAAGAACCTTACATCTAGAGTCAATGATCTCTACAGGTTCCTTATCATAAGATAAATCCGGCTGTAACTCAATATCTTTCACTGGCATAACATGTGATGGATCCGAACGATACCTCCGCAACATCAACACATGAAACACTTCACGAATCTTCTCCAACTCAGGAGGTAACCTCAAACGATAAGCCATAGGACCTACACGCTGCACAACCTCATACGTTCCAATGAATCTCGGACTAAGCTTTCTCTTACGCTCGAACCGCATCACCTTCTTCCAAGGTGACACCTTCAAGAACACACGATCACCAATAGCGCACTCAATCTCTTGACGCTTCAAATCCGCGTAGGATTTCTAACAATTCGAGGCTGATTTCAAACGATCACAAATAAGCTTCACTTTCTGATTTGTGTCTTTCAACACACTCGGCATAGAAACATGTTTCTCCCCAACCTCAACCCAACACAAAAGGCGTACGACATTTCCTGCCATACAAGTCCTCATACGGTGCCATCTGTATACTAGCATGATAACTATTGTTATAGGCGAACTCCACCAAAGGCAACTGTTTCTCCTAGGTTCCTTGGTGATGCAACATCTCAACATATTCTCCAAGACCAGGATCACACGCTCAAACTAGCCATCCGTCCGAGGATGATATGAAGTACTGATGCAAACACTCCCAAAACCTTACTGTAAACCATGGATCCCTATCTAAAACTATGGATTTGGGCACCCCGTGAAAATGCACAATTTCTACAATATACATATCCGCCAACTTATCCAAGGTATACGTTGTATGCACTGGCACAAAATATGCACACTTCATAAACTGATCAACAATCACCCAAATGGAATCCTTTTTAATGGGCGTCAACGGCAACCCAGACACAAAATCCATGGTGATTCTTTCCAACTTCCATTCTGGTATCAACGGTTGTAACAACCCAGAAGGAAACTGGTGCTCATCCTTAACACACTGACACACCATGCATCTAGCAACAAAATCGACCACATCCTTCTTTAAACCAACCCAAATGTACTATTCCTTCAAACCTTGATACAACTTAGTACTAACGGGATGCATAGCAAAATGACTAGTATGCGCCTCGGCCAAGAGGGTATGCCTCAACTCACCATCATTAGGCGCCACTATCCGATTCTTGAAACACAACACCCCATCATCATTAAAGTGAAAATCCATCAGATTTTCATCCACGACGTCTTTAACATGCAGTACTAACGCATAATCAAAATATTGTTTGTCCTTAATCAACTATGACAAAGATGGCTTTACTTGCAACTCGGCCAACAAGCCTCCATCCCGCATCACACTTAACTGTGCAAATATCACCCTTAACTCCATCGCAACCTTCATACTTAAAGCATCAACCACAACATTAGCCTTTCCAAGATGATACTCAATCATCAAATCATAATCCTTAAGCAACTCCAACCATCTACGTTGCCTAAGATTCAAATCCTTTTGCATTATCAAGTATTTCAAGCTCTTATGATCTGTGTATACAACACACTTCTCACCATAGATATAGTACCTCCAAATCTTCAAAACAACCACAATTGCGGCAAGCTCAAGATCATGCATAGGATAATTGCGCTCATGCACCTTCAACTATTTAGATGCATAAGCCACAACTTTTTCTTATTGCATCAACACACAACCCAAGACTACATATGACACATCATTATAAACGACAAACTCCACACCTGACTCAAATTAAATCAAGATTGAAGCTTGCATCAAAGCCTCCTTCTACTTTTCAAGAGCCCATTGTCTATCCTCCATCCACTTGAAATATACATTCTTCAGCAACAACTTAGTCAAAGGAGCAACAATCCTCGAAAACCCATCCAAAAACCAACGGTATTAACCAGTCAACCCAAGAAAACTACAAACCTCTAGCACAGACTTAGGTGACTTCCATCCAATCACTGCCTCAATCTTGTGCGGGTCAACCCGAATTCCTTCGGCCAGCAGAACATGCCCAAGAAAAACAACCTCCTTAAGCCAAAACTCACACTTGCTTAACTTGGCATACAATTGATTATCCAACAACACTTGAAGCACAATCTGTAAGTGTCTATCATGATCCTCCTCGGTACGAGAGTATACAATAATATCATCAATAAACACAACAACAAACTGGTCCAAAAACTCATAAAATACCTAATTCATCATATCCATGAACGCATCCAGCTCATTGGTCAAACCAAACAGCATCATTAAAAACTCATAATGCTCGTATCACGTACGAAAAGAAATCTGAGGCACGTCCACATCCTTTACCTTCAATTAATAATACCCAAACCTTAAATCAATCTCAGAGAACACAGAAGCACCACTAAACTGATAAAACAAATCATCAATATGTGGAAAATGATACTTATTCTTAATTGTTAACTTGTTTAGCTGCTAATAATCGATGCACATCCGCATCGTGCCATCCTTCTTTTTCACAAACAATAGTGGCTCACCCTACAGTGAAATACTAGGCCTAATAAACCCTCAATCAAGCAAATCTTGAAGTTGCATCTTTAACTCTTTCAACTCCTTCGGTGCCATGCGATACAGAGCAATAGACACCGGAGCTATATTTGCATACAACTCAATGTCAAACTCTACTTCCCTATCTGATGGGAAGCTGTAACCTCCACAAAAGTATTGTTTTTCATGCCTATATTGATATGCTTTAGCTTGTTTTTGAGTACATTTAGTTGCACTAGCTTCTTAGAATCATGCATTTTCATCAAGGAGTTAGTTGGCTGCCTATGCTTGTGTGAAAGGTTGTTTTATGGCCTTTTTGCAGGTTGGTAGGGTGTTTGGCAGGAGAAATGAACGCAGGACGCAGGGACGCAGTTAGGAATACCAAGGTGAATGCTAGATGCTTTGGGCACGGAAGGATTAGAGGTGTCCAAGCATCTGTTGGCATGAGGTGTGCCAGCAGCCATACTAAGAGAAGAAAAACCTCCAAAATAATAGGAAAGGATCAGGCTCCTAAAAGATCATAATTGGATCAACTTCTGAAAATTAGCGGATAAGGTGATGCCAAGTGATGTTGGCAAAGTTGTGCCAAGCTCGTGTGCCAGGATGGCCATGGCACGATGACGATAGCCCTAGCCTGATAAACTATCACACCGAGCTGATAAGAAATCAAAATGATCGAATAGAGCTCTATCTCTTATCTCTTGATCATTTCAAATTCAAATTCAAAAGTTTATCTCATCCTTTCCCTTACAAGCCTATATAAAGACCAACTAATCAAGCATTTGATGATGGATTGATCGAGAAGAGGAGATGAGATGAGAGGTGTTTGGAGTGAGGTATTAGAGCGGCTAGTGGCAGTCGGTGCAACCGAGGAAGGGTGGTTTGACTTCTTGGCCGAGAGCCTAGCGTGGAGGGTTGCATCGAGAGACCCCTCTGCCTATTCCATTAGCGCAAGTTGTTTATCTTTAGTTTTTTTTACAATGGTGATGAACGTTGATGGTTTTGATGGTTAACCCCCATACCATGAACTAATTTAATAGTTGGTGGGGGGATGTTTTGGTTTTAAACGTTGGCTTTTACGCCTTAGTTCCTTTATAATAATTCTATTTTTGGCAAAGTTTGTCTGTTTTGCATACTTTAATTTTCCTAAGCACCGTGTCAAAGTGAGAGCTGGCATAGTTAGCTTATTGCCTTCCAATATCTTAATAGACTTGTGTTGGCAACGATCAAGTTGCTGAACACTTGGGAGAGAAGCTTCGAGAGAAGTCGTTCAAGTAGATGACCTTACTTCGGAAGTGAAATCTACCCCCACGGAGTATAGATTGGTTTTTAAATCAAATTGGCTTAAGGAAAACATACACTATAGAGATATAGGGTTTTTTACTTGGCCAGTTTAGGGCAATGACCATCGAGAGAGGCTTTGCTACTTTTGAATCTGCTCGGTAAACAATGCCAAGATAGTTTTGCCAATAAAGGCTGGCATGAACCACGTTGAAATTAGGCATTCCCTGCCAACAGTCATCAGTTATTTGAAAACACCTTCCTTGCCAACGATTTTCTTCGGTTTATGTTTCATTTTATTTTCTTTTTTGAGTTTTAAAATCAACTCTTTCAAACAACAATCTTTTCTTCCAAAACAAGTAACCATCGAACAATCAAATTCCAAGTCAATCTCTGTGGGATTGATACTCAGCTTACCAAGCTGCATCACTTGTCGACTGTGTATACTTGCACGCAAAAGACTCTTGGCACAATTTATCTTACCCAAATACATACCATTTATACCTTTTGCCAGCATTCATTTTACACATCTCCCTGAGAGTCAACAAGTTTTTGGCGCCATTGCCGGGGATTGCAACGAATTTGATTGTTTTTAAATTTTTACTTGTTTTGTTTTTTATCTTTGTTTTCATCGGTGTATGACCAGAAACCACCCAGTGGTGGACGAGTAGCCGTACGATCCGAAAATTGAGAGAACCTTACGGATGTTAAAGAGGCAATACTGAGAAATGAATCAAGGCAATCAGAGGAATAGAGTGGTGAATAATGATCCACGCATTAACAATCAGCCTAATAACAATGCACCACCGCCTCTTAATGTCCCAAATATGGTTGAAGAAGAAGAGTGGCCAATCCGAGAACATTCAGCACCTAACATTGCAAATCTCATGCTAGGACTTATTAGCATTGATGGCAATGAGCCTAAGTTTGAACTTAAACCCGTAATGATCCAAACTCTTTTGAATGTAGGTCAATTCGATGGAGCACTTACTGGAGACTTGAGACAACATCTCAAACAATTCATGGAGATATGCCAACTGTTTCAACAAACTGGAGTATCTAGAGATACTGTGAAGTTAAAATTGTTTACTCTTTCCTTGATAGACAGAGCCAAGGCATGGCTCAATTCTTTGCCACCATGATCAGTTACTTCGTGTGAAGACCTTTGAAGAAGTTCCTGACGCGGTTTCAGTCACCAACACTCACTGCTAAGTTGCATGGTGAAATCATTACATTTAAACAGGCCGAGGATGAAATCATTACATTTAAACACTCATTGCCAAATTGGACCCAAATACAAACCTTCTACAATAGATTGAATGCACAAACAAGGAATGTTGTGGATGCTTCAGCAACCGGATCGTTGCTTGATAAGTACACTGAGGTTGTTGATATCCTTGAGAGAATTTCGATCAATGACTTCAAGTATCCTATTGCCAAACTTGGGACCGAGACTAAAGCCAGTGGGAAGTTGAAAGTTGATGAACTCACGTCCATTCATGCCGAGATTTCCTGCCTCAATAGCATGGTGAGAACATTACAAAAGAACAATGAGGTCCAACAAGTCAAAGCACTGGATCCATTTTGCACCATTTTTAGAGAAAGCCACCATGTGGATGAATGCCCTGTTAATCTTGAGTCGGTAAATTTTGTTGGGAATGCTGGTCGTTTTTATAATGCTAATACCTATAATGCAGGTTGGAGACAACACCTTAACTTAGCTTGGGGAAATCAAGGAGGCAATCATTACAATGCCCCGCGCCAAAACATCCAACGACAAAACAACAATGCCATGCCAGCATTCTATCAAAATACCATGCCACAGAAAGCTCAGAGCAATTTCCAGAAAGGGCAAGGAAGCAACCAAGGAGGAGATATTACATAATATATGGAGCGAAATGAAGTAACAGTCCAAAGTTTGGAAGCATCAGTAAGAAACTTGGAAATACAAATTGGGCATATTGCTAATGCACTTAGCAGTTGACCCCAATGTACTTTGCCAAGTGACACCGAAGATGCTCAACACAAAGAAAATGAACAATGCAAGGCAATAACTCTTCAGAGTGGTAAGCAGTGCGAAACAGAGATGGTTGCCAAGCAGCCAATCGTCAGCCAAGATGCAAAGCTTGTGCCAGCAAGCATACCCAGAGAAGTAGAGAAGGAGGGAGTAGATGATGTCAGTGATCATGCCCGTAAGAGTGCCAAATAGGATGCCAGTCCCAGTGCCAACAATGACACCAACAATGTTGATAAGCAGACTGATGCCAAAAGTGATGCCAGCATTGCCTCGGCAAAGTCGGCAGCGCCAGCATATGTATATCCACTGCCACCATTTCTAGCAAGACTTCAAAAGCATAAGCAAGACCAACAATTTAGGCACTTTTTAGAAGTGCTTAAACAGTTGCAAATTAACATTCCATTGGCGGAAGCCCTTGAACAAATGCCCAACTATGTAAAATTCATGAAGGACATCTTGTCCAAAAAGAGGAAGTTAGGAGAATTTGAAACTGTTGCTCTCACTGAGGGATGCAGTGCCAGGATCCTAAACCGATTGCCACTAAAGCTGAAAGATCTAGGGAGTTTTACTATTCCTTACACAATTGGCGAAAAATTCATGGGGAAGGCGCTGTGAGACTTGGGAGCCAGCATCAATTTGATGCCACTATTAGTTTTCAAGAAGCTTGGCATAGATGCAAGACCTACCACAGTGACACTTCAATTGGCAGACTGATCCTATGTACATCCCAAGGGTAAGATTGAGGATGTGTGGGTAAAGGTAGACAAATTCATTTTCCCAGCTGATTTTATCATTTTGGATTATGAAGCTAATATTAATGTGCCAATTATTTTGGGTAGGCCATTTCTTGCTACTGGCAGGGCTTTTATTGATGTTCATAAATAGGAACTAACCATGAGAATGAATGATCAACATGTTACTTTTAACGCGTTTCAAGCTTTGAAATATGCAGATGAACCTGATGAAAGTCAAGCCGATGAAATGATGGAGTCCATCTTTACTTTGGACATGGCACAGTTGTGCCAGGATATAGCAAGTGATGACGGCATGCTTGATGGCATAGCTGAACTGTTTGAGGAACCTGTGGAATCAGCCTTGGAGGCTAAAGATGTAAGTTACTTCGAACCACTCCATTTGGCCGGCAGAGAGGTAAAGAAACCAAAGCCATTTATTGAGGAACCACCAGAATTGAAGCTTCAACCCTTGCCAGAACACTTAAAGTATGCTTATTTAGGTGAGAAATCGACTCTGCCAGTGATTATTAGCACTGATCTCACTCATGATCAGGAGGTAAGATTGCTGGCAATACTAAAAGATTATAAGCAAGCGTTAGGTTGGACCTTGGTAGACATCCAAGGTATTAGCCCAACCATTTGCATGCACAAGATCATACTAGATGAATACAATGGTAGGACCATTGAAGGCCAAAGGCGGCTAAACCCAAGCATGAAAGAGGTTGTAAAGAAAGAGATCATAAAATGGTTGGATGCCAGGATCATTTATCCCATTTCTGACAACTCTTGGGTTATCCCGGTGCAATGCGTGCCAAAGAAGGGTGGCATGACTGTGATCCAAAATAGTGAGGCTGAATTGATTCCCTCTAGAACTATCACTAGATGGAGGGTGTGCATGGATTACAAAAGGTTGAACAAGGCTACAAGGAAGGACTACTTTCCATTGCCTTTCATTGACCAGATGTTGGACAGGTTGGTAGGTAAAGCTTTTTACTGTTTTTTAGATGGTTATTTGGGATATAAGCAGATTGCCATCGCCCCTAACGACCAAGAGAAGACCACGTTCACATGTCCATATGGGACATTTGCCTTTAGAAGGATGCCATTTAGACTGTGTAATGCGCCAGCAACATTTCAACATTGTATTATGGCCATTTTCTCCGATATGATTGAGCATAACATGGAAGTATTCATGGATGATTTCTCAGTGTTTGGTGTAACATTTGAGGAATGCATCCATAGCCTAAAGCAAGTTTTGAAGAGATGCATAGCAACAAACCTAGTGTTGAATTGGGAGAAATGCCACTTCATGGTGAAGGAGGGCATTGTTCTCGGTCATAAGGTAACCAAGAGAGGACTAGAAGTTGATCAAGCCAAAGTGGAGGTAATTAAGCAATTACCACCTCCAACAAGTGTTAAAGGTATAAGGAGTTTTTTAGGTCATGCCGGTTTTTATTAGGGATTTATTAAAGATTTTTCGAAAATTACTAAACCTTTATGGTCATTGTTGGAACATAATGCCACTTTTGCATTTGACGATTCTTGTTTGAGAGCATTTTAGGAGCTTAAAGACAGATTGATTAATGCCCCCATAGTTGTGGCACCGAATTAGAATGAGCCCTTTGAGCTCATGTGCGATGCCATGGATTACGCCGTTGGAGAAGTTCTGGGACAACGACGTGGCAAGATATTCCATGCCGTCTACTATGCCAGCAGAACCTTGAATAAAGCACAACTGAATTACTCTACAACCGAGAAAGAATTCCTCGCGGTTGTATTTGCTTTTGATAAATTTAGATCTTATCTAATTGGTAATAGGGTTGTGGTTTATACAGATCATTCGGCGTTGAAATATCTCTTGGCAAAGAAGGATGACAAACCCAGACTAATTCGATGGATGCTCTTACTTCAAGAATTTGACCAGGAGATTAGAGATAAGAAAGGCAACTAAAACTTAGTAGATGATCATCTCTCTCGGTTGGAGAATCACATTGAGGATGGTAAGTCCACTATAATTAGAGACGATTTCCCTGACGAGTATTTGCTTGCAGCCGATGCTATACCATGGTACGCTAACATAGTCAACTACCTGGTAAGCAATATTCTGCCATCAGACCTGGCATATAATGCCAAGAAAATATTTTTACGAGAGATGAGGCAATACTATTGGGATGAGTCCATGTTGTACAAGCAGTGTGCCGACCAAGTGATTCGCCAGTGTGTGCCAGAGGACGAGTCGCAACATATATTGCATCTATGCCATGCCACACCATATGGAGGACACTTTGTTGGGATGAAGACTGTTGCCAAAGTATTGTAGTCAGGATTCTTTTGGCCCGCACTATACAATGATGCCCACGAGTATGCCAAGGTATGCGATCGATGCCAATGAACAGGGAACATCTCTGGCAGACACCAATTATCGCTCCAAAACATTATGCCAGTGGATTTATTTGATGTATGGGGGATCGACTTTATGGGTCATTTCCCCCCATCATTTGGTAATGTGTATATTCTTGTGGTTGTTGACTATGTGACAAAGTGGGTAGAGGCTGTTGCCTTGCCAACAAATAATGCCACGGCTGTTGTCAAGTTCTTGCACAAAAGCATTTTCACTAGATTTGGTGTTCCTTGAATGATTATTCATGATGAGGGTACGCATTTTAAATGTAAATTAATTTCTAAAGCTTTGTGCATATATGGGATTCAACTGCAAATTGCCACAGCATACCATCCACAAACAAATGGGCAGGCCGAGATATCCAATAAGGAGATTAAGAACATTTTGGAAAAAAATATGAATCCAACAAGGAAAGACTGGTCCCGGAGACTAGATGAGTCCTTGTGGGCTTGTAGGACGGCATTTAAAACTCCTTTGGGTACTTCCCCATTTAGACTTGTCTTTGGCAAACCATGCCATCTGCTAGTAGAACATGAACATAAGGCCTATTGGGCCATCCGAAAGCTTGACATGGCATGGAGAATTGCTACAAGAAAGCGGTTGCTTGACCTTAATGTTGGCATGATAGTCGGATCTTGCCAAGACAGTTTGAAATAGGTTAGCTTGTTCTATTGTTTAACTCTCGGCTCAAACTTTTCCCAGGTAAGCTTAAGTCAAGATTGACGGGTCCTTATGAAGTTGTGAAGCCATATGCTGATGGGGCTGTAGACATCAAGAACTTATAGACCAGAGAAATTTTTAAGGTGAACGATCAGCGCCTAAAGCATTACTTGGAAGGTAAGCAAAGTCATGCCAATGAGGTGATCCTCTTCGCAGAATTTTAAAGAAGCATTCGCAAGGTTGAAATTCTTTGTAAATATTAGGATTAGTTGTTTTTGTTTTGCTTTAGGAATCAAGTTTTTGTTCTTATTTTCTTTTTATTATCTTTCAATTTTTATTCCCTTGTTGTGTTACACGATTTTCCATTTAGTGTGTGCAAGAATTTTGACAGAAATTGATGCCAGGAACATTTCTAGCCAGAGCGCTTGCCAAGGGTGATGCCATGCACCATGCCAAAACAACCAGAGGCATGCACAAGTTTTCGTGTGAAGAAAGAAAAGAAACCCTAACTTGCGTATAAAGAGAAAGAAAAATCCTTGAGATTAACCCTAGTTTCCCAATTTAAGGAAGATTTAAATTCATCATAATTATCCTATCACTTCAAGTATTCCATTATCACTTCACCTTATCACTTTTAACATATATCACAATCAAAACTTTTAAACTTTCATCATTATCCCCCTCTTTTTGGCTACCATCATTAAAACCCCTTAAAACACTCCACTTTCTTTATTCTTTTTTTACCCTAGCCGATTTCCCAAGAACCATAATCTCTTAATTTCTTTCTCAAGCAAGATTTAGGAAACCATTCAACTTCTCTTCTTCTTTTCTTCATCACCGGTTCAAGCTCTTATTCTCTATGGCGTCGTCATCTCTTCCATTCAAAAGATTCTTCAATGAAGAATTCAAAAGAAGTTTGAGACGAGCTTTGCCTCAAGATCCTTTTTGTACGAGAAACACTTATACTTCCAAACTGACACCACCGTTGGATTCCCACCGGAGTTCATGGCCATTGTCGACATGCATGGTTGGAGATCTTTTTGCCAACAAAAATGGGAGATCTATGCTACAATCGTGCGAGAGTTTTATGCCCATCTCATAAAAGATTCTCCATTCTTGATGATTATAGGTAAATGTGTGCGTTTTGACGAAGGGTATGTGAACTCACTTTTTGCCTTGAATGCTATAGAAGATGAGCACGTCGACTATGCTGCAACTATGGCCGCTGCCAAACTCAAGAAACTGCTGACAGACTTGTGTGAACCTGATACAGATTGGACAATTTCATCTACGGGCCACCGAACGGTGAAGAGGTTGGCTTTGAAGCCACAAATGCGAGGATGGAACCATTTCATCAAGGCAAATCTATTGCCTACATCTCACAACGAGACCGTCTCGGAAGACCGGTTGATTTTGCTGCATTCCATCATCAAAGGACACAAGTTCAACGTTGGCAAAATCATTATCGATGAGGCTTATAAATGTGTTGAGAAGGGTAAGGGCAGTTTATTTTTCCCTTTGTTAATTTCTAACATTTGTTTGCGCCAAGAAGTGCCTAGAATGGATGAGGATATCGGCCAAACAATCAAGGGAACCACCATTACTGCCATTATTTGGAAAAACCTCATAGCTTTTGAGCCAAAGGAGAAGCGCAAGGGAAAGGCCAAGACAACAACACCAAAGCCCAAGCCAAAGCTAGATGTGGAGCCCAATAGTGTGCCAGAAACTATGCTAGCAGGCTCATTGGCGGTACTGTCCCAACTGTATGCCCACCAGGAGATTATCCTCCAAAAATTAGAGATAGCCGAAGAGCTTAAGGTAAAAATGAGGCATTACACCAAGGAGATGGATGCCATCATTCATGAGGTACTTTTGAAACTTTCCCCAATGTGGGCCTGTATTTCCACCTTTCCCTGCCGAGCCTGCTGCTAGTGACCCTAAGCCAGCCAGTCCAATCAAGTCTGCTAGTCTAGCCAGTCATACATGTCCAGTCATTTCTTCCATTTCTGAATCTGAAGCAACAGTTCCCTGTTCCAGATGCACGTTGAAACTACCAGCACCTATTCCTCCTCTGAGTTAGAGGAGATTCTTGCCAAGAAAGAAAAGAAGAGAATAGCCCCTGACCGTGGGAGCCTAACCATGCAAAAGACCCGTGCCAGAAGAGAAGAAGAAGCCCATGCCAAATGGCATGAAGCCTCATCCGAAGGGGAGTCTTCTTCTACCTAACTCCTTTGCATTTCATGTTTGCATTTTCATGATCATGCATTTTTATTTTTTTTATTTTTCCTGTATATATGTGTTGTTTCAAGCATTGAAGACAATACACATCTTGGGTTTGAGGGTGTGTAGTGCATTTTCTCAAATTTATGCCATGTCATGCATTTCATGTTTAATCCTTTTTGTTTGCCATGTAGTTCATGTAGAGTAGTTGCATACCGAACCATTAAAAAAGTGGAAAAGAAAATTTTGTCTTGACTTAAATTTGAAGTTTGTTAACAACTGTTAAAAAAGCTTATTTTGATCTACTTGTTTGCCCAATGATGAGTTTATAATTTTCAGTTTGCCATGCTAGTAGAATTGTATGCCATGACAATTGATCTCTAGTTTAGGGAATTGAATTTACACTTAACACGTGATATGTATCTAGTTCCCTAGCAAACTTAGACTGTTTGAAACTATGCTCATATTAAAAAAAGAAAAAAAGAGAGAAAAATGATGCAGGGTAAAAAGAAAATAAATAAGGTAGCAATGTTCTGCCAAGGCAAGAAAAAAATAAACTCTCCTCTACCAAGGGATAATAAGTCACTTGGGGTTTTGTGGTAGCTCCCTCTTAGTTCTCAAGTCCAAAACCCTATGGTATGAGTTGAAGAGAAAGCCTAGTGATGTTTGGATTAAGGTGGGGATTCGTGGTATGATCCCTCTTATCACTCACACTAAACAGTTTCACGAAGAAAGCTTAAATTAATGTCAACATAACCCTCGTCAAGAAAGAAAGAAAAAGATGAAAAAATAAAGATATGAGTTTAGGAAGTAAAATTGGCCAAGAGAGTGAAAGGACACTGGATGCATATTGCCTACACATCACGCACGCTTCATGAACTTAGACTAGAGTTATATTGTTGCACTTGAATTACTATCTACTTGACACTGTGCACTGAGATTTCTATGGGCAACATTAGATCAAACTCTGTTTGCCAACATTTGTTGGCATTTCAACCAAACTTTTGCGAGGTATTATTTTCACTGTTTTTGTTTTTCTTTTCTCTCGCATTACTTGAGGACAAGTAATGAGCTGGGTTTGGGGGTGTGTAACCTCCTCAAAAGTATAGTTTTTCATGCCTATTTTGATATGCTTTAGCTTGTTTTTGAGTACATTTAGTTGCATTAGCTTCTTAGAATCATGCATTTTCATCAAGGAGTTAGTTGGCTGCCTATGCTTGTATGAAAGGTTGACAGGGTGCTTGGCATGAGGAATGAACACATAATGCAGGGACACAGTTAGGAATACCAAGGTGAATGCCAGATGCTGTGGGCACAGAAGGATCAAAGGTGTGCCAAGCATCTGTTGGCATGAGGTGTGCCAACAGCCATACCAAGAGAGGAAGAACCTCCGAAATAATAGGAAATGATCAGGCTCCTAAAAGATTTCAATTGGATCAACTTCTGAAAAAATAGCAGATAAGGTGATGCCAAGTGATGTTGGCAAAGTTGTTCCAAGCTCCTGTGCCAGGATGGCCATGGCATGATAATGTCAGCCTTAGCCTGATAAGCTATCACACTGAGCTGATAAGATATCAAAATGATCTAATAGAGCTCTATATATTATCTCTTGATCATTTCAAATTCAAATTCAAAGGCTTATCTCATCCTTTCCCTTACACGCCTATATAAAGACCAACTGATCAAGCATTTAGGGATGGATTGACCGAGAAGAGGAGACGGGAGGTGGTCAGAGCAAGGTGTTGGAGCGGCGAGTGGTAGTCGGTGCAACTGAGGAAGGGTGGTTCGACTTCTTGGTGAGAGCCTGGCATGGAGGGTTGCATCGAGAGACCCCTCTGCCTATTCTCTTGGCGCAAGTTGTTTATCTTTAGTTTTTTTTACAATGGTGATGTTAAAAATGTTGATGGTTTTGATGGTTAACCCCCGCACCATGAACTAATTTAATAGTTGGTGGGGGGTGTTTTAGTTTTAAATGATGGCTTTTACGCCTTAGTTCCTTTATAATAATTCTACTTTTGGCAAAGTTTGTCTATTTTGAATACTTTAATTTTTCCTAAGTATCGTGTCAAAGCAAGAGCTGGCACAATTATATTATTGCCTTCCAATATCTTAATAGACTTGTGTTGGCAACGATCAAGTTGCTGAACACTTGGGAGAGAAGCTTCGAGAGAAGTCGTTCAAGTAGATGACCTTACTTCGGAAGTAAAATCTAGCCCCATAGAGTATAGATTGGTTTTTAAATCAAATTGGCTTAAGAAAAACATACACTATAGAGACATATGGGTTTTTACTTGGGTAGTTTAGGGCAATGACCATCGAGAGAGGCTTTGCTACTTTGAATCTGCTCGGCAAACAATGCCAGGACAGTTTTGCCAATAAAGGCTGTGGCATGTATCACGTTGAAATCAGGTGTTCCCTGCCAACAGTCATCATTTATTTGAAAACACCTTCCTTGCCAACGCTTTACTTCGATTTCTGTTTCATTTTATTTTATTTTCTTAGTTTTAAAATCAACTCTTTCAAACAACAATCGTTTCTTCCAAATCAAGTACTTAGGAAAAATTGAATTCCAAGTTAATCTCTGTGGGATCGATACTCAGCTTACCAAGCTATATTACTTGTCGACCGTGTATACTTGCACGCAAAAGACTCTTGGCACAATTTATCTTTCCCAAATACATACCATTTATACCTTTTGCCAGCATTCATTTTACACATCTCCCTAAGAGTCAATAGAAGCCTGACAACTCCTCCAAAAAAACACCCGGAAACTCACATACCGTCTGGATGTCCTAAAGACGCACCTCCTTTGATCCCAGATTCATAACATAGGCTAAGAATGTATGACATCTAGAATCTATGATACGACTCACTTCTAGATCCAAATCAACATTGGACAAGAACTTAGCATTCTCACCCACAACTACCACTTTGTAGTCATCAGAAAGTTTCAAGGAAACTTGCTTGGTTTCAAAGTCAACCGCAATTCTATGCTCAGAAAACCAATCCATGCTCTAGATTACATCAAAATCGTAAAACGACAACTCCATCAAATCAGCCGCAAACACATGACCTTGTACTGACAAATGGCATCTTCTAAACAACTTCCTTGTAACCACCGTCTCTTTGAAAGAGCTGGTTACTTGCATACCCCATCTAACATCTCGACAGGTATATTAAGCAAATGCGTATGCTCACACAAGATATATTAATGTGTAGAACCAAAATCAACCAAATAAAACAACGACAAAGATTACAATGTAAATGTACTTACAATCACGTCGATGTCATTACGGCCCTCGTGATGTGCATACACCCTTGCAAGACCACCACCCTTAGGTTTAATAGCAACGTTATAAGCCACCATCCTCGGATCCTCGTCCTTTCGCTAAAACTACCCTCGACCACTCTATGGTGAAATCGTAGGTTTCTTGGCCTGTCCACCCTCCAACAACGGACAATCACACCTCAAATGATCGCTCGATCCACAACTCTAACAAAAGATAGCCACAACAGACACAAAAGTCTGTCCCTCACAAGCCAAACATGGACAGTCTTACCTCATGTGATCACGCGATCCACAAACCCAATAGGTATTATGTGGTTCTCTAACCTAGGTACCCTAACCCTGCGATCCTCGTCCAGCACTACCTCCACTATGCCACAAATCAGGGAGATACCTCTTATCACGTTGCTTCTTAAACTGATCACCTCCGGAACTAGAATCCGTGACTCTCTTTCCAGAGCCAGAACCTTCTATTGTAATAGATAAACCCAGGTTCTGCTTAATGTCCTTCGCCAATGTAACCAACACATCAAAATTGGTGTATTCAGAAGCTAACATATATGTCTTAACATCCTGTACCAATCCATAATGAAATCGGTCATAGCGATACCTCTCATTCGGTACCAGTTCAGGAGCATATTGGCTCAACCAAAATTATTGTACTTCATACTTTGCTACAGACATACCGCCCTAAACCAAGCCCATGAACTCATGTTTTTTCTTATCCAAGTATCTAACTCCCAGATACTTCTTCTTAAAGACAGTTCGAAAGAACTCCCAAGTCACATCACTGGGTTCTATGCTCGCAGTCACAGTAGTCCACCAACTATAAACATCTTCTTGCAACAGGGATACAACACATCCTAGCTTACAAGCATCATTGCACCCCATTTGTTCCAAAATCTGATCAGTACTGGCCATCCACTCCTTGGATGCCTCAAGTGCCAACCTTCAAAACAAAACTCCTCCAGACTACACAAACGTTCCAATGGCAACCCCTTTTGCCCGACAACTAGCGCAGGCACATGCGCTCCAGCAACAACTTGAAAAGCTTCGATCATCGCCTGTATCAAAGGTGCCATATCACACAACATTGGCCCAACTAATGCAGGTGGTACTTGCTCCACTCATACAAGTGGATTAGGTGGAGGGGGTGGTAAAACCCCTGGAGGTATAACATTCTCCTCATTTCCCTGCCCTAACGGCAGCTACAATCGTGCCAGACCTCAATTCTCTCCTCAGTTCCATCATGCTAATAAATCTAAGGCATGATGATTACACCAAAACAAAAACAATCAAGGCAGCTTCAAGAAAGGATCCAAGACTTCCATTTCAAATAAAATATTTCAGACTATAGTAATAAGGTAATGTGTCTCACAAAATATCCCCCCAACATGGTATATTACACTCAACTTGCATATAACAATCACCAGGCAAAACAAACAATAGTAACCAATCAAATACGACACTCCAACAATCATAACCTCATCCCAATTATCACGAACATGGCTCTGATGCCACCAAATGTAACCCCTTCAACCCGGCCTAGATGCTAGACTGAACCAAGTGAATTATATTAGGCTTGCCGAAACAAACCTGAAACGATTAACCGAACATAGGTTCATTTTTCCTTTTTATCTTGTCTATATGCAAGATTATATCCTATGGTGTGCATGCTGACAGCGGGTGAAACCTCGACTGAATTGGGCATCGAATTGACATCTGATTGCGCGCATTTGTAATTTAGGGACTAAATTGTAAATCTAGAAAGTTACAGGGCTTACTTAGATTTAAGGTTACAAATCTTCAATTAATCAGGTTACATGATTGTTTATAAATTTCAGCTCAAAACGATAATCCAAACTCATACAATTGCATTCACAAATATCAGGGACCAAAATGAGAGAATCAGAAACTCTCAAACATCAGATTAACTAAAATAACCGTAGCCCGTATCGGTACACGAGTAGGTGTAACGGTAAACTTTCACCGTTCCAAAATTCTAGATTCCAGTAGCACAAAATCTTACTGATACAACTCTTTGCATATTGGTACACCTTTCCAAATACACATGCACGTATAGGTACAGGTGCTCGCGTATCGAAACCCAACCTCAGATTAAGCTTACCCGTATCGGTACACAGCCATACGTATCGATACGCTCAAGACTGTAATGATCAAATTGGGTGGTTTTTATACAATTATAGATTCGAACATACATAATCAAACCTCAAACACATATATCACTAAACTAAACATCTAGCTAAGCCAGAACAACAGAGAAACATGATCATATCATAGCAACATGCTTCAATCAAAAGTCTAGAGGCATGCTTCTTAAAAACCAATCCGACCAAAGCACGAAACGTAAATCCACTTCAAAACCAAACATATAAAGCCTCATACAACTCTAAAACAATAATACAAGCTTGCACAAACCATGAGTTTAGCAAATAACACTCCCAAACATTAGCGAACCCCATTGCCTTTATTACTACTAGTCTAGTTTGAAAGTCATACTTTCGAGTATTTCAAGTCCTTGGATTTCCCCTCACTTGCTCACTGCCTCCAACCTTTAATTCTCTGCATTGATGGACAAAGAGAGCGTAAACGCACTAGGTTCAGTGAGGATTTCTCCAAACAAAACACCATTAATGCATTTAAAACCAATTTCCAACTCTCAATGAGTTCACCATTTAAAAATCTTTCAAAACATCATCATGCCTTTTAAACCATGAACTTAACATTTCCAAAACATGCATATTAAACCATATGTGACATGTATCATGGACCAACAACAAAATCCCATTTGCTAACCCTCAATTTAAGCTTTCCCGTGCATAACAACTTGTTGGGAAATGCCAGTACACCCTATAGTACAGTGGAAAAATTATCCGGCGTAATCCACCAGTGATCCATGTACAAGGGACGAATTTGGGGTGATGAAGGATGAAACGTTACCTGAATAAATCTGGAATCTGGAAATTCAGAATAACCAAATCGAATTCGAGTCGTCACAATAGCGTTTCGACTTCTACGCAGTCCACCCGAATGAAACGAACAATATTTTCTCTTCTCTAACTATTAGAGAGTTTTTTCATAAGTTGGAATAAATGGCTGCTAGACCTTATGCCTTTATATAGCATTTAAAACCTAATTCTAATTAAATTCAGATTCTTAAATATACAATATATTTAACCGAATATAATTAAATATGTAGAATCTGATTCTACTTTAATTAGGTTTCTTTTAGAGGTATATTTATACTTTAATAATATTTGATAATTACAATAACTTATCAAATATTAACATAAATATATATATAAACGAAATTATCCATAATTACAATAATTATAACAATTTTGGTTTCTCACTAATTACGTGTACAACAAGTTTGTACACATGCTATCTAATCGACATTTGTTCGTTTCAATCATAGGGTGTGACCCTTGTAGGTTCATGTAACGTTAGCAGTAATATACAGAACAATTATAATATTACAAGCAACGAGTGGCATCTAACAATACGTCATTGCTACCTAAGTTACATGAAATCGTGGTTCGATTTAACCTTTTTTCCGTGATTAACTTCTTTTATGTATTTCATCCTTTTGTCCTCATATCTAGATCAGACACAAGTCATGGATTAGTCACACTTGTATAGTCCATCTAATGTTTCTTGATATCTTGAGTAGACTATTATAAACGAATAAGTATGATATCCCATATCAATTTATTCGAGCATGGCCATGCATTTTCCAGTCTCACTCAATCAAGTGGCCTATAATACTACTCCTATTATGTAGGAGGGACAAATTCTATTTTGATCAACCATATTTCACTCATGGATTATGACATATCCAATATCAGTCTTTATAGTGTAGTCAGTTACGACACACATTTGACCGTATCAAAATATGTCACTCACGATGTTGAAATAATGATGATCTCAAGTCTGAGGATCATACATGTAGTTATCACCATAAGAAATGTTGTGACTGTCACATAATAATCCAAGAAACATGCTCATAGTGAGTCACTCCAGTATGTTGTTCCCTAACACATACTTATGTATTGATTTTGACATCTTCATGTCAATGACAACACTTTGTCATCAATCAACTACATATTAGTCTTAATACATTATTGTTGTCCAAGCCCACAATAATTCTTGACTAAGGACATTCAAGAATAACTATATTATTCTAAGGACTTTATTATAATTCAGTTTATTTATAGATACACAGAATAAGACTGAAATAATAATAATGGCTTTATTTTAATAAACAAGATAAAATAAGTATGTCTTTTACAACCATCTCATGATTGGTCTTTGGGCATACTCCAACAATCTCCCACTAGCACTAAGATCAATCACTCATGTATCTAATACCAAGAGACTTAGTGTGACGTTCATGCTTCTGCTGTGTTAGAGGCTTTGTTAGCGGATCGGCGATATTGTCATCTGTTGGTACTCTGCATATTTCTACATCTCCTCGATCAATGATTTCACGAATGAGATGGTAACGCCTAAGTATGTGTTTGGATAGCTGGTGAGATTTGGGATCTTTTGCTTGTGCGATGGCTCCGTTGTTGTCACAACGTAAATCTATGGAATTTGATATGCTAGGCACGACCCCTAGTTCAGATATGAACTTTTTGATCCAAACAACCTCTTTTGCAGCATCGCTTGCTACAATATACCCGGCTTCTGTTGTAAAACCTGCTATTGTATCTTGCTTTGAACTTTTCCAACTTACAGCACCTCCATTAAGGCAAAACACAAAGCCTGATTGTGATCGAGAATCATCCTTATTAGTTTGGAAGCTTGCGTCAGTATAACCTTTTATACTTAGCTCTTCCTCACCTCCATACATAAGGAATATATCCTTAGTTCTTCTAAGTACTTAAGGATATTTTTTACTGCAACCCAATGACCTTCACCGGGATCTACTTGGTATCGACTTGTCATACTTAGTGCATATGATACATCCAGACGTGTACATAGCATGACATACATAATAGATCCAATGGCTGAAGCATATGGAATCTTACTCATGCGCTCTCTCTCTTGAGGTTTTGAAGGACACATTTCCTTCGAGAGCGAAATATCATGTCTCATAGGTAAGAATCCTCTTTTAGATTCTTCTATACTAAATCTTTTCAGTACTTTATCTATGTATGTATTTTGACTTAGTCCTAGAAGTCATCTTGATCTATCTCTGTAGATCTTGACTCCTAATATGTAGGTTGCTTCACCCAAGTCTTTCATAGAAAAACATTTTCCTAACCAAGTCTTTACAGACTGTAAGGTAGGTATGTCATTTCCTATTATTAGTATGTCATCCACATACAATACCAAGAATGTAACAGTGCTCCCACTAGTTTTCTTGAAAACGCATGGCTCATCTTCATTTTTAATGAAACCAAAATCTTTGATTGCCTTATTAAAACGAAGATTCCAACTTCGAGAAGCTTGCTTCAACCCATAAATGGATCTTTGTAGCTTGTATACTTTGAGGGCACCTTTTGGATCGACAAAACCCTCAGGTCGTGTCATGTACACATCCTCATCTAATTTTCCATTAAGGAAAATGGTTTTGACATCCATTTTCCAGATTTCATAATCATAATATGCAGCTATTGCAAGCAATATCCGAATAGATTTAAACATAGCAACATGAGAAAAGGTTTCATCATAGTCTATACCATGAATTTGATGAAATCCCTTAGCGAATAATCGCCTTTTGTATGTTTGTATATTACCATCCATGTCGGTTTTCTTTTTGAAAACCCATTTGCACCCTATATGCTTAATTCCTTAGGGTAGGTCAACCAAAGTCCATACTTGGTTTTCTGACATGGAATCCATCTCGGATTTCATAGATTCTAGCCATTTCTCAGAGTCTGGGCTCTCCACTGCTTCCCGATAAGTCCTAAGCTCATCTTGGTCCATGAGAAGAACATCTCCATGCAATGTGACAAGAAATCCATATCTCTCAAGCGCATTGCGTTCTCTCATAGACCTTCGCAGCCGTTGTGTTTCAAGAATGATTGGATGTTCCTCAACTATTTGTGGAACTTGTTGTTGTTCAATCTCTGCTTCAGTGATCTGTGGTTGATCTTGAATTTCCTCAAGTTTAATATTTCTCCCACTTCCTTTTCTGAAAATAAAATCTCTTTCGAGGAAGACTCCCTTTCGAGCAACAAACACTTTGTTCTCAGATGGATTGAAGAAATAGTATCCTTTTGTTTCTTTAGGATACCCTACAAAATTACACTTAGGAGATTTAGGTTTGAGTTTTGTAGACATATGATGTTTAACATAAACTTCGCATCCCCAAATTTTCATAAAAGACATACTAGGACGTTTCCCAGTTCACATCTCATATGGTGTCTTTTGAACCAATTTAGATGGAACACGATTTAGTGTGAAAGTAGCTGTTTCTAGCGCATGTCCCCAAAAAGAAGTTGGAAGATCAGCATGACTCATCATTGACCGAACCATGTCTAAAAATGTTTGATTTCTCCTTTCAGAGACTCCTTGTGTTGTGGAGTACCTGGAGGTTTAAGTTGTGAGACAATCCCACATTCTTTAAGAAGTTCATCAAACTCTAGGCTTAAGTATTCTCCTCCTCGATCTGATCAAAGAGCTTTGATACTCTTTCCTAACAGGTGCTCGCGTATCGAAACCCAACCTCAGATTAAGCTTACTCGTATCGGTACATAGCCATGCGTATCGATACGCTCAAGCCTGTAATGACCAAATTGGCTGGTTTTTCATACAATTATAGATTCGAACATACATAATCAAACCTCAAACACATATATCACTAACTAAACATCTAGCCAAGCCAGAACAACAGAGAAACATGATCATATCATAGCAACATGCTTCAATCAAAAGTCTAGAGGCATGTTTCCCAAAAACCAATCTGACCAAAGCACAAAACGTAAATCCACTTCAAAACCAAACAAATAAAGCCTCATACAACTCTACAACAATAATATAAGCTTGCACAAACCATGAGTTTAGCAAATAACACTCCCAAACATTAACGAACCCCATTGCTTTTATTACTACTAGTCTAGTTTGAAAGTCATACTTTCGAGTATTTCAAGTCCTTGGATTTCCCCTCACTTGCTCACTGCCTCCAACATTTAATTCTCTGCATTGATGGACAAAGAGAGCGTAAAGCGCACTAGGTTCAGTGAGGAGTGCTCAAAACAAAACACCATCAATGCATTTAAAACCAATTTCCAACTCTCAATGAGTTCATCATTTAAAACATCTTTCAAAACATCATCATGCCTTTTAAACCATGAACTTAACATTTCCAAAACATGCATATTAAACCATATGTGACATGTATCGTGGACCAACAACAAAATCCCATTTGCTAACCCTCAATTTAAGCTTTCTCGTGCATAACAACTCATATGCAAGGCATAAAGAGTAAACATGTATAAATCAACATTATACAACATAATCCATCAACATGATTAGATGTATAATCCACTAACGAGAGGGGTATAATCCACTTTACAAAATATTACATCGGATACACATATTCAACAAGTGTCCTCTCAACACTTCATACAATCTCAACCAGAATTCAAGGTACGATCACAACCGGGTACCATCACAAACCAATCATCGATTAGATGTATAATCCACTAACGAGAGCTTTTGTTACCATATATTCCCTCAACCATTAGGGTACTTGTGGTGGAGTATTCGGTACACATAAACCCCTCAACACCTGAGGCGACTTATTTATAAGGCACTATCAATCCTATGGCCGGCCAACTATATCCGATAACATTTTAAACCACATAACTCGAAAATATAATTCATTAGTAACCATGTACCTCACTGTTTTTATATGCAACATCAAAACCATTTCCAATGCATTAAACCATGCATTACAAGTATTCCACATACTTATATGGATCATTTACCAAATGCATCCATCATCAATATATGACCAAAAACAATATAAAACATACTTTAAACATTCTCAAACAGTAGGTACCGTGTATATAAAAAACAAGTGCATGAAAACAATTTCGCCAAAGCACGAACGAGGGAGAAATCTCTTCATACTTACTTTCGAGTTTAAACCAACATTTTAAGCTTAATTTAAACTCCCAAAATAACCTTTAACCGATTTCAAAGATGAAATCTGCGTTCACTCACCAACTTCACAAAACCTCATTCGCCGACACGAACTACTCCTCCAAAGCTTCCGAAATAGTGCCACAAGTTTGAGGATCAACCTCCCCTGATTTAACCACACAAAATAGAAGATTTAATGCAGCAAAATGCTTTCAAAGACTCAGCAACGATAATCCTTAATAACCCTATCGAAAAACCCTTCTCCAACAACCAGAATCAACATCAAACATCTTCCAAACTTAACCCAGCCAAAACCTAAAGGTTTAATCCATAAATTATCTTCAATTAACATCCAAAAACAACCTAACATCATCCTTATACCTCCAGCATTCACCAAGCATCCAAAACTCGCCAAAAACACAACACTAGCAACCAAGAAATTAGAGATTCACCTAGTTTCAGGATTCCAATGTTAAAACCAACTTATTAACATTATTAATCATCAAAATAATGATTAAAACCAATAAAAAAATCAGCAAAATATATCCAAAACGAAAATCACTCAATTCTATCAATTAAACCTTGATTTAACTAATATCTATAATTAAATCATTAAAACTCATTAGAAAGCATTTAACAAGGATCAAATACATGGGAATTTCAGTAAAGAACCATTCATTAGAGGAGAAGAACGAATCATACCTCTAATGAGTGAATTTCCTCTAAATTGGATGTTTTACTCTTGAAACACAAAGGAAAACAATGAGATTTTGGAAAATAAGATTGAAAAATCCATTAGAAATTAAGAGCTTAAGAAATCAAGATCATTACCTCAAATCTTTGATGCAATAGAGAATATTTGGCTGAAGAAACTTTGAGAGAAAAAGTTACATCAAAAGTAGTTTTAGGAAAATAACCACATTTCCTTAATTAAATCCCCTTTAATTTCCCTAATTAAAACTCATTTAAAATAATCCAAATTAAGAGGAAAATCAGATTAAAACATTTAGCAAAGTGCTCCTTAAAGATTCTAAGATTTGACCCTTTTTCAAAATAGTCACCAAAATATTTTTTCATTCTTTAATTTTTGGTCACTAGCCAAAATGTCCAATTTCCAAATTCCATTTTTTAAAATTGACTTTACCAAAAATATCTATATATAAAATAATGAATTTAAGATATTTTCCCATATTTTTCTCACACTAAAAATATTTATTCCGATTTTAAATCCTGATTCCAACTCGAATCTCTAATCTTGGTCCACGAGACCGTCTAATCAAGCTAGATCTCCTAGTCCTAAAACCAGGGCGTTACAGCTATGACACACACTCATTCAGCGACAACCTTTGGCTAGATTCATTTTTCTAACGCATGGATTAGAGTGTTCCCTCTTAAACTACTTTCATTATGCACCCAAATTGGAGTGACCTTTATTTGCACAATACATAATCTATATATAACAACAATTGAACAAGGCATATTCATATAAGATCTAAGTAATGATGCTAGACATCCATTACTCAAACAACCAAATTTAATCATATCAGAATTATAATAAAACATTCCATCACATGTATCGAACCAATTCATTGAAAATTAACAAGATTTAAGAATTAGGCACCGTATGTGAGAAAAATTTTAGAGCACAAAATGAACCTTGCATTTGCTTTAAATTTGTTTTTTTTTGAAATAGGGGTGCATTTCAAATCTCAGGTGTATACCCCCAAACTTAAAGATTCTATTATCCCTAATGCAAAAACAGAATGCAATGACAAGAAAAGAAATATAATTACTATGCAAATGCATTTGCAATGACAATGTGTATTACAGAAACTAAAAATTACAACTACATGCAATGCATGCCTACTAAAACTAAAAACAAACTAACTCAGTTATTTCTCTAGGTGGAAGAGGGGGCATCGTGTTTCTTTTTTTACCAGCAAATCTAACTTGGCACCATCAAAAAGTTTAGCAAACACCGTGTGTTCATCCTTGCTTACAAATGTGTTGAACAAGCCGTGTATAGTTATAGCACTTGATGCATGTGATATGGATGCGCAAATTAGAGCAAGTATACACATCGATCAAGTAAGAAAGTGATAAGCAGAGTGTTGAACCCACAAGGATTGGATTGATAAACTCAAAGTGATTACATGTAAGATTTAGTGAAATAATAATGAAGGTGTGATGATGAGAATTATAAGCTAAATGCAATAGCAAGAAAAAGTAAATTGAAGCAATGATCAAAGAACAAACAAATGTTGTAACAAAGATTCCAATGAGGATGGATGCTAGGTTTATTGCCTAAGAACAATGCTAATTACCATTCCAAAGCTATAACAATGAGTCAACTCTTATCTAATCGATAGAGTTTTCTAATAAACTCCTAAACTATGTCTAGCTTGAAATTGATAATAGGATGATATGAAAATACATGCCTACGTAAACCCTAACAACTTATTATCTATTCAAGTTCTCCTTATTAGTCGTTGAAATCCTAAACTTATGTCTAACACGGTTTAACTTATTTCTCTCGATATTAAGTAACAAATCAATAATCAAAGATTCCCCTCGATAGCTCTTACAAGATTAATCATTAAGTTCAATGAACAAAATATAAAAGAAACAGACGCTATAACATTAAACGACAATTAAAACATAGTATCTTAAAACAATAAACCCAACAAAAAGTATTTAGCTCATGTCTGAGCAAATAACATCCATAATAATAAAAGTATATGTCATGACATTTATAAAGCAAGAGAGAAAGAAAATCCAAGCGTCCTAGGAATTCTTCTCCTAGCCCTCGAATTAATGTTGCAGTGTTCCAACTCCTCAAGCCTCTCTCGATAGCTCTCGTTGTTGGAGATTCCTCTTGACTTCAACGATGGTGGTTCTCCTATGATGAAGACAAAGGGTTGTTTCTTCCCACAAAGCTTATGTAAATTGTTGCCCAAGTTTTCTTTATATAGAGATGGCAAAGCTAGGGTTAAGAAACCCTAAATTACACATGATCCTTTAATAAGGATCTAGCTTTCTACAACATTTGATAAGACCATAAATAAGAGGGGTCCACACATTAATTATTGTAAAAGAGTCAAAGATTCATCTTCAGCCTCCAGTGATGTTGTGGCATTGAGTCCATCATGAGAGATGCAGCTCCAATGCTCCTAGTATTCCACTGCTTCCTTCCATTCTTTGCTTCATGCACAAGCAACACTAAAAAACACTAACTTTGCCATTATTAGCACCAATATATATAAACATGAAGCTCAAGCATTAAAGTCCATAACTAAATGCAAACTAACCCTAAATGTAACTAAATTGGCTCGAGCACATGCATTATGCTAAGTAAAAGGGCCTAAAATATAAGTTCTTTACAAAGTTATCAAATACCCCCAAACTTAAGCTGTTGCTTGTCCTCAAGCAATGACATGAAAAAACGAAAAACAAAACCTATGGTTTCAAAGGTTCTAAAACAAGCTATGGCTTCAAAAGTTCCAACACATGCTACAATATTAATTCAATCTTCAAAAAAATCAAATATATAAAGGCAATATATCAAAGCTCAAAAGATTCGTTCTAGGATCAATCCCACTGTAGGTGAAATGTGTGTTGTGTCGCATCTATTCAATACTTAATAACCTTAAAAATTTTGAAGTATGCTCTTTAAGTTGCCTAAAAATGAAGTGGAGTAAACACCCCATTCCCGAGCCCTACAAGTAGAGTCATCTCGTGAAGACTTTCATTCACTCTCATGCTAATACTACCGTTCCTACTAGGGAAAGTGAAATGGAGCAAACACAACTCACCTCGTGTACTAAACTAGCAAAGCATATCAGAGTGTCGCTCAACAGTTATGCCTTTGACATCGAGATTACTTATTATTTTTTCCTCCTCTTTCTTTTTCTCGATTTTTATGGGAGTTTAATTATTTAAGCCTTTATGATGGCATTGAGCATTCAGTTCACTATTTTCATTACACTATGCTACGACATTCTAGAGAAACTAACCTAAAATTTCTCTAAGGCTTCTTAAGCATTAAAAGCATGCAACATATTCAAATAGATGCTACAACAATTTCAACCCTAAGTTCAAATCATAAGAGCTTTTAACACATTGCTAACAGTTAAGCTTAAGTTCATCATAGGACATCATCAATAATATAACAGTAGTTTCATCAATTCAAAACCATAGAAAAAAATGTAAAAAAATCTAAATACAAACAAACCTAAAAGGAATTCTACGAACAAACCTAAAAGGAAAAAAAATTCTACAAACAAACCTCCCCCAAACTTGAGAGAAGAATTGTCCTTAATGCAATGAAATGAAATGCAATGCAAAAAGAAAACAATAAATAAAAATTAACTAAGAGTTTAACGAGTGCGAGAAGATACTGATTTGCACACCTTGTGCTTGATTCGTGGTCCGGTGCGGGGCGCATATGATACATGCTCTTCAGCAGCCTATGGTGCATGGGATATTGGGGCATTCGGTGGAGTAGGGGCAAAGGCTGATGTAGAGGAGTCCGTGGATTCAGAAGTTGTGGACATATCCTCTAGTATCTGTTCAACCTCATCAAAGAGGTTGGGTTAGACTCGACCAACATTGGTCTCGGTACGAGTCCTCGGAGGGGTGGAAGTGGCAGGAGGAGTTGGTGTGGCCTGCTGGGCCAATGCAAAGGCATCAGTTATGTCATTGCTAGCCAAGTGTATAAGGCTAGATCGTGTTGAGCGTTTAGGGCACACAAGGGACTTTCCCTTGGATTTGGCTCTATTGGCTGAGCAACTAGAAGATAAAGAATCAACAAGAGCTTCTCTATTCTTTCTTGTTATTCTCTGAGCAGCAACAAATGGAACGGGTGAGGCAACTTCTTCTTCTAGCTGGGCGATTAGGGTTCAGCAAGTGTAGGTGCAGCTGGTTCAGCAATGTAGTGCTCAGGGAATATGGGAACTCGATAACAAATGTGGGTAGCAACTCGTTGAATAAGGTCCTTATGGCCATGTCCCTCTCTTGAACATATGCGAAGTAAGGCCTAAGGTACCCATCATGGCGTTCGTCATGGATACGTTCTGCACTTGTACGTGGGTAGCAGTTTCAAGTCCCTTGAGCCCTGGCACTTGGGCTGGCTTCATTTCTGGGGCTTCATCATCACGTCCTCGGGGTCTTCATGAACCTGTGCCTATCGATACAAAGTAGTAATTAGGCTAGGAAAAATTAAAGGTCTATGCTTACTCTTGAAGGTTGCCCTCTTGATGATCGGTTTGTAGGTCAGTTTTCCAACACCAATATAACGACCATTCTTCAAGAAATATAGTAACAACATCCACTTCCCTAAAATTGTGGAGTAGTGGCCCGTCGACATTAGTCTCGTATTCATGAAGTGGATCCAAAACTTTGGATCTAGCTTTAGGTGTACCCTCTTAACCACCCGAGCATTTGGTGTTTTCCTTGTTCATTGCGTCCTAGGAATGCAGAGTTCATAGAGCACCTCATCGTACATCATAGCGGTTATCGCAGTAGCAAAACGTTGGCTTGGAGACATTGGTTTGGGCGTTGATCACCTCAACAGAAAAATAAACCACCCTCCCTCGTACGAATGTCGTTTGGGCCTGGAGATGAACAACATGGTGTAAAAATCCTTCACCTACGAGACATTGATTTGGCCTGGTTGTTGGACAAACTCCTCCCAGTCATGTACGACGATTACAAAAAGGGTATCAACATCAAAATGAAGGCGGTTGTCGGCACTAAATTCCAACCCTTCTTTAGGCATGAGTTGCCTATCTTTGACGATTGCATAGAGCTCCTTTCCTTTACTGTCAAAGAAAGTTTTGAAGGGGTCGGGTGGCACCGATTATTGGGGAGGAGATGGAGAGGATGCATTGGACATTGAAGGTGAAGGACTTGGAGACGGCGATGGCTGCAGGGATGGATTGGTTTCCCTTCTAGGGACGGGGAACAACCTCTTTTGGACTGGTGGGACGCGGTGGCTTGCGTGAGTCACATTCTTTATATGTACCATTGTCATTTGTTGTTGAAGAAGTAGATAGAATCAGAAAGCTTCTAGGGTTTTGGGAGAAAAAGATGAAACGTCAGAAGTTGGTTCTAAAAAAAAATCTCTTAAAGGTTTTAAGGTTGCCGGATGAGTTTGAGAAGAAGAAGATTGAATGATTTTGTGTTTTAATTAAAAAGGTGAAAAGGTAAAAAAGTGAGAGTTTTGGAGGGAAAGTAGCATTTATGAAGGGTGTGTGGGATAGTGGGAGAGTCGGGGTAATTATGACATGTGTTAGAGGGAAGAGAGGTGTGGTGGCATGGGGATGTGTTAAAGTGGTGAGAGAAGGTAGGGTTTTAATCATTAGGTAACAATTGGTAATAAATTACTCAAATATTCTCCCTTTTTTTGTATCTTGTGGCCACTGCATACCCTAGAATAAATAGGAACCAAATCAGCCAAAAATCAACTTTTCCAAGATCTTAATAAAATTCCTTCATCGTACTTGCTTTATATCTGCCAAAATAAACAAAATAAAATAAAATTGAACTCAATGCTATAGCACTTAATGAAAAATCAAAATAACGAATTAAAAAATACTAAAAACTAAATTAAAGTTAAAAAAGCAATGCTGGGAAGTAAAAGGGGGAACTAGATGATTAAGAATCTTGTAGAGTGATATAGGTTTTTTCACGATGGTTTGGTGCACCATGGTAAGCCTTGAGTCTTTGTTTTTGAATATCCGGCCATTCTTGAAATATTTGATGTTGATAGCACCATTTGGATATACTTTGACCACCTTGAATGGACCAGACTAATGAAACTTCAACTTGCCCGGAAAGAGTTTAAGGCGTGAGTTGTACATGAGGACTTGTTTGCCTTCAACAAAGTGTTGAGGCATCAGTTTCACATCATGCCACTTTTTTGTTTTCTCCTTATAGATCTTGGCATTCTCATAGGATTTCAGTCGATGCTCTTCAAACTAATTCAACTCTAGAAATCATCTTTCTCCAGCTAATTAGTAGTCCATATTGATCTTTTTGATGGCCTGAAAGGCTTTATGCTCAAGCTTGACCGGTAGGTGGCATGCCTTACTGTAGACAAGTTGATAAGGCAATATGCCCAAGGGTGTTTTGAACATGGCCCGATATACCCAAAAGGTCTCATCGAGTTGCAAGGACCAATCTTTGCGGTTTGGCTTGACCACCTTTTCCAGTATTTTCTTAATTCTCAGTTGGATACTTCGACTTGTCTATTGGTTTGCGAATGGTATGCTGTAGCAATCTTATGGTGAATTCCATATATCCATAATGTCTTAGCAATCAGTTTGCTTTTGAAGTGGGTGACCTCGTTACTAATGATGGCTCGAGGCACTCCAAACCGAGTGAAAATATGTTTGTGGAAAACCTTTAGGGCTGTCTTTGCATCATTCTTTGTTGTAGCAATGTCTTCATACCATTTGGACACATAATCGAATGTCAGCAATATGTATAGGTGTTCGCAAGATAAGCGATACGGTCCCATGAAATCACTGCCCCAAACATCAAATAGTTCAAATTCTAGGATAACTTGCATTGGCAACTCGTTCTGCCTAGAGATGTTCCCCGTTTGTTGGCATTTATCACAAGATTTTAAGAATGCTTGAGCATCTTTGAACAAGGTAGGCCAATAGAAACCGGACTATAGGACCTTTGCAGCAGTTCTATGTCCTCTAAAATTCCCTATGCATGGAGTTGAATGGCAATGGAACAAGATTTCCTTTTGCTCATCTTCGGGTAGCATCTCCTGATCATTTGATCGGCATATTGCTTGAAAAGGTGAGGCTCATCCCAATAGTAGTAGCGCACATTATGTCGAAATTTCTTCCTTCACTGGCTATTCAAATCACAAGGCAAAATTCACTAACAAGAAAGTTAACAATATTAGCATACAAAGACAATGTTGTAGCATTCAGTAATTTTTCATACTAGAAATCTTCCTTAATATCAAGTTCATTATTATGATCACATGTATTCTCTAGCCTACAGAGATAATTGGCTACTTGATTTTCAGTTCCTTTTCTATCCACTACTTCAATAATAAGTCTAGTTTTAGACCCTTCTTAGTTAAAAAATATTTAATGGCCGAGTGATCAGTGTGTACAATGACTTTAGTTCCTATAAGGTATGCCCTAAACTTATTGAATGCAAATATTATAATAGGTAGCTCCTTTTCAGTTGCGGTGTAGTTAATTTGAGCTTCATTTAAAGTGCGACTAGCATAATATATATTGGGAAAGATCTTAAATCAACGATGTCTAAGCACTACGCCTACGACATAATCACTGCATTGCACATGAGCTCAAAAGGTAGTGACCAATTAGGGGCATGTAACCCTCTTGACCCGGCCTAGGCGTTAGGCCAAACTAAGAGTGCCACATTAGGTTTGTCGTAGTAAACTTGAACCGAATATCTCAAATTAGGTCCATTTTTTTCTTTTATCTTATCTAGATTCATCATTAGAACCTACGGTGTACAAACAAGCAGCATTTCATTTTTCATTCGGTACGAACATCGATAAGGCACTCAATTGCAAATATAAGTAATCTAGGACCAAAATGCAATTCTGAATAATTACAGGTACTTGTACAAATTTTAGGTTACCAATACTTAATTAATCATATTTCATGCTAGCGTGTTAAATTTCAGCTTAAACAGATAATGAATAAGCATCCAATTTAGCAAAATACGAAACTAAGGACTAAATTGTAAAACTACCAAAATAAAGGGACAAACTTGTTTATAAAAGCTTCTTACATCAATTAGATACATGAAAAGCATGCTTGCAAAATCACAGGTCTAATGGTCAACATTTACCCATTCAATTGATGCATTAACATATGGGGACCAAAATGTAAAGAACTTAAACTTGGTAAAGCTCATTAACTAAATAAACTACCAGCCGTATCGATACACGAGATACCGTACTGGTACAACAGCCTATACGTGTGGTGAAATAAGGATGGATTGTGTAAGAGACATTATCCGGAGCTACGGCTCAAGGCTACGACCTATTTCTGATATGTGTGGTGTATAGGGGAATCCGTGTATCCATTGGTTACCACGTCGAAGGAAATTATATGTTGTTATGGTTTACAATTGGTATATGAAATCATGACAATTTGTTTGAACATGATTTTACACTATTGATGCTATATAAAATGTAACCAAGCATGCCTATGTGTCATTCATGCATTTGATAAACTAGTTGTGCATTTGTTATGACTACCTCACTAGGGTATGTAAGCCTAATGTTCGTGTGTCTCATGCATTTTAGGACCATAAAGAATTTCGGCCTTCGATCGTGTGTTGCAGTTTCAAGTCACTCCTACGAATCACATGTATGCTTATCTTTTGTCTTGAACTTCTAGTAAGGTGGCATATGGTCTCAACATACTATGTATGTTCCCTTTTGATGTGTGAGTAATAGCCTAAAGGTGACCAAATGTTTAATGGCTAATATGGTATGTTTGCAAATTGGTTAAATTAGTTAAATGAGCCTAAAAGCACTAAAAGGTAAAAACTAGGTAAATGGATTTGAAATGCTCTAAAATTTTGCATGCTATTAAAAATACGGATATTAGAATTACTGGTAAAATTTGGTAATGTCTAGACAACAAATGGTAGGTTAATTTGAATAAAAACCAGCAAACATCTATCATTACAAGGCAGGCGCATCGGTACAGGTGATGACGTATCGATATGGCCTTACATAATTGGGCCAAGTAAAACAGGGCGTATCAATACGTAGAGGGGGTGTATCGGTACGAATTTAGACAGTAAGGTCTGAAAAATAAATGGTATCGGTACGACCCTAAGTCGTACCGAAACGGGTCAACCTTAGTCAACGTATCAATACAAGCTTAGGTGTATCGATACAAGTTGTTATCCTTGAATCAGAAAACTTGAAAATTTAGCTTAGCGTACCGATATGGCCCCAAGGGTATCGGTACGAAGTTAGTCAATTCTGTTAAAAGACATAGTAACTAATTTTAAGAAGTTTGCAAAACGGTCACTAAGACTTGTACAGCCTAATCAAAAGGTAAACGATCTCCGTTAATAATGAAACTTCACAGGTTAATAATTGGTAGACTTAATTGTAGGTTAGCGAAAAGAAATTTTGATAAGGACCTTCAATTTTTAAAAATTATGATTTAGTCCCTAAGTCCAAAAAAAGGTTAAAACTTATCCCGAATTGTGTAAGTCCTAATAAGATAATTTGGTTATGCCTTAAAAGAGATTAATAAATGACCCGAATAAGTTTCCATACTCCGATTAAGTTTCTAAATCTCTGATATGTTTCCCGATAGCACTTTTCGACCCGGTTATCTGCCAGGCCGGGAATAGGGTATTAAATTTGTGGTATTAGAGCCTAGGTTTAAGTCAGTTCTAGGACTAAACTGAAGTTTGTTATGAGTTTGCATCTGCATATGCCACCTAGGAGTTTATTTGTATCTATTAACTGTGACTTGCAACTTACACGATTAAACCCTTTTGTATGAATAGATCGGAAAATGTCTGCACCCACTAATAGGCGTGCTGTAAATGAACTGTATCCCGATGCCTCCTCGATACAAGGGGACAATTTGAGGGAAGAAGTAAGGTCTGAACAAAGGGGGGCAGAACGACCCACCTCATCCTCCTTCGATGCCTCCCACTCAACAGGAGTATCTGATGTCAATGGTCGAAATGATCAAACAGGTGGTTGTGTACCTCAGGCAAGAACCACCACATCATCCTACTAAAGCATCTTTATCTATTTCGAAGGCTCCTATTAGCAAGCTCCGTCAGTATCCAGTTTACACCTTCACTGCTCAGGACCTGGATAATCCTGAGATAGCAGAGTATTGGCTGAAGAATACTCTTAAAGTTCTTAACAAGTAGATGAAGTGTCCTAATGAACACAAGTTGGAGTACGCTCTGGCACAATTTCTAAGGAGGCTTAGAGTTGGTGGGATACAGTGATACTCATTGTACCCGAGCATAAAGTTATGTAGGACTTCTTTCTTCAAGAGTTCTGCAAGAAATACATCAATGAGCACTACATTGCTGAGAGGCGTAAGAAGTTCCTCCACCTGAGATAAGGAGGAAGACTTGTGGAGCAGTATATCCACGATTTCTACAAGTATGCAAGGTATGGTGCTAAAATTATATGCACGAAAAAGGAGAAATGCAGAATGTTCATTGACAGCCTCTACGATGAACTACATCATCTTTTTACTGCTTTGAAGATAGAGGATTTCCAAACCTTGGTTAACTGAGCCATTGCCACTGAAGCCTCCCAGAAGGCTTATGAAAGAAGAAAGGGGAACCAACCCAGATCCGACAAGAGATTTCGAGACGACTCTAGACCTCCTATGTCTCAAAAGAAAGGTAGACAGTGGCACCAGAAGTCTGCCACCTATCAGCCGTTACTAAGGTAAGGATATGTGCCACATTCCCAATCTCTGAGGACGTCTATTGCTCGTACATCTTTAGTTGATAGTACGAGTTGTTCTGGAAGAGGTTCGCAATTTCCTTTATGTAACTTTTGTTAGACGAGGCACCCTGGGCAGTGCTGCAGACAGTCGAGATCCTGTTACCTCTATGGTGAGTCTGGCACTTCATCAGGCAATGTCCGTAGAATCCGAACGTCCTACCACAGTGGCTTCTAAGAATAATCCGAACAAGGGAAGAAGTGCAAAGCCAATGCCGACTGGATGAGCAAGGAGACCACGTAACACTAACCCTCATTTAGTTGGACGTGACCCTCAGACATCAGCTCAGATGTACCACATTTGAGGCCGAGAACAGGAAGATGATCTTGATGTGATAGCAGGTATGGTGGAATTATGTACCGAACATGTTTATGCTTTGGTAGATCTAGGCTCCATGCATTCTTTCATTTGTGAACCGTTGATTGAAAAGTATGCTCTAGAGTCTGAAATAGTTACTTCTGAGATAGTTGTCTCTAACCCATTAGGAGATAGTGTGGTTATTCAGTCGATCTGTAAAGCTTGTACTTTGAGGATCAAAGGGATCCTATTTCCGGCTAATTTGATGGCCTTACCTTTCCATGAGTTTGATCTTATCCTAGGCCTTGGTTGGTTAGCTGAATATCAAGCCTGGGTAGACTGCTCAAAGAAGAAGTTGTACCTTCGTGGGCTCAGTAAGGAGAGCATAACCTTGATGAAAACTGAATCCGAACCTAGTAAGGCTACCTTGTGTGCTATGAATCCAAAGAAGATCCAGAGTTTAAAAGTGTACCGGTAGTGAAAGAATTCCCTAATGTATTTCCTGATGAACTTTTGGGACTCCCTTCAACCCGAGAAGTGGAATTCGGAATTGAAGTGCTACCGGGGACTACACCAGTCTCGACCACTCCGTACCAAATGGCTCCAGTTGAATTAAAAGAGTTGAAGATCCAAATTCAAGATCTCTTGGATAAGGGATTCATCCGACCAAGTTCCTCACCTTGGGGAGCACCGGTTTTGTTTGTCAAAAAGAAGGATGGTTGATGCGTCTGTGCATTGACTATCGTCAGTTAAATAGAGTGACCATTAAGAACAAGTATCCGTTACCATGGATGGATGATCTCTTCGATCAGTTGAAAGGTGCTTCTATCTTTTCTAAGGTAGACCTCTGATCCGGATACTATCAAATGCAAGCGAAGGACTCTGATGTTCCAAAGACTACCTTTCGAACTGGATATGACCACTATGAGTTCATGGTAATGCCTTTTGGGCTTACCAATGCACCTGCAACTTTCATAGACTTGATGAACCGTGCGTTCCGACCCTATCTAGATAGATTCATGGTAGTGTTCATAGATGGCATCTTGATCTATTCTATAACACCCCCTTCCCGACTGGTAGAGAACCGGGTCGAAAAGTGCTACCAAAAAACATATCAGAGCTTCAAAAGCTTAATCAGAGTACGTAAACTTATTCAGATCATTTATTAATCTCTTTTAAGGCTTAACAGAATCATTTTATTAAGACTTATACAATTCGTGGTTAGTTTTAACCTTTTTTGAACTTAGGGACTAAATCATAATTTTTATAAATTAAAGGTCCTTATTGTGAATTCTTTTTACTAGACTACAATTAAACCTACCGATTATTAACCTGTGAAGTTTCGTTATTAACGGAGATCATTTACCTATCTAATTAGGTTGTACAAGTTTTAGTTACCATTTTGCAAACTTCTTAAAAACTGGTTTCTATGTCTTTTAACATAATTAACTAACTCTGTACCGATACCCTTATGAACGTATCGGTTCGCTAGGCCAAATTTCAAGTTTTTAGATTCAAGGATAACAACCCATATCAATACACCTAAGCTCGTATCGATACGCGTTAACTAAGGTTGACCCGTTTCGGTACGGCCTAAGGCTGTATCGATACCATTTATAATTCAGACCTTACTATCCAATTTTGTATCGATACACCTCATTTTCATATCGATATGCCATGTTCTCTTTGTCCTAATTATGCAAGGCTGTATTGATACGCCATCACTCGTACCGATACGCCTGACCTGTAATGATAGATTTTAGCTGGTTTTTATTCAAGTTAACATTTTGAATGTTGTCCGGACTTAACCAAATTTTACCAATAATCCTAATATCCATATTTTTAATAGCATACAAAATTTTAGAACATTTCGGATCCATTTACCTAGTTTTTACCTTTTAGCATATTGAAGCCCATTTTATTAGTTAAGCCAATTCACCAACATACCATATTAGCCATTAAACATTTGGTCACTATTAGGCTATTACACACACATCAAAAAGAACATACATAACATGTTTAGACCATATTCCACCTTACTAGGTGCTTGAGACAAAAGTTAAGCATAAATATGATTTGTCAGAGTGACTTGCAACCCAACAACACGATCGAAGGCCAGAATTCTTTATGGTCCTAAAATGCATGAGAAACACGAATATTAAGCTTACATAGCCTAGTGAGGTAGTCATAAAAATGCACAACTAGGTTATCAAATGCATAATTGACATATAGGCCTGCTTGGTTACATTTCATATAGCATAAATCGTGTAAAACATATTCAAACAAACTGTCATGATTTCATATAGCATTTGTAAAACATAATAACATATCATTTCCTTGGACGTGGTAACCAATGGATATTCGGATTCCCCTATACACCACACATATCGAAAATAGGCAGTAGCCTTGAGCCGTAGCTCCAAATAATGCCACTTACACAATCCATCCTTATTTCACCACACATATAGGCCGTAGCCCTGGACCGTAGTCCAATCCCTTACTTGGTGAGCTCGAATAACCCTATGGCATGCCAATTGTATCCAATATCCAAGATCACATATTTCATCATAATTCTTACCTTTCGGATCATATCTTATCGGATAGCAAATCGAGCTTTTGCTCCACAAAACATGTCATAGCATAGTTATATCAAAATCCATATACAAGCATGGATCGGATATCACACATGAACTTACAAATATATCAAACATTATTGAAGCTTACCAAGCTTACCATTAGATTCTACATATGCTTGCTCTACTTGAGCTCTTAAGCAAAAATGCAATCATAACACAAAACGAATGCAACATGATGGCTCCTTGCCTATCCCCTGACAAGATTAGACTCACCTAGTGCTTAGAAGCTTTTAAGATTCCCAAATTTTGATTCCTTTGCTCCTCAGCCTAATTGGGGATGACAGATCAATTCCCTTCCAATTTTCGAGCTAGGAAGAAACACAAGGAATGATTATAATCACTATAACAATATATATCTCATTTCAAGATTGTCTTAGAATTTCGATTTAAAATTAAACTCCAATTATCCATGGAATTCAACAATTTATTGAGGGCTTTTGTTTACCCGATCGATAGCTTTGCTACGGAGGTTTTGAATCAAAAAAAGTGTGAGCCTAAGGTAGTCAATAAGGGAGGTGTGTGCTTGAGCTTAGGTTGAAGACAACAATGGTGGTGCTTTCTTGTTGGATGGCTAAGTGTGAGTTTTTCTTTCCGAATGTTCAAATGAGGTAGAGAGCTTTCCTCCCAATTCATTTTAAGAAACTAAATCCCTAATTATTATTCCACCTCAACCCTAGCCAATAGAGAGGTTTCCTACAACCAACGGTTTGCTAAACCCAATTCAATATCAATTCATGAGTCAAGCTATCATCTTTTCAGCACAAAAAGTGGCCCAATCATGTGGGGTAGGCAAGCAAGGAGATGAATTAGCACCTTGCTTTCTATTTCCTTCAATTTGGGCCTTAAAATAAATTTGCGCAGAGGGCCGTATTGATACACTATATAGCCGTATTGATACGCCTAAGCTAAATAGGTAAGTTCGTTATGGTTGTTAGGTCTTACCGATACAGGTATTACCGTATTGAAATGCCTAGTTCAAAACTGTATCGATACCGGTCCAGTCGTACCGATACGCCTAGGCTAAACAGGTAAGTTAGTTATGGCCATTAGACCGTATCGATACTGGTCTTACCGCATTGATACACTTGGCTTATTTTCAGCATTTCAACTATGAATTTCTTACAAAAGGTCTATAGATCAATTTAATACCCCACAACTTTCATTGATTACAAAATTGGGTACAAGGATCAGGAAATTACACTTTTGGGTATATTCGATACATAATTTCTGATCACCGGAGCCTTATTCTGACTAGGCCAATTTTTGAGATGTGACAACTCTCCCCTCTTACGAAAATTTGTCCTCGAATTTTCACTTTAGTTGAACAAATGGGGGTACTGTCTCTACATCGTCTCTTATGGTTCCCACGTTGCTTCTTCAATCGAATGACTTCTCCAAAGGACTTTCACTAAGGGCACAGACTTACTACGAAGTCTTTTAACTTCCCGTGCGAGGATCTGCACAGGTTCTTTCTCATACGTCAGATTAGACTGAATCTTCACAGACTCTAGCTCGATCACATGGGAAGGATTTGACCAGTACTTTCGTAGAATAGACACGTGGGAGACATTATGAATTCGACTTAACTCTTCAGGAAGAGCTAATCGGTAAGCAACAAGTCCAACTTTGTCGATCACTTTGAACGGTCCAATGAAACAAGGACTCAATTTCCCCCTTTTGCCAAAATGAAGGATCTTATTCCACGGAGATACTTTAAGGAAAGCTTTCTCACCAACCTCGTATTGAATGTCTCTTCTTTTCAAATCAACATAAGCTTTTTGCTAGTCGAACGCAGCTTTGAGCCGGTCTTGAATGTTGGTTACCCTTTCTTTGGTTTCCTAAAGTAAGTTAGGGCCTAACACCTTGCCTTCACCATGATCGGTCCAATAGAGAGGGGTCCTACATCTCCTCCCGTACAAAGCCTCATAAGGTGCCATTTGAATCGAGGCTTGGTAGCTATTATTGTAAGCAAATTCCACCAAAGGCAGAGATATCTCCTACGTATTCCTGAAATCAATAACACATGCTCGTAGCATATCTTTTAGAATCTGAATAACCCTCTCAGGTTGACCATTAGTCTGAGGATGGAAAGTAGTGCTTAGGTGCACTCAAGTTCCCAAAGCCTCTTGTAGGGTCCTCCAAAATTGAGATGCAAAGCGTGGGTCACGATTAGAAATAATGGACATAAGAACTCCATGCAAACGAATGACTTCTTGAATGTACAACTCAGCAAGATTAGGAAAACCGAAGTCTATTCTTACCGAAATGAAATGAGCAGATTTGGTGAATCAGTCCACAATGACCCAAATAACATCGTTCTTCTTCGGTTTCAAAGGTAAACCACTTACGAAGTCCATCATAATACATTTCCATTTCCATTGTGGAAGTTTAATGGGTTGTAAGAGACTCGTGGGTAACTTGTGCTTAGTTTTGACCCGTTGGAAAGTCAAGCACCTAGCCATAAATTCCGTGATCTCACTTTTCATGCCTGACCACCAGTACAATTCTTTTAGATCCTTATACATCTTGATAGCTCTAGGATGGATAGAAAAGGGGGCTCGAATGAGCTTTATTCAGAATTTGATCCCGAAGATTATCATCATCGGGGACACATATACAGTTCTAGAAACACAACAGACCTTTAAAATTCATAGCAAGATCAGGATCTGGTTTATCCTTGATCTTTTCAATAAGAGCTCGCAACTCCTCATCAGACTCCTTGAGTGCTTTGATTCGAGACACAATGGTTGATGAACTCTAAATTCAGCCAATAATTTGTCATGCTTCTTGAGCCAAAAGTGAGCATTCAAACACTACGGAGATGGAGTAGGTTTCTGACTTAGAGCATCAGCTACGACATTGGCTTTATCGGGGTGGTAGTCAATGACCAAGTCATAGTCTTTCAAAAGTTCCATCCATCGACGTTGACAGAGATTCAACTCCTTCTGATTCAGAAGATATTTTAGAATTTTGTGATCAGTGTACAAGTAACACTTCTCACCGTAAAGGTACTACCTCCAAATCTTCAAGGCAAACACAACGACGGCTAGCTCCAAATCATGTGTCGGATAGTTCAGCTTGTGTGGTTTGAGCTGACGTGAGGCATAAGCAATGAGCTGACGTGAGGCATAGGAAATGACCTTTCCTTCTTGCATCAACACATAACCTAATCCCAGGTGGGATGCATCACTGTATATGGGGAATTCCTTGCCTAACCCGGTTTGCACCAAGATAGGGACGTAGGTTAGGACTTGCTTAAACTGATCAAAACTTCTTTGTTGTTACACAGTCCACACAAAAGGGGTTTCTTTAGGGAGAAGCTTGGTCAAGGGTGCAACAATCATCGAGAATCCCTTAACAAATCTACGCTAGTAGCCTAAAAAACCCAAAAAGCTATGAACTTCTCCAACATTCTTTGGAGGAATCCAGTCAAGAACTGCTTGAATCTTCTTTGGGTCGACTTGAATTCCCATAGAAGAGATCACATGTCCAAGAAAAGATACTTCAGATAACCAGAATTCACACTTACTGAATGTAGCACACAATTGTTTCTCCTAGAGAGTCTGGAGCACGATCTGGAGATGTTCTTCATGAGTGGCTATGTCTTTAGAGTAAATCAAAATGTCATCTATGGACACAATCATGAACTTATCTAGATAGGGCTGGAACACATGATTCATCAGATCCATGAAAGCTGCAGGTGCATTGGTAAGCCCAAAAGACATTACCAAGAACTTATAGTGGCCATATCTAGTTTGAAAGGCAGTCTTTGGAACATCAAACTCCTTCACTTACATTTGATAGTATCCAGATCGTAAATCTATCTTAGAAAAGACAGAAGCACCTTTCAATTGATTGAAGAGATCATCAATCCTCGGTAACAGTTACTTATTCTTAATTGTCACTTTATTCAACTAATGATAGTTAATGCACAGACGCATTGACCCATCCCTCTTCTTAACAAACAAAATGGGTGCTCCCTAGGGTGAGGAATCAGTCGGATGAATCCCTTATCCAAAAGATCTTGGATTTGGGCCTTTAACTCCTTTAACTCAACTGGAGTCATTCGGTATGGAGTAATGGAGACTGGCGTAGTCCCTGGTTGCACTTTAATTCCAAATTCCACTTCTCGGGTCAGAGGGAGTCTCGAAAGCTCATCGGGAAACACATTTGGAAATTCTTTCACAATTGGCACATTCGCGAACTTTGGATCTTCTTTGGATTCCATGGCACATATAAGGCTCTTTTTAGGCTCGAGTTTAGACTTTATCAAGGTTATGCTCTCCTTCCCGAGTCCACAAAGGTACAAATTCTTCTTTGAACAGTCTACCCAGGCTTGATGTTTTGCTAACCAATCAAGGCCCAAGATAAGATCGAACTCACGGAATGGCAAGGCCATCAAATTAGTCAAAAATAGGATCCCTTAGATCTTCAAAGGACAAGCTTTACAAATCAATTGGATAACCACACTATCTCCTAGTGGGTTAGAGACAACAATCTCAAATATAACTAGTTCAGATTCTAGAGCATATTTTTATTCAACGGTTCACTCATGAAGGAATACGTGGAGCCTGGATCTACCAAAGCATAAACAAGATCAGAACATAATTCCACCATACCTGCTATCACATCAGGGTCATCTTCTTGTTCTCAGCCTCGAACGTGGTATATCTGAGCTAATATCTGAGGATCACATCCAACCGAAGGCGTATTAGTGTTGCAAGGTCTTCTTGTTGATCCAGACTGCACTTGCTTTGTGCATCTTCCCTTGTTCGGACTATTCTGAGAAGCCACAGTGGTAAGAGCGTTTGGATTCTGCAGACACTGCCTGATGAAGTGGCTCACCATAAAGGTAACACGATCCGTACTGTCTGCGGCACTGCCCAAGGTGCCTCTTCTGACAAAAGTTACACAAAGGAAGCTGTGAACCTCTTCCGGAACCATCCGTACTATCAACTAAAGTTGTACAAGCAACAAATGTCCTGTAGATTAGGAATGTGGCACATATCTCGATCTTGGTAGCTGTTGAAAGGTGGTAGACTTTTGGTCCCACTGTCTTCCCTTCTTCTAAGGCATAGGAGGCTTGAAATCATCTTTAAACCTCTTATCAGATCGAGCTTAGTTCCCCTTTCATAAGCCTTGTGGGAGGCTTCAATGATGATGGCTCGGTTGAACAAGGTCTAAAAGTCCTCTATCTCCAATGCAGTAAAAAGAGGACGTAGTTCATCGCAGAGGCCATCAATGAACATTCTGCATTTCTCATTTTTCATGAATATGATCTCAGCACCATACCTTGCATACTTGCAGAAATCGTGGATATATTGCACCACAACTCTTTCTCCTTATCTCAGGTGGAGGAACTTCTTACGTCTTTCAGCAATGTAGTGCTCACTCATGTATTTCTTGTGAAACTCCTAAAGAAAGAAGTCTCGCGTAACTTTATGCTTAGGTACGGTGAGCGTCATAGTGTCCCACCAGCTTTGAGCTTCTTCAAAGATCAATGCCAGAGCGCACTACAACCTGTGTTCCTCGGGACACTTTTTTCGTTTTTTCAAAACTTTAAGGGTATTCTCCAACCAATACTCTACTATCTTTGGATTATCCATGTCCTATCCAGTGAAACTGTAAACTGGATACTGATAGAGCCTGTCAATAGGGGTTCTTGAAATAGATTGAAGGGCTTCGGCAGGCTACGGTGTTGGCTCCTGCCTGAGAGACTCGACCACCTGTTTAATCATTTCAGCCATTGACATCAAATACTCCTGCTGATCAGGAGGCATCGGAGGAGGATGAGGCAAGTCGTTTTGCCCCACTTGTTCGTGCCTTACTTTTGCCCTCATATTGTCCCCTTGTGTCGAGGAGGAGCTGGGATGCGGTTCATTTACAACACGCCTATTAGTGGGTGCGAACATTTCCAGATCTATTCATACAAAAGTATTTAATCGTGTAAGTTGCAAGTCACAGATAACATATACAAATAAACTCCTAGGTGGCATATGCAGATATAGACTCATAACAAACTTCAGTTTAGTCCTAGAATTGACTAAACCTAGGCTCTGATACCTTAAATGTAACACCCCTTTCACGGCCTGGTAGAGAACCGGGTCGAAAAGTGCTACCAAAAAACATATCAGAGATTTAGAAGCTTAATTGGAGTATGGAAACTTATTCGGATCATTTATTAATCACTTTTAAGGCTTAACAGAATCATTTTATTAAGACTTATACAATTCGGGGTCAGTTTTAACCCTTTTTGAACTTAAGGATTAAATCGTAATTTTTATTAATTAAAGGTCCTTATTGGGAATTCTTTTTACTAGACTACAAATAAACCTACCAATTTTTAACCTATGAAGTTTCGTTATTAACGGAGATTGTTTACCTATCTATTTAGGCTGTATAAGTTTTAGTGACCATTTTGCAAACTTCTTAAAAACTGGTTTCTATGACTTTTAACATAATTAACTAACTCCGTACCGATACCCTTATGGCCGTATCAGTACGCTAGGACAAATTTCAAGTTTTTATATTCAAGGATAATAACCTGTATCGGTACACCTATGCTCGTATCGATACGTGTTAACTAAGGTTGACCCGTTTTGGTACGGCCTAAGGCCGTATCGATACCATTTATTTTTCAGACCTTACTGTCCAATTTTTTATCGATACACCTCCTTTTCGTATCGATACGCCCTGTTCTATTTGTCCCAATTATGCAAGGTTGTATTGATACGCCATCACCCGTACCTATACGCTTGACTTGTAATGATAGATTTTACCAGCAATCCTAATATCCATATTTTTAATAACATACAAAATTTTAGAGCATTTCGGATCCATTTACCTAGATTTTACCTTTTAGCATATTTAAGCCCATTTTACTAGTTAAGCCAATTCACCAACATACCATATTAGCCATTAAACATTTGATCACTATTAGGCTATTACACACACATCAAAAAGCACATACATAACATGTTTAGACCATATTCCACCTTACTAGAGTTCGAGACAAAAGTTAAGCATACATATGATTTGTCAGAGTGACTTGTAACCGCAACAACACGATCGAAGGCCAGAATTCTTTAAGGTCCTGAAATGCATGAGACATACGAATGTTAGGCTTACATAGCCTAGTGAGGTAGTCATAACAAATGCACAACTAGGTTCTCAAATGCATAATTGACATATAGACATGCTTGGTTACATTTCATATAGCATTAATCGTGTAAAATCATATTCAAACAAATTGTCATGATTTCATATAGCATTTGTAAAACATAATAACATATCATTTCCTTGGATGTGGTAACCAATGTATACACAGATTCGCCTGTACACCACACATATCGAAAATAGGTCGTAGACTTGAGTCGTAGCTCCGGATAATGTCACTTACACAATCCATCCTTATTTCACCACACATATAGGTCGTAGCCCCAGACCGTAGTCCAATCCCTTACTTCGTGAGCTCGAATAACCCTATGGCATGCCAATTGTATCCAATGTCCACAATGTCCAAGATCACATATTTCATCATAATTCTTACCTTTTGGATCATATCTTATCGGATAGCAAATTGAGCCTTAGCTCTACATAACATATCATAGCATAGTTATATCAAAATCCATATACAAGCATGAATCGGATATCACACATGAACTTACAGATATATCAAACATTATTGAAGCTTACCATGCTTACCATTAGAGTCCACATATGCCTGCTCTACTTGAGTTCTTAAGCAAAAATGCAATCATAACACAAAACGAATGCAACGGGATGGCTCCTTGCCTATCCCTTGACACGATTACACTCGCCTAGTTCTCAGAAGCTTTTAGGATTCCCAAATTTTGATTCCTTTGCTCCTTGGCTTCGTTGGGGATGACGGATTGATTCCCTTCCAATTTTCGAGCTAGGAAGAAACACAAGGAATGATTATAATCACTATAACGATATAGTACTCATTTCAAAATTGTCTTAGAATTTTGATTTAAAATTAAACTCCAATTATCCATAGAATTCAACAATTGATCGAGGGCTTTTGCTTACCCGATCGATAGCTTTGCTACGGAGGTTTTGAATCAAAGAAACTTGAGCCTAAGGTAGTCAATAAGGGAGGTGTGTGCTTGAGCTTATCTTGAAGACAATAATGGTGGTGCTTTCTTGTTGGATGGCTAAGGGTGAGTTTTGCTTTCCGGATGTTCAAATGAGGTAGAGAGCTTTCCTCCCAATTCATTTTATGAAACTAAATCCCCTAATTATTATTCCACCTTACCCCTAGCCAATAGAGAGGTTTCCTACAACCAAGGGTTTTCTAAACCCAATTCAACTTCAATTCATGAGTCAAGCTATCATCTTTTCAGCACAAAAAGTGACCCAATCATGTTGGGTAGGCAAGCAAGGAGGTGAATTAGCAGCTTGCTTTCCATTTCCTTCAATTTGGGCCTTAAAATAAATTTGGACAGAGGGCTGTATCGATACACTATATAGCCGTACCGATATGCCTAAGCTAAATAGGTAAGTTTGTTATGTCTGTTAGGTCTTACCGATACAGGTATTTCCGTATCGAAACGCCTAGTTCAATACTGTATCGATACCGATCCAGCCGTACTAATATGCATAGGCTAAACAAGTAAGTTAGTTATGGTCGTTTAACCGTACCGATATTGGTCTTACCGTATCGATATGCTTGGCTTATTTTTAGCATTTCAACTGTGAATTTCTTACAAAGAGGTCCATAGATCAATTTAATACCCTATAACTTTTATTAATTACAAAATTGGTACAAGGATCATGAAATTACACTTTCGGGTATATTCGATATAGAATTTCTGATCACTAGAGCCTTATTCTGACTAGGCCGGTGTTCGGGATGTGAAATATTCCAAAAACGCTGCCACTCATGAAGAACATCTTCAGATTGTGCTACAGACTCTCCGAGAGAAGTAGTTGTATGCTAAGTTCAGTAAATGTGCATTCTGGCTATCTGAAGTATCCTTTTTGGGCCATGTGATTTCTTCTGTGGGAATTCAGGTGGACCCAAAGAAGATTCAAGCAATCCTTGATTGGATTCCTAAAAAGAATGTTGGAGAAGTTTGTACCTTTTTGGGCCTTGTAGGCTACTATCGTAGATTTGTTAAGGGATTCTCGATGATTGTTGCACCCTTGACGAAGCTTCTCCGTAAGGAAACCCCCCTTGTATGGACGGTTGAGCAGCAAAAGAGTTTTGATCAGCTTAAGAAAGTACTAACCCATGCCCTGTCTTGGTACAACCCGAGTCAGGCAATGACTTCACCGTATATAATGATGCATCCCGCCTGAGATTAGGCTGTGTGTTAATGCAAGAAGGAAAAGTCATAGCATATGCTTCACGTCAGCTTAAACCGCATGAGCTAAACTATTCGACACATGATCTGGAGTTGGTCGCTGTTGTGTTTGCCTTAAAGATTTGGATGCACTATCTTTACGGTGAGAAGTGTTACTTGTAAACTGATCACAGAAGTCTGAAATATCTTCTAACTCAGAAAGAGTTGAATCTCTGTTAACGTCGGTGGATGGAGCTTTTGAAGGACTACGACTTGTTATTGATTACCACCCCGGTAAAGCCAATGTCGTAGATGATGCTCTTAGTCGGAAACCTACTATCTCTTCGAGATGTTTGAATGCTCACTTTTGGCTTAAGAAGCATGGTAAATTATTAGCTGAATTGAGAGTTCAGTCAACCATTGTGTCTCGAATGAAAGCCCTCCAGGAGTCTGATGAAGAGTTGCGAACTCTTATTGAAAAGATCAAGGATAGGCCAGATCCTGATTTTGCTATGAATTTTGATGGTATTTTGTGTTTTCAGAACCGTATCTGTGTCCCCGATGATGATGATCTCTGGGATTAAATCTTGAATAAAGCTCATTCGAGCCCCCTTTCTATCCATCTTAGAGCTATCAAGATGTATAAGGATCTAAAAGAGTTGTATTGGTGGTCCGGCATGAAAAGTGAGATCACGGACTTTGTGGCTAGGTGCTTGACTTGCCAACGGGTTAAAGCCGAGCACCAGGTGCCTACTGGTCTTTTGCAACCCATTGAACCTCTACAATGGAAATGGGAACTTATTACGAGGGACTTCGTAAGTGGTTTGCCGGTGACACCGAAGAGGAATGATGCTATTTGGGTCATAGTGGACCGGTTCACCAAATTTGCTCATTTCATTCCGATGAGAATGGACTTTAATTTGCCTAAGCTTGCTGAGTTGTCATTCGGGAAGTTATCCGTTTGCACGGAGTTCCTATGTCCATTATTTTTGATCGTGGTCCACACTTTGCATCTCAGTTTTGGAGGACCCTACAAGAACTTTGGGGACCTGAGTGAACCTAAGCACTACCATCCTCAGATCGATGGTCAATCCGAAAGGTTTATTCAGTTAACCTTATTTATCTTTTATTCATGTGTATAAGTAATCCATATGAATTCTGATTCTTCATTGTAGATTCAGGAAGATATGCTCCGAGCATGTGTTATTGACTTCAAGAATACTTGGGAGAAATCCCTGCCTTTGGTGGAATTTGCTAACAACAATAGCTACCAAGCCTCAATTCAAATGGCACCCTATGAAGCCTTTTACGGGAGGAGATGTAGAACTCCTCTCTGTTGGACCGAGCTTGATGAAGGCAAAGTGTTAGGCTCTGACTTACTTCGGAAAACCGAAGAAAGGATGGCCATTATTCGTGATCGGCTCAAAGTTGCATTTGACAGGTAGAAAGCTTATGCTGATCTAAAAAGGAGAGACATTCAGTATGAGGTTGGCGAGAAAGCCTTCCTTAAGTATCTACGAGGAAGAAGATCCTTCGTTTTAGCAAAAAGGGGAAACTAAATCCTTGTTTCATTGGACCATTCGAGGTGATAGAGAAAGTTGGACCTATTGCTTACCGACTAGCCCTCCCTGAGGAGTTAAGTCGAATTCATAATGTCTTTGTAACACCCTCCACCCGGCCTAAGAAATAAACCGGATAAGAACGTGTTACTAAACAAAACATACAAGCAATTGTAGTTTCCTTGACCCAAAAATGGGGATAAATTAAAACCTTTTTAAGGCAAACAAGAATCTATTTTTAAACCATAGTTTGCAATATCAAGAAATCATATATTTTCCATCAAGACCCAACCACAAAATTGTAGTGTTCTTATTAATCAATGAATTACAAATCTTAAAGTTTCATTTCATTACTTAAACTATCCCATGAGAAATCTTATCTATCCTACAAATCATTAAATAAGATTTTATTTACAAGTTTGAATACCTCTAGCCGTTTCCTTGACTTAGCGATCATAGGCTACTAACAATCAATTAATTTACCACTAGTACTCAAAAGGCATTGTGTATTTAACTAACCCATTAATCATTCAATTAAATTCATTTTATCACACTTATCTTACCTATTGGTCCTTAATCAACGTTCACCAAGCATGTGTAAACCGAATACTAATCAGGATAAAATTCAATCATGGAATATAAGCATACTTACGAACAAAGCTAGAATCCACCCTAAATCATAAGCAATCACTTGAATATACGTGTAATCAGAGGAACATTATTCTATTCTTATATCATCCATTTTCCTACAAATTTAAAAGAAGATTCAAGGTTTACAATTGTAAAACTTTCTAACATGTCTGGCTTATTAACAGCTAATCCTGACTTAATTAGTGACTTACTTCAATGTCCTCCTAAAGGTACCATATAATTTAATTTCAAGCATCTTTCAACATATAAACCAATCAAGAGGTTAACTTATAAACTTATTTAATAAGTATCCATGCGTTTGTTTATCTTCCAACATGAAAATGGCTTAATCATAGCAGCTATCTAAACCATGGTCATAACATTTACCTAATACTTCAAGCCAATCAGATCATCACTAAACCATGCGTGGGATAAAAGAACCAACAAATTAAAGAGGCCCTTTTTTTTACAAACCTTAAATAAGAAATTACAACCAATTCAAATGGTTGCTAGCAAAACTCAAAAAATTACAAATATCTACATGCAATTTCAATCATGTGCCACACTACTAGGAGATTTAACAATGATTACAAAGTGTGCCTTCTATGCTTGTGATCATAGCCGAGCTCCATGACAGGGGTCTATACAAAACCTGAAATTGGTATCAAATTTCCCCAATAAGTAGTCATTTAGTGAGGTAGCCTGATCAACAAAGTAAATAACAGCTTTGAGTCTCATTCTTAATCTTTCATTTTAGCTAACAAATTCAGGTAAGTACCAAATTTAGTTAGTGGCATCTCATTTTAAACTTAGAACTTGAACATGATAAGCACCCAAGACACCTAAACCCATATAGGCAATCTTGATCTCTTGAGTCATTATTACTATCGAGTACTCGGTGTGATGCAGTTAGACTTAGGCAATAGGTAAATCACCCATATTATTTTATTCTTACTCGATTAAGAAATTAGTGTAACCATTACAACCCTTTTTTCTTGTCTTTTACTATCATAATATTAACCCTTTAAGAATTGTCCATCACTTAAACCGAGTCATTTAACTTGACAATAATAATTTTCTGATCATCGATTACCCTTATTAATCTTGGTCAACCAATACCAATATACTAGTATACTTCCTATTTAATTAATTGATCATAGATTCTTTATCAAGATAGGTATTTAACCAACAACTAATGAGTATGTACAACCTTGTACACGAGTTACTAACTTAACATCACAGTTCTTGTATTACATTTTTCCTAAAATTCAGGCATAACATTTTAAAATCTAGATTATGTATTTCTCAAATGCTTAATACTACCTTTCAAGTCAAGCATCACATACTATCTAAAATATCAAGCATAACAATCCACAACATGTATGACCTTGTATTGATCAAACACTATCTAGGGTGTATCAAGCAACCAAACCGATTGATGCATACTGAACAAACTGTAACACCCCCTACCCGGGCTAGTAGTAACCCGGCTAGGGAGCGCTACTTAGCAAGCAAGCAAGGACATTACAAGACATAGCAAGCATTACAATAGACAAGAACAATACAATTCAAGAATCAATCAAGCAACCATACTTACTTAGCTATCAAGTAAACTCTCATTTAATTCCTATATCATCCTAGCATTCGAACAAGGCTAGCAAGGCAACCAATCATACATTACTTATCATGCAAGCAACTCTTATTTGACTTCACATCATCAAATGTATTCGAAATAGGCACCAAGCTAACTTCTTTCATGCTTACATTACAAGTTTCTACTTCCATGATTCATGTATTACAACATTCAATCTATATAACCTATCCTATTCGAATGACCTTAGTGTAACATGCTTCCAATTCAATTCATTGTTCCTTAATTTTATATTCATGTACATCTTATACTTAATTTACTAACATGATCATTGAACATTCAATTTACATGTATATAGTTCCTTTCAAGCCTATTTCCATTCCTAACCATTTGACCATTTACACAAACATACTACAAAGCATGAAACTAGTTCATTCAAGTCTTATTCTAGTCTTAAGCATACGACAAACATCCTATACAATTACCATACACATATCTCATGGTATAAACACACACACAAGTGACCATATAGTCCCTAATGTATTCGAATGAAAGGAAAGAAACATGGTTCATCCTATACTACTTTCATTTCAAGCATAACCATATACATTGAGCAAAACATTCAAATGGCTTAAGGTAATCTAGATCAAACATTGGATCATTCATTCCATCATCCTATGCGCAGCATCAATATCATCCATTTCATGAAACTTAAGTTCATTACATACTCATTACTAGATACATAACATTGTAGGCCCATCAAGACATTATATACAAGCTTCAAGATGCATGATCAAGCTATCTATATACATCTAGTGCCACCATTCTAGGAGATATACAAAACAAGTATGGAATCATACTTTAACTAAGCTTGTGTGAGTTGATTCTTGCTTAAGGTAAAAGGCTTCAAGATCAAGCAAACTCGTATCCTTTATCCTATAGGTTGGGAAGAATGAAACAAGAGTGATAAGTACAATAATGTACTTAGTGAGGTAGTAACTAGTCTAACCATTTGTTTTTTCAAGTTTCATGTCTTTTAATCAAGTGTAGACCTAGCTAAGGCTTTCACGCATTATAGTGATCTTAGCTAGGCTTTCAAGCATCAAGATTTTCCTATCTAATGATGTCAAGTATTCTGCCAACAGGATACAAGCAACAAGATTTCATATTTCATGAATCAAGCACACATGCTTGCAAAACAAGAAATCAAGGAGTCATGCTTTCAAGTCAAGTAACATACATTTCATGGCATTCAAGACAAGTATCATGTATAATTGGATTGTTATCACATTTGTTATTCTTTAAACAACCCCCTTGGTACTTAGTTTGTATAGATAATCGAGTTTCCAACCAACTATTGCCACAAGATGCACCGTAGTGCTGGTCAACCCTCCTACTGTCGCCAAAGACCACATACTTACCCTCCATCTGTCGCCAAATAGGGGCCTTAGCCTTGGACCGTAGTCCACCCGTACACAATGAGCTATAGACTCTAAAGCATGCCCTTCTACCTAGTCCAACTAGCTACCAAGGTTGTTTGATTTACCATTTATTCAAGTTTATCAAGTTCAAGATCATGTTCATGTCAAGCAAGATCATTTCATGTTAGGCCCTTAGGCCATTGAGCCATAGCTCACATGTCAAGTATTTTCATGTTTCATTTCATCAAGATGAGACTATGTCTCAAGCAAGTCCTTACATTCAATCACATGGCATTATAGCACATACAAGCACCCATGCTATAACTTAATCATGCATAAGCATTCGAAATAGACATATATTCAAGGCTAGGATCAAGTTTCATGTATTTCTTTAGTCATCCTTCCCTTATTAGGTCAAGTTCATGATTAGATTCATTTATCATGTCTAGAATGTATCAAAAATACATTGGTTAGGACCTAGTCCTAACCCTAGAGGTAACTACACTCACAATACTCCAAGCTAGCTATTCTTGGATCCACACTCCTTTGTTCTTGGCTTTAGATTGTTCCAATCTTTCCTCTTCCACCAAGCTCAATCCTGGTTCTAACACATTACAAGCATAAGCATGTTAAAACATGATCACAAGGTCATTCAATTCAAGACTAGACTACAAGCATATAACATACACATATTGGGCAGCATGCTCATGTGCATTGTCCATTGTACTTAACTACACTTTTCTACTTTCTAGTTCATGTAAAACAAGGCATATTTCAAAGCCTAAAACTGTTTACAAGACAGTTTGCAAAATGCCACAAAACAGTGTGCATTTGCCTATACAGCTGCTGCCAGGCAGCTTGCACTCTAGCCACTAAATCATGCATATCTTTCATTTCGTACGTCGGAATTTCAATTGGTTTACACCGTTGGAAAGCTAACAAAAATGTATTTATGACCATATAAGTCGTGTATTTTGGTTCGTTGCCAATTAATACAGTTTTTAACTTAAATATAGGGCATTTTTCTTTATTGGGCAGTTTGCACTGTCTCTAGTATTTCTTCTTTACATTTCAGCATACAACCCAGGGTTTAGCTCTGTTTTCTCCTAATGAATTTAGACATACCAAGGTGTTGTATATAAAAATTTCAGCCTTAAATTCAGTATATCCAATTTTTAGTGATTTTTCAAATTCACAACCCAGAACAGAGCGTTTTGGGCACATTACACTAGGCTGGATTTCTAGCTTCTTAACTCATTTAGCAAGGTCCTAACATGGAAATTCCATTCATGATCATGTTCATACATGTCTAGGTCATCATAATTCACCTAGATATGTTCTTAAAACAGGGCATAATCAAGTTGAACCTAGTTTGATCTATTTGATCACAATTACACATCCAATTCATCAAATAGGCAGTCCATTACCTAATTTAACTAGTTCAATTACGTATAGTCATTTTCCAGAAACATATGCACTCAATTCAATCTTCTTTTTATCTAGCAACATGATTAAAACAAGGTCCTATGTTCATTTAGCATGCTTACACAATTTCTCAATCAAAACAGTCCCCAAATCAAGACTGTTTTCAATCATGTTCATAATTCCCAGATTTCTAGCAACTATACATATATCCTATATCAAATTGGTTACTAGGAATTACAATTTCAAGTTCAATTTGAATCTAGCATGCTCCTAACACACATAGAAATCATCCAATTCATCAAGACAACAAAGTCATAATCAATCACTCATTCAAACAATCTATAGCAAGTTAGGTTCAAGTATTATACCTTCTCCAAGCTTAATTTGATCAATGGATGAATTATGAAGCTTGAATTGAAGGTGTTTGCATGTAAAATTCTCTCCCCTTTCTCTCTCCATGTTTCGGCCAAATGGATAACAGTGGGGAGGAAGATGACAATATTTTTGGTTATTTTGCTCCCCAAACATGAGTCATCATCCTAAATGGCACATGTTCTCCTCCAGTGAGGACATGTGTCAAGGCCTTCAATTAATTGAATTTTACATGCAATCTTCCTAACTTTGTCTGTTATCATTTTCATCCTTCTATTTATGCCTTCTAGTTTTCATTTCAATTCAATTTAGTTCAATTTCACTTATTTGATTTATAAGGATGGCCAATGTTCAATTTCTTTAAATTGATTACCACAAATATTCAATTAGCCTATAGTTTATATTGTGGTAACATTACTAGGCCAATTTTAGGGTGTTACAATTCTCCTCCCCTTAAAATAAATTCGTCCTCGAATTTACCTGAATCGAATAGGTGAGGATATTGCTTCTTCATGACCTCTTCAGATTCCCAAGTTGCCTCTTCTACCTTGTGATTTCTCCACAAGACTTTGACAAGAGGAACATTCTTGTTTCGAAGTCTTTTGACTTCCTTATCAAGTATCTGAACAGGCTCTTCTTCATACGATAGATCGGGATTCAATTCCACCTCTTTGGGTTCAAGAATATGAGATGGATCAGACCTATATTTCCTGAGCATAGAAACATGGAAGACATTGTGGATCTTATCGAATTCACTAGGATGTGCCAATCAATAAGCCATTGGACCGAGGGCTGAGCTTTCCTTTTCTTCCAAACCAAAGCACTTTCTTCCAAACCAAAGCACTTTCTTCCAAGGAGATACTTTGAGGAAGACCTTGTCTGCAATACTGTATTGGATGTTTCTCCTTTTCAAGTCAGCATAAGCTTTATGCGTATCAAAGGCTGCCTTTAATCGATCATGCATGATCTTCACTTGTTCTTCGGTTTCTCGAAGCAATTGAGGTCCTAAAACCTTGCTTTCTCCCAATTCAGACCAGCACAAGGGAGTTCTACATTTTCTTTCGTATAGAGTTTCGAAGTGAGCCATCTAAATAGATGTCTGATAGCTATTGTTGTAAGAAAACTCTACTAGGGGTAGAGATTTCTCCCAATTCTTTCCGAAGTCTATTACACAAGATCGTAACATATCTTCGAGCACTTGAATGATTCTTTCAGATTGTCCATCTGATTGAGGATGAAAGGCTGTACTAAGATGCACTTTTGCTCCTAGAGCCTTCTGCAAAGAATTATAGAATCGAGAAGCAAATCTAGGATCACGATCAGAGATTATAGCTGTAGGTACACCGTGTAATCAAATCACTTCACAGATGTATAGCTCGGCTAAGGTTTCCAAGCTCGTGTTCATTCGAACAGGGATGAAGTGAGTAGACTTTGTGAATCTATCAACAATCACCCATACATCATCATTCTTTCTTGGAGTGGAAGGAAGACCAGTAACGAAATCCATTGTAATCCGATCCCATTTCCACTAAGGGAATTTTATAGGTTGGAGCAATCCAGTAGGGATTTGATGCTCGGCTTTAACTCTTTGATAAGTCAGACACTTTGATACGAAGTTTGTGATAGTTGATTCCATACCCGACCACTAGTATAGCGGCTTTAGATCCCTGTACATCTTAATCGATCCCGGGTGAATCGAGAAAGAGCTTTGGTGAGCTTATTGTAGCATTTCATTTTTATTTCCTCATTGTTTGGAACACGTACTTTATCCTTGAAATAGAGGAGTCGATTTGACTTGAGGGAGAAGTCAGAATTAGACTCATAGTCTAGCTTGGATATGATCTTCTGAAGATCTAGATCAATTTGTTGGATTTCTTTAATTCTCAAGATTAAACTAGATTGAACTTGAAGTTTAGACAAGAATTTCTGTCCTTTGGATAAAGGGAAATGAGCATTGATATACACAGAAGCTACAAATGAAAGAACAAGATCATTATGGTAAATTTTTGAGTAGTTACTTGCAATACAAGTAAGGTGTTCGAATGGCTACTTGTGATCCAAGTAAGTTCAAATTCGAATGAAAATATTGTAGAATTTAGATTTAGGGGTTTACCTGAGTATGGTTTGTGACTAAGGGCATCAGCAACGACATTTGCTTTCACGGGAGGTAGTCGATAACCAAATCGTAGTCTTTAAGCAATTCTAACCATCTTCTTTGTCTTAGATTCAAATCTTTCTGAGTGAGGAGGTATTTGAGACTCTTGTGGTCTGTGAACAGGTTACATTTCTCCCCGTACAAGTAATGCCTCCATATTTTGAGAGCAAACACGATAGCTACCAATTCTAGATCGTGTGTTGGATAGTTTGACTCGTGTGGTTTCAGTTGCCTTGAAGCTTAAGCTACCACTTTACCATCTTGCATTAGGACACATCCTAGTCCTAAATGAGATGCATCACTATAGACAGTGAATTCTTTGCCCGATTCTGGTTGGATAAGAACCCGTGCATGAGTCAGAGCTTGTTTAAGTTGATCGAAGCTTCGTTGTTGGTTCTCCGACCAAACAAAGGGCGTGTCTTTACAAGTTAGCTTAGTCAAGTTTGCGGCAATGGATGAAAATCCCTTGACAAATCACCGATAATACCCAGCTAAACCGAGAAAGCTTATGATTTCACCAACATTCCTCGGAGGTCTTCAATCCATGATGGATCGAGTTTTGCTCAGGTTTACTTTAATTCCTTCTTCCGAGATGACATGGCCAAGGAATGAGACTTCCGATAGCCAAAATTCACACTTATAGAACTTTGCAAATAATTGACGTTCTTAGAGAGTTTGCTTCGAAGGTGTTCGGAGTGTTCTTCTTTATTCCGAGAATACACAAAGATGTCATCAATGAAGACGACCACAAACTTGTCAAGATAGGGCTTGAATACATGATTCATGAGATCCATGAAAGCAGCCGGAGCATTCGTTAACCCAAATGGCATTACAAGGAATTCAAAGTGGCCATATCGAGTACAAAAGGCTGTCTTGGGTACATATTCTTCTTTTACCCTCATTTGATAATATCTCGATCGAAGATCGATCTTTGAGAATACCGAAGCATCCTTGAGTTGATCGAAGAGATCTTCTATCCTTGGGAGAGGATACCGATTCTTGATAGTAAGCTTGTTCAATTGTCTGTAATGAATACATAGTCTCTTAGCCCCGTCTTTCTTCTTCAGAAACAAGACTAGAGCACCCCATGGAGATGAGATAGGCCGAATAAAGCCTTTATCTTGTAGCTCATGGAGTTGCTTCTTAAGTTCTTTCAATTCAACAGGTGTCATTCGAGAAGGTGTGATGGACACTGGAGTTGTTCCAGGTTGAGCTTCAATCCTGAACTCTACTTCTCTAGTTGGAGGGAGACCAGGGAGTTTCTCGGGAAAAACATTAATGAATTCACACAATTGGCATACTAGGTAAGCCGAATTCAAATTCATCTTGCATAGTCATGGCAGCAAAGATTGAGGTCGGTTTTCTATCAATTAGGAGGATTGATTCATTCCCTAAACCCAGAGATACAATCTCCTATTTTGGCAATCTATACAGGCTTCATGATTGCTTAGCCAATCTAGTCCTAACACTAGATCGAATTCACAAGAAGGCAAGACATAAAGGTCCATGGGAAAAGGTACATTTCCAATGCTTATAGGACATTTATTGCAAAAGAAGTTAATAGGCATATTTCCTCCTATAGGGTTTGAAACTACAAGGCTTGTCTTAACAAGTTCGGGTTTTAAGTTTAACTTATCAATCAAGGAAGAACATACAAAAGAGTGGGTAGATCCCGAATCAATCAAAGCATATGCAGGACTTGAATTTAATTCAATAGTACCTGTGATAACATCGGGTGCTTTTTCCTCATCTTTCCCACCAATGTGGTAGATTCGAGCAGGGGCTCGAGATTCTTGGTGTGTAGGTGCCGAATGTTGGCCTCTACCCTTGCTTTGATTCCCAGACTGAGCTTGTCTCGGGCCCTTGTTTCGATTAGATTGAGCTAAACCAACATTTACAAAAGTTCGAGTTGGAACCTTATTAGGATTCTGGGGACAATCTCGGATATAATGATCGAAGGCTCCACATAAGAAACACAATTTTTGTTGAGTTCTGCATTGCCCAGTGTGGTGCTTCTGATAGAACTTGCAAGTAGGATATTGGACAGCTTTACCAGAATTCCCTGTACTATGAACAGAGATGATCGGGGTAGATGACTTGATTACCATTTGAGGTTTCGATATGTAATTACTCTTCTAAACCAGAGTGTAATTCAAAGAGTGATCTTTGGAATGTTTAGCTTTCTTTGACTGCCAAAGAGGCTTGATGTCATTTCTGGATCATTTATCTTTCCAGGAGTTACCACTCTTGCATTTTCAAAGGCTTTCATCTTTGCCTCGGTTGCAATAACCCGGTTCACCAAATTTTGGAAGTCAGTGATACCCAGGCCAGTAAAAATAGGACTTAGTTCATCATTCAATCCATTGATAAACATCCGAAATTTGTCAGCTTCGGTCTTGATGTATTCTGACCCGTATTTGCAATACTTGTAGAAGTCACTGACGTATTGTTCAATGGGTCGGCCACCTTGCTTGAGGTACAAGAAACGTTTTCGGCGCTCGGCCAAGTACTGTTCACTGATGTATTTCTTCCTGAATTCCTCGAGGAAGAATTTCCATATTACAGCTTGAGCAGGAGCAGTCAGGGTAGTGGTTTCCCACCAACTTAAAGCTTCACCAGCCAACAAAGCTATAGCACATTCGAGCTTGTGTCATCGGGACAAGGTAGTTGCTTGGTTAAGATTCGAGTAGTGGCCTCTAACTAGTACTCAGTTACTTCAGGATTAGCTTCATCAATGCAGTGAAGGTATAGGCCCGATGTTGAGCCAGTTTGTCAATCGGGGCATTGCTTGGCACAACAACTGGAGGAGTAAAAGGATGGCCTTGTTTTAAAGTAGATACTAGATGATTGAACATCTCCTTCATACTTAGAAGACATTCTTGCTGCACATGATTGATAGCAGGAGCTTCCTGTTGAGCAGCAGCTTGAGCTCAAGGTTGAGCTTGTTGTTGAGGAAGATTCTGTTTCAGACATTCATTGTCCCATCCAAGTCTTGTTTCAGACATTCTACGTTCAAATAGAACAATTAGGGGTTTGGTTTAATAAGCAAGACACAAGCTATTCAATACAAGTCTCGTTGGTGGCATAAGTATCCTATATGATGCATGATAGCCCGGTTTAGTCCTAGAATCGAATAAACCTAAAGCTCTGATACCAATTAAAATGTAACACCCCCTACCCGGGCTAATAGTAACCCGGCTCGGGAGCGTTACTTAGCAAGCAAGTAACGACATTACAAGACATGGCAAGCATTACAATAGACAATAACAATACAATTCAAGAATCAATCAAGCAACCATACTTACTTAGCTATCAAGTAAGCTTTCATTTGATTCCTATATCATCCTAGCATTCGAACAAGGCTAGCAAGGCAACCAATCATACATTACTTATCATGCAAGCAACTCATATTTGACTTCACATCATCAAAGGTATTCGAAATAGGCACCAAACTAACTTCTTTCATGCTTACATTACAAGTTTCTACTTACATGATTCATGTATTACAACATTCAATCTATATAACCCATCCTATTCGAATGACCTTAGTGTAACATGCTTCCAATTCAATTCATTGTTCCTTAATTTTATATTCATGTACATATTATACTTAATTTACTAACATGATCATTGAACATTTAATTTACATGTATCTAGTTCCCTTCAAGCCTATTTCCATTCCCAGCCATTCGGCCATTTACACAAACATACTACAAAGCATGAAACTAGTTCATTCAAGTCTTAAGCATTAAGCAAACATCCTATACAATTACCATACACATATCTCATGGTATAAACACACACACAAGTGACCATATAGTCTCATGATCAAGCTATCTATATACATCTAGTGCAATCATTCTAGGAGATATACAAAACAAGTATGTAATCAAACTTTAACTAAGCTTGTGTGAGTTGCTTCTTGCTCAAGGTAACAGGCTTCAAGATCAAGCAAACTCGTATCCTTTATCCTGTAGGTTTGGAAGAATGAAACAAGAGTGATAAGTACAAGAATGTACTTAGTGAGGTAGTAACTAGTCTAACCATTTGTTATTTCAAGTTTTATGTATCTTAAATCAAAGTATAAACCTAGCTAAGGCTTCCAAGCATTAATCTTAGCTAGGCTTTCATGCATTATAGTGATCTTATCTAGGCTTTCAAACATCAAGATTTTCCCATCTAAGGATGTCAAGTATTCGGCCAACAAGATAAAAGCAACAAGATTTCATATTTCATGAATCAAGTACACATGCTTGCAAAAAAAGAAACCAAGGAGTCATGCTTTCAAGTCAAGTAACATATATTTCATGGCATTCAAGACAAGTATCATGTATAATTGGATAGTTATCACATTTGTTATTCCTTAAACAACCCCTTGGTACTTAGTTTGTATAGGTAATTGAGTCTCCAACCAATTGTCGCCACAAGATGCACCGTAGCTCTGGTCAACCCTCCTATTGTCGCCAAAGATGACATAGTACCCTTCGTCTGTTGCCAAATAGGGGCCTTAGCCCTGGACCGTAGTCCACCTGTACACAATGAGCTCTAGACTCTAAGGCATGCCCTTCTACCTAGTCCAACTAGCTACCAAGGTTGTTCGATTTACCATTTATTCAAGTTTTTCAAGATCAAGATCATGTTCAAAGCAAGATCATTTCATGTTAGGCCCTTAGTCCATTGAGCCATAGCTCACATGTCATGTTTTCATGTTTCATTTCATCAAGATGATAATATGTCTCAAGCAAGTCTTTAACATTCAATCACATTGCATTATAGCACATACAAGCATCCATGTTATCACATAATCATACATTAAGCATTCGATTGGATCATGTATTCAAGGCTAGGATCAAGTTTCATGTATTTCATTAGTCATCCTTACCTTATTAGGTCAAGTTTAAGATTAGATTCGTTTAACATTTCAATAATGTAAAAAATACATTGGTTAGGACCTAGTCCTAACCCTAGAGGTAACTACACTCACAATACTCTAAGCTAGCTAGTCTTGGATCCACACTCCTTTGTTCTTGGCTTTAGATTGTTCCAATCTTTCCTCTTCCACCAAGCTCAATCCTGGTTCTAACACATTACAAGCAAACAAGCATGTTAAAAAAGTCATCCATTCAAGACAAGGTCATTAAATCAAGACAATGTTACAAGCATATAACATTCACATATTGGGCAACATGCTCATGTACATTTTCCATTACTTTTAACTACACTTTTCTACATTCTAGTTCATGTAAAACAAGGCATAATCAAATCCTAAAACTGTTTACAAGACAGTTTGCAAATGCCACAAAAAAAAGTGTGCATTTGCCTATACACTTGCTGCCAGGGCAGCTTGCACTCTAGTCACTAAATCTTGCATATCTTTCATTCCGTATGTCAGAATTTCAATTGGTTTACACCGTTGGAAAGCTAACAAAGTTGTATTTATGACCATATAAGGCTTGTATTTTAGTTCTTTGCCAATTAGTACAGTTTTTAACTTAAATATAGGGCATTTTGCTTTACTAGGCAGTTTGTACTATCTCTAGTATTTCTTCTCTACATTTCATCATACAACCTAGAGTTTAGCTCTGTTTTCTCCTAATGAATTTAGACATACAAATGTGTTGTCTATAAAAATTTCAGCCTTAAATTCACTATATACATTTTTTATTGATTTCTCAAAGTCACTACCCAGAATAGAGCATTCTGGGCACATTACACTGGGCTGGATTTCTAGCTTCTTAACTCATTTTAGCAAGGTCCTAACATGGCAATTCCATTCATGATCATGTTCTTACATGTCTAGGTCATCATAATTCACCTATAAATGTTCTTAAAACAGGGTATAATCATGTTGATCCTAATTTGATCTATTTGATCACATTTACACATCCAATTCATCAACTAGGCAGTCCATTACCTAATTTAACTAGTTCAATTAGGTGTAGTCATTTTCTAGCAACACATGTATTCAATTCAATCTTATTTTTATCTAGAAACATGATCAAAACAACGTCCTATGTTAATTTAGCATGCTTACACAATTTTTCAATCAAAACAGTCCCCAAATCAAGATTGTTTTCTAACATGTTCATATAATTCCCAAATTTCCAGCAACTATACATATATCCTATATCAAATTGGTTACTAGAAATCAAGATTTCAAGTTTACATTGAATCTAGCATGTCCCCAACATGTATAAAACCATTTAATTTCATCAAGACAACAAAACATCATCAATAACTCATTCAAACAATCTGCTAGGGAGAAAGGTTTAGAATTCACTTACAATTTTCCTAGCTATAATTTTCATCAATTGATCTCATGCAAGCTTTCTTTGAATGGTGATTTTTCTTTCCTAGATTGTTGATGGGTGTTTCTCCAATGTGGAGAGGAAATGGATAACAATGGGGAGGCCAGATGTTATCATTTTTGGTTATTTGCCTCCCCAAACATGATTTTGGTCAAATTGCTTGAATAAATCCTTAATTACTCATCTTAATTGCATGCAATCCTATATTTACAATTTGTTACTATTTAATCTTCATGATTAGGCTACTTCTTTATCAATCCATGTAATCTCACTTATGCCTAAATCAATTCATTTAATTTGTAGATTTTTGTTCAATTAAACTTATTTGATTTATAACAAGTTATTGGCCATGATTTGGGTATTATTACTTTAAATTTCCGATTATCACAAATTTTGAATTAGACTATAGTTTAGGGATGTTAACATTAACATGCATTTTGGGTGGACCTATGCCACACAACAATTATTAATGTATACTCTTTTTAGAGTGAGATGTATATCAATTTTGGGAATGTAAACCCATGCTCCTTCTCTAAGGGAAAATAATACAAGAATCGATACTCGTAATATACATATTTATCAAAATTTTTAGCATCTCTTAATGAATGTTGCAAAATTTTCACATTGGGTTTTTAGATCACACCAACCAGTGAGACTTAAAATCAAATGGTTATTTACAAGCAATGCGATCCCAAATCCCCTATTGTCAAACATCATTTATTTTACATTACCGAATCAAGAACATTATGTAACCTTATAATTAATGCATCAAATATTTATTATCTTTATTAACCCATATTATCTCTTATCTTCCCACATAATTTCCAACTTTTATTTGCATTATAAATTATTCTTCTTTAGTAGTAGGTCTATCGCTCTTTTAGAGTCATTTTAACAACTTATAAACAATTAGACTCAAGCTAGTTACTTTAAGTGTTCGCAAGTTTAATTTCGACAAATGTCCTCATTTCTTGATAAGCAAGTCATCACATCTTTTTTTACTTGTTTTTAATCAAATATTTTCTTTCATATTCATTTAAGCTCATAGCCTTACCCTATCGACGGTTCACTCCATTTCCTTGAATTACAAAACATTTTATTTGGCCCCAAAAGGGTATAAAAGTCATTAGAATCTATTTACAACGGTTCACTCAATTAAAACTAATCATCAATTTCACAATCATTTAATATCAATTCTCGACCATATGATCGATTATTCACTATTACCAATATTAGTCTATGGACCATAATGTCTATAAAACATGCCAAACTAACTAACAAGCATCGATGGACCATAATTTTCAACTAGCCAATCAATCATCAAATAATTATACCAACATCTCAAACATGTTTCATCCTTCGTTAAAGCCTTCATAGTCACATCATTTTTACATCATCATTTTTTCCTTTCATTGAACCTTTGCCCTTTCAATTTTGCATATTAATCAAAGCAACATCAATTTCAAAATCAATTCACTTCTTTCATTCGAATGGCCATCTTGCCAGCAATCATCCATTTACTTTACAACTACATTGTCCCAATGCAAATGGAAAAATCCAAACAAATAAAAAAAAGAAAAGAAAATCCAGAAGTTTAATACAAGATAAATTAATGTAAATTTATTGAATGCTCAATTTGGATCATAAATCACCATATTTCAAATATTCAAAAAATGGAAAAATATTGAACATAATTAAAACTCAATCATATTGCAAAACTATTGAGGGACACACTTCTATGCCTCTTGCTACCTTAGTACACTATGTGAGTTGTATTTGCTCTATTTAACTTACATTGGTAGGAATAGTAGTAATGGCATAAGAGTGAATGAAAGTCATCACAAGGTGGCTCTGCTCGTAGGGATCGGGGTTGGGTTGTTTTCTCCACTCTATCTTCTTCTGAAAAGAATGAAAGCTAAAACAATAATACAATTGTGAACTTAAAAAATGAAGGTAGAGGCAATAATAGAAAAATAAAAGAAAATGTCCTAAAAAAAGATTAATGAATTTTCTAAGGCATTAAGTGTTTATTACATGTAACACAAAACCCACTGCACCTACAGTAGAATTGATCCTTGGAACAAAATTGTGAGCTCTAATACATTGCACTTCTTTAAAATGGTCGAGGAATAAATTACTGCCGTGGCATGTTTTGGAATTTTTGAAATCATAGCTTAGCTGGAACCTTTAATACAATGAACTGTTTGCTTTTGTTTTGTGTTTTGTTTAGTTTAGTTTGCATTGCTTGAGAACAAGCAATTGTTCAAGTTTGGGGGTATTTTATGATTGTGTAAATTACCTATTTTGCATACCCTTTTAGCTTAGCTTTTGTATGTGATTAAGCCCATTTAGTTACATTTATGAGTAGTTAGCATATAGTTAGGGAGTTACACTATCTGTGCTTAATTGTTATATACTTTGGTACTTTTAATGGGAAAAGTAGTGTTTTTGTAGTGTTTGCGTAGGTACTATTGGAGCTAGAGGAGCACTAGAGAAGGAAGGATAGCACATCTCTTGTTGCCGATGAGGGAAGAAAAGTTGGAGATAAATCTAACTTTGGCTTACGTGGACTCTCACTAGATACATAACTCATTAAAGAAAGTGGGAAAGCAAGATCCTCTTAAAGGAGGGTTCGCGCGCTTTAGGATTACAAAATCCTAGCTTTCTCACCTATATAAATGAGACTTGGGCTACAAACAAGGAGAGCTTGATCACAAACAACAGCCCTGAGCCTTAAACTATTGGAGAACCACCAGAGTCAAAGTTCTAGAGGAATCTCCATACGATAGAAGCCATCGAGAAAGACTAAAGGAGTGCGAGACCTACAACACAATTATAGAGATTGGAGGAGAACGTCGAGGATGCTTGATTTTTTATTTTTCTTTGCTTCATAAACTACCATGTTTTTAATTGTTTACATTATGGATGTTTTAGGCTCAAACATGAGCTAAATACTTTTTATTGGGTTTATTATTTTTAGGATATTATGTCTTGAATACTTTGTTTTAATTCTATAGTCTTTTTCCTTGTTCTATTCTGTTCATCGTTCTTCATGCATAGTTATTGTAAGAGCTACCGAGTGAAGCCTTTTAACTATTGATATGTGGCTTAATATCGAGAGAGCTAGGTTAAACAAACATGAGTAGTGAGGCTAAAATGTTAAATTAGTCTTAATCCAGATTAGACATAAGTTTAGTGTAACACCCCGAATAAGGGCTTGAAAGATTTGTATTTTGGATGATTAGAAATTAGATATCAAATATGAAATTATTGAAACAATCATGGAATAAAGGACTTATAAGGGAAGATTATAAATGTAATGTCCTAAACCCGGCCCAGAAGGAAACCGGAGTTAAGAACGTTACTACAGAGAAAACTAAAAACACGAGCTAGAAAATTTCAAACTTTCTAGAAAACAAATCACTTAATCAGCTGAATTTGTTAATCATATTTCCTCATGGCTTATCATGAATCAACATGAGTGTTTTCTTAACACTTATAAACTTTCTCGGATTAATTCATTCAAGTATAACTAATTATTTCCAAAAGGAATAGATTTTATAAGTACTTCATATTTGTTACACAATTGTTCTAAGTTAAGGTTAAGCCATGTATATGGCATAATCATTCAGTCATGTAACAATAATCTCCAAGAATTCATACAATGAACTATCTAATTTGTCCAGTTATCTAAGGACCCAAGAGGAGATATTACCATGTTTAGTTAAAACTTACAAATCAATTATCAAACATACAAGTATTATTATTATTATTATTATCCAAATGTCCATGCGTTACTTCCAGCCTAGTGAGTGTTTCTAATTTGTTATCATTTTTAATCGCATCATTGCACATGATCCACACAATTAATTACAAGTATAACCACATCAAATATAAGCATACTCTCATTGAGTTCTTTACCTATTCGGTTGTTTACACCAAAGATCATCATAAATCATACTTTTCAATTAAAACATTAAGGAGACTATACAAAACATGATACGCGGTTCATACAATATACTAGTAATGTGCCACCATCCTAGGAGTATATTAAGTATCGAATTAACAAGCAAGCCTTGAAGCATCCAACATGGACCCGGTCGGTTATACTTCTAAATGAACCTGCAATGCATGGATGATGAATGCATTAGGCTTATATAGCCTAAGTGAGGCAGTCATAACATAAAATGTACAATGATAAACAATACTAATCAAGTAGCCAAACCATTCAAGACCATAATCATATCATAACTTTCTTGCAAGTCAAGTTAGTGTACACCTGACTTGATTATTAAACTTCTATAATAATTTTAGTTCTTTAGCTTTATTCAAATTATCATAGCTTATCTCAATTTTAATGTTCACTAAGAGCTATTGAACACAATGCTCTCCAAGAGCTATCAACTTCAAGGCTCATATTGAACTATTAATTACTAGACTTATCTTGAGTTATCACCAAAGTATTTGACCATATCTCTTTTGAAATTCTTTTCTTAATAACTCTCAATTCATACCTTATACAGGTTTGCCTTGGATCACTATTGGTGATGGACAATAAGAATCCAGGCGACACTTAGCTCAGAGTACATAGCAGGGGCTAATATCGAAACATATCAAGAGGGCGTCCCCTAAGCATTTGCTTAAACAAGAGTACCATATGTACTAAAAGATCATTTGATCATAATAACAAGAGACCGTAGTCTAACTTCTCAAGCATCATCCAATAGATCCAAGGTCTTCCATTTCCGGAGGCAACTTATATATTTTATCTTAGTTTTGTCATTCGAGAAGTTGCTTATTGTACAAGTAACTTTACTTTTAAAGTTAACAGGGATTTCTTAGGTTACAAGTAACCTTGCTTATTTCTTTATTTCAGTAGCTTATAATATCATTCAAGCTTCCTTACTTTGTTACTCCTTAGAGTTAACTAATTAGTCTTTCATTGTAAATCTTATTGCCATTAGTTATCCAGGCTTATTATAAGTACACCATTCTTATCAATATCAAAGACATTCCATAGCCAATCATTCAAGCACAGCAAGGCATTTTAAACACAACAATTGCAATATCATTCAAGTTAAAACATGAATGCCATGCTATGAATGTATGCTCATCATCAATTAGCTCTAATTGAGCCTTTTCATAATGTACATGTAATGCATCTCATTCGTAATCAATTAATACATAATTTTAACAATTTAGACATCGGGATAACTCCGCGTTACCCGATACTCAAGTGACAATACTCACCTTATATTCCAACATTATGGAATACCTGATCCACTAAACTCGATCTACTTCCTTCCATAGCCATTCACATGTCAAGTGTGTACCTCAATCATAACAGCAAGTAATTAAAACCAAACCAAACTATTCAACTCATAGCATAGTCATAGATATTTTAGCAAACAATTCAATTCATTGCATATATATATATATACATACACACACACACACACACATATATATATATACATTCATGTATACACAAAACAGCTCACATATCACATATACACTTAGACATGTCAAAACAGTCCCATTTAATAATGTAATGACACACAACAATCCACATAGTTGTATCTACACTTAGACATGTCAAAACAGTCCCATTTAATCATGTAATGACACCCAATAGTCCACATAGTTGTATCTACACTTAGACATGTCACAACAATCCCATTTAATCACGTAATGACACCCAACAGTCCACATATCACATATACACTTAGACATGTCAAAACAGTCCCATTTAATCATGTAATGACACCCAACAGTCGACATAGTTGTATCTACACTTAGACATGTCAAAACAGTCCCATTTAATCATGTAATGACACCCAACATTCCACATAGTTGTATCTACACTTAGACATGTCAAAACAGTCCCATTTAATCATGTAATGACACCCAACAGTCCACATAGTTTTATCTACACTTATACATGTCAAAACAATCCCATTTAATTATGTAATGACACACAACAGTCCACATAGTTGTATCTACACTTAGACATGTCAAAACAGTCCATTTAATCAAGGCAAGGTTTCAAGCACATAACATACACAAATCTGGCAGCATGCTCATATACATTCTTCACTACTCTTATCTATACTCTAGTTCATGTAAAACAAGGCAGAATCAATGGCCTAAAATTGTTTACAAGACGGTTTACAAATTACCAAAAAACAGTGTGCAATTGCGTATACTGCTGCTGCCAGGCAGCTTGTACTCTAGTCACTTAAGCATGCATAACTTTCATTCTGTACGTCAGAATTTCATGTGGTTTACACCATTGGAAAGCTAACAAAATTGTCTTTATAATCATATAAGGATTGGATTTTAATTCTTTTCCAATTAATACAGTTTTTAACTTAAAGACAGGGTAACTTGCCACACTGGACAGTTTGCACTGTCCCTAGTGTTTCTTCTCTACATTTCAGTATACAACCCAGAATGCAGTTCTGTTTTCTCCTAATGAATTTAGACATATCAAAGTGTTGTCCATAAAAATTTCAGCTTTAAATTTTTTTTATACTATTTATAGTGATTTTTCAAAGTTACTGCCCAGAACGGAGCATTCTGGGCAGATTACACTAGGTTGAATTTCTAGATTCTTAATTCACCTAAGCAAGGTTCTAACATGGCAATTCAATTAATTTTCATATTCTTACATGTCTAGGTCATTCTAATACACCTAGCAATAAGCTTAAAACATACCATTATCATGTTGAACTCAATTTGATCTATTTGATCAACATTGCACATCCAATTCATCAATTAGGCAGTCCATTACCTAATTTAACTAGTCCAATTAGGTGTTTTCACATTTCCAGCAAGTTATCTATTCAATTCAATCTTCATTTTATCTAGAAACATGATCAAAACAGGGTTCTATATACATTTAGCCTATTCACACATTTTCACTAATAAAACAATCCCTAATCAAGACTGTTTTCAACCATGTACATTTCCCAGATTTCCAGCAACTATACATATTTCCTTTATCAAATTGGTTACTAGAAATCACAATTTCAAGTTCAAATTGAAGCTAGCATGCTCCTAACACACATAGTAATCGTCCAATTCAATTCATACAACAAGTATAACACAAAGAAAACCAACAATCAAATCATAATTTTACTTCAAAATTTTGAGGGAAAGGAAGAAGCTAACTTACCCTCATTTTTAGAACCCAAAGAGTAAGGATTCAAAGCTTGCCACTCGACCTAATTCTCCATGAATTTCCCTAGAGATTTTCCTTCTCTTCCTCCCCAAAACCGATAGTTTCTCAAGGAAAAGAATGGGGTTCATTCTCATGTGCACACATGGCCCCCTTCTTTCATTCTCCAAACACACATGGCTTAAGTGAGAGTGAAATGTGTATTATCCTTCTAATTATAAATTACTTAGCATGCAATCATAATACTTTTAATTCTAAGCAATTTGGTCCCTAGCAATCGGTTACCACAATTCTATTTCCTTTTATTTCGGTCTTCATTATTTCTAATGTATATAAATATTCTTAATTACTATGAACTTAACTCAATATCTTAGAATAGTTAACTTCTAGGCCTAATTTTGGGATGTTACATTAAAAGTGGCAACCATTTCTTAGGTGACTAAATTGTTATAGGATGAAATTTAGATTATTGTATGTAAAGTTAAAACGTAATGGAGTCTAAATAATGTGTCATTATTTTAAGGTTCCAAGTGGCAATTGGAGAGCCACACTTGGCTTTGAGGAAGAAGAGAACAATCAAGTGTTCATTTGGCTCTTCGTTTTTTTCCATGTGTTAACCGAGAGAAAGTGGGGAAGAGATAGAAAATTGGAGATTAAAAATTCTGCTCATATGGATAGAAATTAGGCTTGAATTTTGATGATTCTTGCTCGATTGTGGAAGAGGAGGTAACAATTCTACCTCTCTTTGATCGTTCTTTGATTGTGCCTTGATTGTATGTTAGACTTTGGAGGTCAATTGTGAGTTTACATCGGTTATATTAGCTAATGAAGTATGAAAATGCAGTTTAGGTTTCGGTTAAGCAAAGCTATGTATGAATTGTTGAATGTTCATGTTGTGATGTCTATGTATCTTAATTGTAGTATTGGAATTGTGACCTTAAACATTAAGTTTTTGAGGTAGTATAAACTTTTGAATTGATCATCACTAGATTGAAGAAATGGGTGAAGTTTGAATATAGTTCTAATGTACAATAATATCTCAATGGGACTGTTTTTCTGAATTGGAGGATAAATAGGGATTAAATCGATGGATTAATGGTTGTTCAATACTTGAGTAATGAAATTAGGGGCTAATGTAAATGTGATACATAAGACTGCTATATAAGCTTAGGAATTGATTTGAAAGTGTTTAGGAATGTTAAAGGGAGCTTAAGGTCAATATAGTGAAATCTGCCTACAAGTTATGCACTGGTTGTAAGTTTGAAAATTCATAGAAAATCGCATAGGTCAAATTAGAGAATAGATCTTATATGTGCCGAATCATGTGTATGTCTAGTTTTATTTAGAAAAAACGGTGATTCGTTTCGAGTCCTGGATCAAAAGATATGAATTTAAAATCGAATGTAGGACAGAAAAACTGGAAGCAGTTTCCTGCCCTGGACGGTCTTTGTTTCCGGACTTTTAGGAATTTTCATAATTTTTGTAGTCGAATCTAGTTTTTAAAAGTGTAAAGAAATTTAAAATACAATGAGTATTCTATTCTGTAGAAGCAAATCTTTGAAGGTAGTGCATACTGCCAAAATTCTGGAAATAATCGCCTAGTTTAAAAGCAAGAATAGCTTGATATAGTATGAATCTTAAGAATGAGACCTGGTTAATGTGGTAAACTAAAGCATATGAATTGTTGACAATGGGTTTTAATATATTAATTAATTCTCTTGTAAATTGTTAGACCAAGGAAAAACTTTGGATAAGTAGAAAAGTACGTGTAAAACCTATATTAATTTTGATATAACAAATTTGTATAAAGACCTATTTGTAAATGAAAATAAAATTTTAAGTATTTTAAAGTCTCACAAACCGACAGGCTATTTGAATCAAAACTGATTTTAAGTCAAAACAATCAAACCAAAAAAGTTTTCTCTAAGTTCTTCAAGCCAAATTTGACATTTACGCTAAGGCATATCAATATGCTCTAACCGTATCGATACGACTTTACATTACTGGAATTTTAATTGCCTATAGTGTACCGATATGGTTCATACTGTATCGATACGGTTTTAAAATAAATATATTTTAAAGGCATAACGTATCGATACGATATGGTTTGATTAAGAAGATCTTTGGATTTAATAAAAAATAGTCGTTGGAGTCAGTTATGGGGAATCATCAATTTTTAAATGGTCGTTAGACCGTATCGATACGCCTATATATTGTATCAATAAACTTTTTGTTAAAACTTCACCCATGATTCCAGTGAGCAAAATCCGTATCGATACAGCCATAGTGTAAGCATACCGATACACCCCTATTTTTACACTATAACCGTACCAGTACACCTTCTCGCGTATCGATAGCCCCTTCTATTTTGTGCACAATATCTATTTCTTCTTATAGACAGGTATCGATATGGTGACGAGGGTACCGATACGCTGGGCAGTTGAAGAACATTTATTGCGTCAAAAATGCAGCCCAACGGCTAGATTAATGATCTCAACCACCCAAATGGATAGAATTCAATGCGAGGGTATAAAATCAAGCCTCCAAAGCACCAGCAACAACTATTGAACTTATTTACAACATCCAAGCAATTATCCAAACTATTGTGCTTTATAGAATCAAATCCTTGTACCCAACTTGTTTGTAATCTTCATTGTAAATATTTATTTAAAGTTTGGGGAGTATTTGATTGTAAATTAGGCAATATTCAGTCTTGTGAGAGATATCTTTTATTTGCCAAAAACTTCTTTGTAAACAGAATCTTTTAGGTTAATCTTTGGGTAGAAAGATTAACCGATTGTAAAGGTTACCTCCTAAGCCTAAAAAAGGGGAAGAACATCTAGTGGAGATTGTTGAAAATCCTTAGTGGGAGCTAAGGTAGTGGATGTAGAGCTTGTTAGAAGCTTGAACCACTATAATTTGCTTTGTCCTTATTCTTTTAATTTCCATTTTGCTACCTCCACTTTTAAAAAGCCAATTCACCCTCCTCTTGGCCAATTTCGATTCAATTGATCCACTCAACAATTGGTATCAGAGCCTAACTCTTTGAAGGCTTCACATCCATAAGAGGCGATCCTTGAAGAGTGTTAATCATTAATTCATTTGGCATTTACCTCCGAGCCAAACTTGTTCAAATCACAATCCATCACAATGCCACCATGCTTCGATGGGGATAACTATCCCTATTGGAAGAAATAGATGAGACTCTTCATCAAATCTACCGACAATATCCTTTGGGATGTAGTGGAAAATGGACTGGCAATTCCTATGAAGAGAGACGATGAAGGGAGACTTGCTCCGAAGAGAAGGGTGGAAATGACCGATGAAGATCACAAAAGACTCCAAATCAATGACAAGGCCCTACATATCTTGTTTTGTGCACTCAGTCCCGGCATGTATACCAAAATGTCGTCATGCACAAGTACAAAGGAGGTGTGTGACAAGTTAGAGACCACTTACGAAGGCACTAATGACGTAAAGGGGACCAAGATCAGGATCCTCAACTTAAGGTACGAGAACTTCAAGATGGAGCCGGATGAGAGCGTCTCCAAAATGTTCAATCGGTTCTCAGTTATCATAAATGGTCTCGAGGGCTTCGGTGAAATCATTCCCAAAGACAAGCTTGTCCAAAAACTACTCCACTCTCTTCCCGAATCATAGGATGGGAAGAGAACCGCAATCATCGAGGCAAAGAACTTGAAGACATTGAAGCTCGATGAGTTGGTAGGATCTCTCCTTACTCATGTGATCATGAAGCAAAGAAGAGAAGAAAAGAGTAGAGAAGCATGACATGGAGAGGAAGAAGTAAGGGATTTCTCTCAAAGCCTCTCTACCACAAGAGGAGAGCAACTCAAGTGAAGAAGATGAATTTGAAGAATTGGCTATGATAGCCAAAAGATTCTCTCGGTTCATGAAGTCCAACCGGTGAAGAAAGTTCCAAAGAAGAAGAGACTTCAAGAACAAAAGCAAAGAAGAAGAGAATGATCAACTCATATGTTATGAGTGCAAGAAACCGAGCCATATTAGATAGGATTGCTCTCAACTCATGAAGAAGGGGTTCGATAAGAAGAAAAAGATGACGGCCCGTGTTACTACTTGGAGTGATGAGGAATTATCATCCGATGGAGAGGAGCACGAAGTAGAAAATCTTTACTTCATGGTCATTGATGACGATCCTAAGGTAAACCTCAACTTATCTAACTTTGATTTTACATTTGATGAGCTTCAAGATGCTTATGATGAGTTACAAGAGGTTTATGATAAATTGGTGGAAAAATATAAAGAATCGATTTTGAAAAACAAAAAAATGATTTCGGATTTAAAAACTCAAAATGATTCTTTATCCGAAACAAATTTAGATTTTGAAAAGAAGATTTCGTTTTTTCAAGATGATATGAAATTCTTTGAAAAAGAAAATATCAATTTAAACAATCTTCTTTCTCAATTTCATGATGAACACCACAAAGTGGTGAATGAGCTCAATGAGCTTAAAGTTTCTTTAAAAGTTGGTTCTTCTAGTTTTGAAAAAGGTGAATCTTCCAAAACCAACTACGTAAAAAGAAACGTTTTTAACTACAAACAAAGAAGCTCTCATAGGCATCCTAGAGGTAAAAGAATTAGGAGTGTATGGGTTCCTAAGGAACTTGTAACTTCTAATAATATTCATGCTATTTCTTCTTGGATTCCTAAGGGAACCAAGTACTTGAGAGCTAACTCACATGGACCCAAAATGGTTTGGGTACCAAAAAATTAAGAACTAATTTTTGTTTGTAGGGGGAGCATTGCTACAAGACCAAAGCTTCAAGTCAAAACACTTGGTTCCTTGATAGTGGATGCTCAAGACACATGACCGGTGACAAGAGTAGATTCATGGAGCTAAAGCCAAAGAGTGGTGGAGTGGTGACTTTTGGTGACAACTCCAAGGGCCACATTGAGGGTATTGGCTCTATTGGTAATCTCTCCTCTATTCTTATTTAAGATGTCTTGTTTGTCAATGGTCTTAAGCATAATTTGTTAAGCATTAGTCAATTGTGTGACAAGGGTTTTAATGTTCATTTTGAGGTTAATGGGTGTAACATTGTGAACATTAAAACAAATGAAATAATGCTCATTGGTCATCGCATAGGTAACATTTACATGGTGCATCTAGATAACATACATTCATCCCATGCATGTTTCGTTGCTAATGATGAAAATGATGCAAGGTTGTGGCATAGGAAACTAGGGCATGCTAGCATAAGTGTTTTAGAGAAATTAGTTTCCCAAAATTTAGTTAGAGGCTTACCTAAGCTAAAATTCACATTAGATAAAATTTGTGATGCTTTTGCTAAGGGTAAACAAAAACGAACCTCATTTAAATCCATTAATGATGTTTCAACTAGTAGGGTATTACAATTGATCCATATGGATCTCCTTTGGCCTATTAGGACAACTAGCTTGGGTGGAAAATTATATGCATATTTTCTTGCTGATGATTTTTTTAGATACGGTTGGGTTCTCTTTTTAAGCACTAAAGATGAGGCTTTAGAAAAATTCATCACGTTTTCAAAAATCAGTCAAAATGATCTTGGTCAAAATATTTGTCATATTAGAAGTGACCATGGAACCAAATTTCAAAATCTAGGTTTTGATGATTTTTGTAACTCAAATGGTATTAGCCACAATTTTTCCGCACCTCATACTCCTCAACAAAATGGGGTAGTTGAGAGGAAAAACCGTACTTTAGAAGAAATGGCTAGAACCATGCTTTGTGAAAATAATTTACCTAAGTATTTTTGGGCGGAAGCCACAAACAAGGCATGTTATATTATAAATCGAGTAATGATTAAGCCTGTTTTAAAGAAAACTCCTTGTGAGATTTTAAAATCAAAGAAGCCTAACATTAGCCATTTTCATCCTTTTGGATGTAAGTGTTTTGTTTTAAACAATGGAAAAGATAACTTGGGTAAATTTGATGCAAAAAGTGATGAAGCAATTTTTCTTGGTTATTCTTTAAATTCAAAAGCCTATCGAGTTTTTAACAAAAGAACCTTAGTTGTAGAAGAATCTATACATGTGGTTTTCAATGATAACCTGATTTCGAGGAAGGATTCTTGTGATGATGATGATGTAAAGATCATTAAAGCCATTGATGGTGGACAATCATCAAGGGTGGAAGAGGTTCCAACCAAGGAAGAAGCACAAGATCCTCCCATTGAAGCTCTAAAGGACATGACCATTGAGGAAAAGGAAGTGAGCTACCCAAGGGAACTGAACTATGTTAAACGTGGTGAAATCTTGGGTGATCCATCCATGGACGTAACCACTCGATCCTCTCTTAGATTAATGAACCATGTAGCATTCATTTCATGCATTGAGCCTAAAAATATCAAAGAAGCATTAAGAGATGATTTTTGGTTATTGTCTATGCACGAAGTATTAAATCAATTTGAAAGGAGTAAAGTTTGGACATTAGTTGATAGGCCTAGTAATAAATCTACTATAGGAACAAAATGGGTATTTAGTAACAAACTAGATGAGAGTGGTAACATAGTGAGGAACAAGGCTAGACTTGTTGCTGAAGGTTACACTCAAGAAGAGGGAATTAATTTTGATGAAACATATTCACCCGTAGCTAGAATGGAAGCAATTAGGATGCTTCTTGCATTTGCATGTTATCATGATTTCAAGCTTTTTCAAATGGATGTTAAAAGTGCATTTTTAAATGGTTTTATTAATGAAGATATGTATGTTGAACAACCACCGGGTTTTGATGATCCAAATTCTCCAAACCATGTTTTTAAACTAACAAAAGCTTTATATGGTTTGAAACAAACTACTAGAGCTTGGTATGAAAGGCTTTCAAACTTTTTGATTGAAAAAGGTTTTGAGAAAGGCAAGGTGGATACTACACTTTTCATTAAAAGAAATGGCAATGATATCTTAGTAGTTCAAATTTATGTTGATGATATAATCTTTGGTTCTACTAATGAGTTCTATTGCCAAGAATTTTCTAAGTAGATGCAAGGTGAGTTTGAGATGAGCATGATGGGCGTGTCGCAACCCTTTTTTCAGGGCCCAATGACGTTTTGAAAAGAAAAAACAACAGAGTCGCCACCAATATTTTTTAAAAAAGGCGTGATTAGATCACCTAAAAATATGTCATTTTAAGAAAAACATTTTATTTTTATTAAAACAATGATTTTGGTCTGCGAAAACAAAAAAATGGGTTCAGAAGTTGATTACGCGTGGGAAAGGGTTAGCACCCCCACAACGCCAAAAATTGGTACCTAGCCGATTACAAAATGTTTTAATGTTGAAATTTGCGAATTCAAGCAAAATTTAAATTATTGTCCATTTATGAATTTGATTCCATTTTTAGGGCTCAACCGCCAGAAGAGTAAACTTTAATCACCGCCAACACTTCTGGCACTAACCCGTTACCTCCTTTTGATAGGACACCGCATTAATTACGTTCCACTCTTTAAACAAACAAGTAAAAAAAATATTTAATGCGTTAAAGTTTTTATAAAAAAGGGTAACATGAATCCAATTCACAAAATTAAATAAAATAACAAAAAAGAAAAGAATTTATTAAAACTTCGAATGACCCACTTTTGTTAGAAATGGGTACAAAACCCAAAAACACGATCCACCTACTTTTATTTTAAAACAAAGATCAAACACCATATTTTAAAGAGTTCATTATGTGTTCATATAAAAAATTTGAAAATGAAGATCAAAGTTCTTTAAAACTTAAAAAAGGTTAGAATTGCTTCAATTATAATTAAATTCAAAATAAAAGGGATAAATAAAGAACAAAAGAGTAAGAACAATATACCTAAAAACCAAGCTTTTCTTATTGTATTCAACTTGAAAATGCCAATACAAACTTGAGAATCTCTATGTGAATTTCAGATGCTTGTGGTGTGTGAATTACAAGTGAATGGTTGACGAGTGAATGAGTGGTGGATGTTGGTTGTGTGTTGTGTAAATTACAAAGGAAGAGGGGTGTTTATATAGGCTTTTTGGTTGCCAAAATTACAAAAAAAAATAGAATTCAAATCCCTAAAATCCGGTTGATCTTTCTTCCATATTTTCTTGATTCGGATTTGTCCTTCCCTTTTTTATTCTATTTGCTGTGATTTGGGATGATTTTTCCCCTAATTTTCGTATTCGATTCGCGGATCTATTTTCTGCACGTGTTGTCTTCAGTAAAATGAGCATATCTTGAGCTCATGATGTCCGATTGAGGCGTTTCAAGATGTGTTGGAAAGGTAACTACAAGAAGGTCAATACTTAAGAAGACATCTTGGCCTGAAAATGCTTGGAGCCTATCAAAAATTTGCCATAAGTCCATAGTGAGGAATCCTTGTCTTTCCATGTTTGTTATGATTATGCTCGATTCATTTCCTTACTTGAATGATTCAGATTTCCCGTTGACTTTTGCTCGGTTTGCATTGATTTAGGATTTGTTTTCCCTTTTTCCATATTTGATGCGATCTCTTCCCTTGTTTTTTATGTCAGGCTAAAAATCAGTGACAACAGCTGCCCCTCTTTGCTTATTCCTGTGAAACAGGGATAGAGCATAGAGCAAAAGGCATTGGTTTTAGCCAATCATACTACAAAATTGGTTGATGGACATCAAAGCTTGGTTCCAATCTCCTCACACCCAAACAAATAGGCAGTTGTAGAAAATTAAAGGTTCCATTCTCCTTGCGCCCGAATGGATAGGTGTTGCTGAAAAATAAAGGTTCCATTCTCCTCGCGCCCGAATGGATAGGCGTTGCTAAGAAGCAGGGTTCCATTCCTTTTACACCTAGACAGATAGGCGGGCTCCATCCTCCTTATGCCTAGACGAATATGCGGGCTTTATCCTCTGAACAGATGGACGAGTTCCATTCTCCTTATGCCTGAATGAATAGGCGGGTTCTATTCTCCTTATGCTTGAATAAATAAGCAGGTTCCATTCTCCATATGCCTGAATAGATAGGCGGGTTCTATTCTCCTCATGCTCGAACGGATAGGCAGATTCTATTCTCTGAATGCTTGAATAAATGAGCAGTTCCAATCTCTTTACATCCGAACAAATGGACGAGTTATATTCTCCATGTGCCCGAATAGATGAGCGGGTTCCATTCTTCATATGCTTGAATGGATAGGCGGGTTCTACTCTCTACATGCCTGAATAGATAGACGGATTCTATTCTCCTCGTGCTCGAATAGATAAGCAGGTTCCATTCTCCATATGCCTAAACGGATAGGCGAGTTCTATTCTCCTGATGCTCGAATAGATAAGCAGGTTTCCATTCTCCTTACGTCTAAACGAATAGATGAGTTCTATTCTCCAAATGCTTGAATAGATGAGCAGTGTTCCATTCTCTTTACGTCTGAATAGATAGATGGGTTCTATTCTCCATGTGCTCAAATAGATGAGTAGAGTTCTATTCTCCTAATGCTCGAATAGATGAGCGGGTTCCAATCTCCTTACGCCTAAAAAGATAGGCAGATTCTATTGCTGAAGAGTTTTTGTATACCTGCAAAAAGCCTGATATATGTTGCAATTATGATGGGAATGCTCCTAAGGATGTCTAAAACATGAATGCATGCTAATTTTCATAGTCCTTTTTTACTCGTTTTAACCCAGATAAGCGACCATCTCCGCTGTCTCTACTTCGCCATCCATATTGTTTGATCTCTTTGCTTCATTAAATGGTTGTCTTCTGCTTCACCATTCTCATTACTTGTGCTTCTTGCTTCATGGAAAACATTTGCTCTTTGTATATTTGCTCACTCAATCCAGTGATCTTGCATTCATGCGAAGGACAGACTTCTTCAACTGACTCTTCTTCACCATTCTCATTCTTTGTACCTCTTTGTTTCGCGAAAACATCTGATCTTCGTTGGCAAATGTCTCAATATCTACTATCATTGTAGTTGATACATCAATTTCGAGTGAAAGTCCTCCTTGACTGGTCTTCAAAACTTCAAGTCTTCATATGCCCCTTAAAATAACATTAAGCGCTTCTTGTGAATTCTTAAATTCTTGCCCCTACAGAGCATCTTGAAGCATTTGCACGCTAAACCTTCACCTTGAATGTCTTTGCATGATGTTGACATTTTAATCTCTTCTTCTCATGCCTATCAAAGTCAGGGATCCTAAACTCTTAGTTGACATAACTTGCCCCAATCGATGGCTCAATTCACCCACTAGGTATGGCTCTATCTCTATTTATGCTTTAGGGATCTTACATCTTATGTGCGGAACACAATCTACTAGGGAAATGAACCCTTCAACACATGTTTTTTTCTTCTTATGCAAGGTGATGCCCCTGTTCAAACTGAGGTTCAATTGTCGGCCTCCTTATTTTTTCCTGAAGCTCTTGAAAACATTCATTCTTGGTTCCCTACAGTTAGGATCAATACCAATAAATCCTTTGTTTTTCATGAATCTATGTCAGCCTACTTGTAATATGCAAGAAAAGCTAGAAATGATAATTTAAAGGAATAAGTCATGGCATATGCAAGAAAAGGCTAGAAATGGGGATTTAAAGAAAATAGTCATGGCAAACATAGAAAAGAGGAAAGTCAGATGCCCCAAAATTCATAGTATGAATGATTCATGAATCCATCAACCATATAGTGCTCCACTTTTAGGTGGCTCTCTTTGACTCACACACTCCCCAAATTTTAAATTTCCTACTTTTCTAATCTCAATCAGACATTAGAAGTTTTGAGGTCCCTGAAGAAAGGTTAACTCAATTAGGCAGAATGTGTTCTGAAAACAAACTCCTTTTTCTCAGATATACATGTGTGATCTAAATGGTCTTTAAAGGCTTGTAATGTAGGCTAGGCTCAGGTTACAAAAAAAAAAGGATATATAGGCTCAAATACATGTTTTAAGGGTGATTAAACCAAGGATCAATCTTTCTTGATGAAGTCTTCATTTTTTCTTCTCTAGATCACTCTAGACTGCTCATTTTGGGTTTTCACCCTAGAGTTCATTTCCTTTTCTGGAACATGTCTCTTTTGAAGGATTTATTTCAAATTTTCCTCCGTACTCCAGCTTTCATTTCTTTTTTTTTCTTTCTTTCCTTCTTTTTTTCTTTTTCTTTTCTTTTATTTTCCTTTTTGCGTCCTTTTCATTTCGAATTTAGGACATTTACTTTATCTGACATGTTTTCCTTTGCTTGCAAACAACTTTTCATCATCTTTGCCCCCCAGTGTGGGGAGTGATCCTTGGTTAGGGTTTAATTTCAAGAAAAATATCAAGCTAAAAGGGGGACAAGAATGGATTTTTTTCATTTTCTTATGTGTGAAGGGAAAAGAAGGAATGCCAAATGTCATCTCATACACAAACATCATCGAAGAGAAGTCGTTTTCAGTTGGTAGATGTTTTAGAGTTATCACTTTATTCAAAGTCCTTAACGACAATGTTTGAGAGGAAAAACACTCAAAATTTGTGTACATGGGATTTCCCATTAATCTTGAACACACTTTACTACCCCTCTATCTCGGGATTAGATCCAAGAATCATTCATACAATCAATAATAAAGGCTCTGCCAAAATGATGTATGTTTGAAGAGGATGAAAAATGAAAAGAAAAATAAGAAATGTTTGCCACTTGAGAAAATAAAGAGAATGCATCTTTAAATCAAGTAGATTAACATAGAAGCCCTTACAAAAGATCCCTAATGCTTGCGGGCAAAAGCAAAAGGGTTGGTCAAGGTATGACCCCAACATTATATAGGAAAATTCTTATTGTCTTGAGCATTACTCTAGAAAGGCATGAATGAATTCTAGCCAAGCATGCTCATATCTACTCTGTGACAAGATTCCAATGCTGGGGTAGTTTGGGTTATAAGCATTCGTCAAGTTCTCCTTCCTCGAGTCTCCCACTTTTGATGGCCGCCAATATCAACTCCCCGCTCAAGACCATGATTGTGAAACCCTTAGTGGCATGGTTTAGCATATGGTCGTAGAAGGTACCATTTAAGGTTTCCACAAACATTGGAGTAACCTCATTTTCCAACAATGGAGGTTGTACTTGGGCTACAACATCTCGCCACCTCTAGGCATGCTGGGGAAAGCTCTCATCGGGCCCTTGTTCCATATCTTACATTGTGGTCCTACTTGGAACCATGTCTGTCACATGTTTGTACTGTTCAAGGAAAGCTCTTGACAAATCTCTCCAATTTCATATGTTGACCAGCTCAATTGGGTATACCATCAGGTAGCAGACCCTGATAGACTATCTTGAAAACAAAAGATGAGCAGCTTCTCATTTTCCAAGTGCAATGACATTTTCCTGCAATACATGGTCAAGTGCATCAAAGGGCAAGTGGTCCCGTCATACATCTCAAAGTCAGGAGCTTTGAATTTTGGAGGAACCACCAAGTCAGACACTAGGCTTAGATCCCTAGCGTTTATGCCACTATGAACATTTCCTCCTTGTATGGCTCTGATGATCTCTTCGAGCTTATCACAACAGTTTTCTAGCTTCTTATTTATTCTGGCTCTGTTGGCTGACTTATTGAGAACCTCAATGCCTTGGTTCTCCCCATGATTTATCTCAAACTCTCCTGGAATACGGGCTAAGCTTCCTATTATGCGGATCTTGGACCTCCCACTTGGTGGAAATGTATGTGTGGTCATCTTGGACTGGGGTGACAAAATATCCACGGCTTCGACCACCTTTCCTTGTTATGGTTCCCTGAGTCCCAATATAGCCGCTATATGGCTAACAGTGTTTCTCTGAGCTTGTGCAATTTCCTCCTTCTGGTCTTTTTCTAAATTGCCAAGTCAATCTTGAGTATTCTTGCGGTTTACTTCTAGAGGTTCCAGTAGAATCTTGCTATTTGCATTAATATTTTATTAGGTGTGTATGTATGCAATGACAAAAACATAAACAAATACAATGACAAAAACTAATGCAATGACAAAAACTAATGTAAACATAATCTTGCTATTTGCATTAATCTTTTATTAGATTGTTATATATATGACAGTGTTTTGGACTGTTACACATACACACATTTGTATACATATATAATTGGGGCTGTTTTAGAGTACTAGGATATATGGTTTTGCCTATAACACAATATAATAGATTTTGATGTGTGTGTTTGTGTTGTTATTATAATAGAACATGATCTAGTTGGGGAGACAAGGTCCAAGGATGATAACATTGTAGAAAGCAAAAAAGGAAATTGTGATTCAAGAACATGCTTAGCTTGGATTAAACTCTGAGTGTAGTTTAAAGTCTCGGGATAGACTGAAACTATCCTGAGCATGTCATTTAATTTATTTTATTTTTGCTTTGTTTGACTATTGAATTAAGTCTTGCGAGTGATTTTGAGCTCGGATGATAAGGTAAGACCAATCTACAAATGCTATGTGATTGATTATACATGAAATGCATGTTATGCCCAAAATCTAATGGAAATTGGAAATGTGTGATATGTGAAATAAGAGATTTAGTTTGTACAATGATAAGTATGTGGAACTATGCTCCTTTTGGCATAAATAAGATAATTTACTTGATTCTATGATTTAGATTATACTCCTTTTAACTACCACATGAATGCTTATACTTGCTTGACAAGTAAAATCTCTTCTAAACTACAATTTAGTTAAAAAGAAAACATGAATGTGAATCAAGAGTCATAAATGGATTGATTATGTGCTTGCTATGATCTAAAAAAAATCTATGTTTAGATGATGTTCTAAATAAGAAATTAAATTCACTTTTGATTCCGATATGAAACAGACATGATATTCAAGTAAGATGAGAAAATTGAATTATGAAATTCATATGAGGTGAATATGTGCCTATTTTGAAAGGCAATAATGTATGTTGATATGATATTTGATAAAGATCTATGCTCAATCTTTCTCTAATAAGATAAATATGAAAGCCTTGGTCTCGAGTTAGTCTTAGGTATAGTTGGCATGCCATAGAGTCCATAGAGCTCGTGATTAGGTGGACTACGGTCCTTATTTGGCGACAACAGGAGGGAAGTGTTGTGGTCACTTGACGATAGTAGGAGGGATTGACCAGTACTGCGAGTACCATTTTACTTGGCGACAGTTGGCTGGGGATTTGTGTACCTAGGCTATTATTCGATTCTCAAGGCTATGATAAAAGAAAATAATGGAATTTACTTATTAAATGGAGAACTTATATTAATTCACTATATACTAAGAAAAGAAAAGATAATTAAGATATGCTACTTGATATCTTGATTGAAAAGTTTCATATGTTCTTGTGAATGTGTTTAGAAAACTAGTATGCTATGTAATTATGTCCTTGAGATACTACATAATGTCCTAAGGCTTGATAAAGAAAATTAATGAAAGATTACCTCTTAAATTATTAAATCATGGTAACATTTGGATAGACAAGTACTATACAACTACTCGATTCTTGTATTTTCCTTTAGAGAAGGATACATGCTATGTTCGAATATGTTTATATATATATATACATACTTGATTGAATTTATTGAATTATATAATTGTTGAATGTCATGTTCATAGATATATATGTTTGGTTCGAATGCCTTGACACATATTAGATAGTATTTTGTTCAAAAATAATACCATACATGTTTTGTAATGCTATGTTTGATAAATTAGATAACAAGTGATACATGCTTGAAATGCTACATTGAATATTGGAGTAATAAGTATTTCAGGTCATTGAGATGTTATGTTTGATAACTTAGGAAACAAGTAATACAAGTTCTGAGATGCTAAGTTGGTAATTCATGAGAGATGATACACATGTTAATAAGATGTTAATTTGATATCTTCTGTGACAAGAAACACATGCTTAAGAGATTAAACAAGTCACATACTTGTAATTTGGTTTATTTAGTTATCGAACATGATAAGTGATTTCTTGTAGAATAAGCTTTAAACAAGTTATAAGAGATGGTTTGCTTGCGTGATAAGTAGGAGGTAACTATGATACATCTTGACTATTATTGATGTGAGGAATTTAGCTCTAATGTTGGTCCAGTAATAAATGGTAAATAGCCCAAAAAAATGAAAGACAATAATAAAAGAAATTAAATTAAATTCTAGGCTTTAAGGACTTGAGGTATACGAATGTAGGTTTTAAGACTTAAGGTTTTATTAATCTACTTTTCGAACCCATGTATGAAATAATGAGAGTTTATTTACTTATCAATTAAGTCTATGATTGAAACAAACTAAAGATATGGAAGATGCAATGATTTACGAGTGTTCAAATTGTCGTTCATGGATTTGTTAGTCTTGAAGTTATGGACATGTTCGAAATCTAAGTATATAATAAGTTCAATCGATCAAGTCTGGTACTTACCTAAACCTGACAGTCTTGATGATGGAATAGGGTTACGCCTTAAAGCTTCTAATTTACTTATTGATTGATTAAGCTACCTCACTAACTGATTACTTACTGGACAATTATGTTATTGATTTCATGTTTTGTAGTGGTCCCTTGTCTCGGAGCTCGATCAAGATCACACGCATAAAAAGGCAATATTTGTAAGTTTGTTAAATCTCCTAGTATGGTGGCACTGATTAAAATTGCATGTAGTTGCTTGTTAAGTTCTGAGCTTTGCTAGCAATTATTCGATTTGGTTGTATATTATTATTTCAATCCTGTAAAAAGGGCCTCTTAATTTGTGTTGCTAGTATCTAGATAAAATTCGAATTAATTCGCTTAGTAAGGAGTATATCGTGATAAAAATCAAGAATAAGTCTAAGGATTTGATTTTATCTACGAATCTTTAAGATTTCAAATACCAATTTATTCATATTTTGGAAATCGGATTAACCAATGATTCAGTTAAATTGCTAAGGTCAAATGATACTATTTCGAATAAATGGGAATAAATAACGCGACCTAACTTGCCAGATTATTATTTATTTTGTAATCGAGTAGGGAATGGTGGAAGAATACTTGCTAGGATCCCAGTGATGAAGGATACGTCTTATAAGGCATATTTTTATTAAAATAGCATATGTTTAATAATAAACACATGTATGATGAAAGTCTTGCATCTTAGATAGATAAGGCTTGATATGCAAGGATGTTTTATTTAATAAGGCCGAAAGAATTTAGGTTTGAGCTAAATTTTCTGAGGTAATAATAAAATAAATTAGACCATATTGGTCATGTTTTGAACAGTGATTAAAAGATATCTAAAGTTTAGTTTTTGCTTGAGGATTAGATTATTTATCTCTTTTGTATGTCATGTGTAAAATATTAAGTTGGTAAATTTTGAGATGTGCTATAAATGATAAATTTTCAAACCTAGTCACATTTTATAATATAGGAAAACAAAACAAAATTTATAGTTCCTAAAATGACTTGAATGTTCGCCTGATTGTCTATTGTTTTGGGTATGTTTGTTTGGTAACACTCACTAGTCCGGTCTGTCTTCTAGACCGGGCAGAGGGTGTTACAGTTTCGGTACTTCGTGTACCCTTGTTTGTCACATTATGTTTAGGATTCGAGTGTCTGGGCTACACGTTAATCAAAGCTGAATTTATTCATTAATTTATAATAATGAATCTTGTTGAAATAAATGGAATGTGGAACTATGTTCCCTTGATAAGTTATTAGACTATGTTTCCCTAGCAAAGGTTCGAAATATGCTATATTTGTGATGACAATTGGATAAATGTGAGTAGTTTACATGTTGGGAATGGTAATGGTTATGGTACTTGTTTATAATGGAATGCTGGTAATTCCATACTTGTTCGATTGTTTATTTAAGAATATATGTGGTTTAAATGGTTTGCTTTAATTAGCTTGATTGTTCAAGTCTAGATTTATGATTGACTAAGTTAACAGTGAAATGTTTAAGAGGATCCCCCTAAAACCTTAAAGTATAATAATAACTTGCTAAATAAGTATAGAAAATCTATGTGATTCTTGTAATACTTACTTGAGAAAATTATAGGTCATGATTGAAGGATATAACGACATATTTGTACATTTAAAAGAATGAAACTGTTTGATAATGGAATTGAGTATTGGAATATATATTCTCGTGATATTTAATGGATTTTGACCCCCTAATTAAGATTGGACTAAGTGTCCCATCTCATTCTTAATGAGTCTCGTGGATGTAACAAGTCTTCATAAACTTCCTTCTTTCTATAGAGGGTTGTGATGAGGTTAGGGAAGATCACAGGGCTTGATTTTCGCTTCAGGCATGAATACACCTCATCGACGATTAACTTTCCCACATCCATTGGCCATGCATTGAGAATAGAGTGCATAAGAAGCAGTCTAGTTATGTGCATTGAGGTGGGCATCAAGCGGGTTTTCAAGTCAATGTAAAAAGGAGGAGAGAGGGTATGGAAGGGTAATGATGAGCTATGGTTTTGGAATTGGAAAAGGAATAAAACTCCCTCCCTTTTTTGCCTTTTTAAAGCCCCCCAAACCTAGGAAAAGTTTGGCTTTTTAACTTCCCTTAGTAGAAAAGAGACAAATCTTAACCCTAACTAGAAGGCTGCGCCTTTCTTAAAGTAAACCCTAGCGTGCCACCTGCAACCATGGGGGCAAATCTGACAAATTCTGATGAAGACAAAAAAAAGGCATAAAAGAAATCGACTAAGTGAAAAAATAAAAGAAAACACATTTATTTATTAGCACAAGAAATAGGAAAATGCTATAGCAAAATAGAAGGGGTAAGGGGGTTCAAACTCTTATGGATCATGTAGGAGCATGGAAGAGTTATCTCAAAGGATTGAGGCTCCATTGTAGACCTTCAGTCTCTGACCATTAACCTTGAAGACAGTGTCATCGTCAAGTTTCTTAATGTCCACAGCACCATGAGGGTAAACTTTATGCACAATAAAAGGGCATGACCATCCCGATTTCAGCTTGCCAGGGAAGAGCTTAAGTCGAGAGTTGTAGAGAAAAACTTGTTAGCCTTCAAAAAAATGTCATGGCAAAAGATGTTTATCGTGCCACTTCTTGGTCTTCTCTTTATATAGGCGTGTGTTCTCATAATCTTGGGCTCTTAACTCCTCCATCTAGTTCAGCTCCAATAGCCTTTTTTTCTCCCGCTAACTGGCATCCATATTAAGCTTTTTGATTGCCCAATAAGCTTTGTGTTCGAGCTCAACGCGAAGGTGGCATGTCTTGCCAAAGATATGCTTAAAGGGAGACATTCCCATGGGTGTCTTGAAAGTTGTTCGATAAGCCCTTAAGGCTTTATCAAGTCTTGGACACCAATCTTTCCTCTTGGGATTAACCAACTTTTCCAGGATGGAAGAAGATGAAGAGATGGAAAGGCAAGGGGTTGGGTTATCATGGAAGGAACATCAACAATAAATGTTGAAAAACCTTTCTAAGTAGGAAAGTGGAGGTGTAGGCAGTGTGAGGAATAGGGAAACAACGTGTGGCGGTCATGGGGAAGAGAGGTAGGTTGAAGTGATAGATAGTGTATGGTTATAATTAGTAAGGAAACAAAAGAATAAAATATACTATATGCACTATATTCTCTCCCCTTATCTCGTGTGGCTACCAAAATCCCAAGTTTGTGTTAACCTAGCCAGCTCCAAAAGAAATCGGAGTTCCTAAATCTATGGAAGGCTTTTCCAACTTGTCGCTTGCTTAAGAACTGCCAAAAAGTAAAGAAAACACATTAAATAAAACCTAAATCTAATATTAAACAAAATAAAAAACTCAAAAAAATAAAAAACTTTGGAAATTAAAACAAAATTCAAAAATTAAAAGTGTGGAAGATTAAAAGTGCATAAAATTAAAAGGATAGAATTAGATGTCTAAACATCTAGTAACATGACTGAAGATTTGTCACGTTGAGCCAGTGCTCATTGGTAGACCTTCAAACGTTGTCCACTAACTTTGAATATTGAGCCATCTTTGAGATCCTTGATGTCCACAACACCATGTGGACATACCTTGATGACTTGGAATAGGCCGAACCAATGAGACTTCAACTTGTCCGATAAAAGATTCAAGCGAGAGTTTTATAGTAGAACTTTTTGGCCTTCAACAAAATGTTGAGGCTTCAGTTTAGCATCATGCCATCTTTTGGTATTTTCCTTATAGATCTTGGCATTCTCATAAGCATCCAGACTATGCTCTTCTAAGTCATTCAACTTGAGCAATCTTCTTTCTCCAGCTAGATGCCAGTCCATGTTGATCTTCTTGATGTAATACCCTAAATATCAGCCTAGAAGTATGTAACAATTTGGTTACAAGCCACCAATTTGATCAAACGTTTCTATGCTATGGAATTGTCACTAATTACGACTAATTACGTAGGTTGGGAATAAATCGAAGTAATGAAGAACTGAATAGCAAATTTTTAGGACCAAACTAAATATCTAGATTAATTTAGTGTTTGCATGTTAAACGAAAGTTAGTGCAAGGTTGAGTACTCTTGTCACATGAGGAGGATGACAAGTTTAGAGAGGAAGAGGGGTTCGACCTTAGGATAAATTGTCCCACTCTCATCTTCTTCCTCCTCAATCAACCGAACCTCCATGGATAGAACGAGAGAGAGAAAGCTTGAGAGAGAGTAGGCTATGGAAATGGGAGTTTAAAGATTAGACGAACAAATCCTTTGAACCATTGGTTAAGTTACTTAGAGAGAAGGTGATCAAGCTCTTCCTTTCTCTTTGTCCAAGTTTAGTTTAAATTCTTGATCTTTAGATTCTCATGAACTTGGTTATTGGTTGAATTGTTAGAGTATTAGATTATTTCTTGTGAAGATGAATATGTGTTCATAGTGATCTTTTCTAATACCCCAAACTACGGTCTAGAAGTATGTAGTTATTTTGAATGTTATTCCAATCTAAATTAATATTTTAGAATGGACAATTAAAGCCTCGAGATTAAATTAGAATTAAGAAAAGTTGGATGGCTTTTCTATAAGGACCAAACCGAGTTGCATGGTAAATTAATTATAGCTAAAGGGATTGAACACATGGCATTATTAGATCAAGCCATGTGAAGGGGGGTTTGGCCACCTAGGAGAGATAACCCCAAGTCATCTCCTTTATCCCCTTCATCACCGAAAGGAAGAGGGGGAGAATGCTAGTTTTGGCCATGGAAGAATTTGAGAAGTAGGTTAGATTAGCTCAATTTTGAAGGTGTTGCATGACCTCTTTGACGAAAAGTGTAAGCAACCTTGATTATTTTCTTGTTCTAGAGCTTGATCTTAAGTAGAGCCTATGGTTTCCCTCATGTAATTGGAATGATTGTGTCATGTATGTATTGGAATTGGTTGCCTAGATTCATGAAGATTCGACTAATGAACAATCCCATGTTTTGATTTTGTGATGATATGAGTTTGAATGGGACCCTAGGAACCATTTTGAAACTGGAATAAATGAACCCTATAAAAACAACGCAGAATTTTGTAAAAAGGGACCTTAAAGGATTGTTTAGTACACAATTAAAAGGCTGCTTGTATGATTAGAGGATTGTTTTTGGACAGCGTTATGTATATATAAATAAGGGGCTGATTTAGCTAAGTTAAAAATAAAAGATTGGACTATTTTATGTGCAAATAGGGACTATTTTTACAAAATGTGGGCTGTTTTATTTGTTTAATTGATGGACTATACTTACAAGTAAGACTGGGCTGTTTTATGGATGGAAAACCTGATTTAAAAACTGTTTTTGAACAACAAAGAAAGGGAGGACTGTGTTTACACAACTAGGGACTGTTCTGAGTAATTAATGTGGATGTTTGGGTATAAAAATAGTTTTTGCACATAGGTGAACTTAATGGACAGTTTTGGAGGTTTTATAAGTGAAAATATATAATTCAAAGACTATTTTCTAATGTTATATATATATATATATATATGAAGTAGACTGTTATATAAAAAACGAAAGCTAGGGACTGATTTGGAGGGTATAACCTTATTAAGGACTATTTGAACACATGAGTATGTTTATATGAAATTTTGGACCGTTTGGAAACATTTTTAAAGCATGTTGTATTGTTTTAATATGCATATATGTATATGATTACATTGCCATGTTTTGTGTACACATGATCAGGAATGGACTATTTTAAGCATGTTTGTAGGTGAAAATATGTATAGTAGATTGTTATACGTGTATGCGAACATTAAGGGCTGTTTTGTACACCTATATGCATACATATACATCTTGGATTAGATATAAGTACATTATGGACTGTATTGTACATGGTATAGGTATACATGGATTGTTTCGAGTTTGAATATGTAGGTTTACGTATCTTGGACTGTTTTGATCACCAATATGAATATGTGTAAAATCTATGCTATTTTGATTGTAATTAAACACATACTAGACTGTTTGAGTATATGTATGTGTGCATGTGTGAATAAGATTGATTTTGTTAAGTATTTGTGTATACATGTTTAGCATGGGCAGATTTGAATTAATATGAAAGTACATGGTCTGTTGAGCTTGTATATACAAATGTCTATCCTTTGAGACTATTTTGTATGGATTTAAAAGTGTGCTAGGCTGTTTAGGACATGAATGAAAGTATTTATGTGCGTGCTATGAGCTGATTTATACATAATATCTATGTATTAGGGGTTGTTTTGTAAGTTTAATGGATTAAATTAGTTTTATTGGCTTGTTATTTTGTTTGAGGTACATGATATGATATGGAAGAATAATAGAAAAGAGTTAGTTGAAAGCTAGAAGTAATTGTGGATTCAGGTATCCCGTAACTTCGGGATAAGAGGTGAGTGTAGTTGCCTTTGTTTCAGGTGACACGGAGCCACTCCAATCTTTATTTTTATTGAATTGTTATCTTAAATGTTAAAGTATGGATCACACATGATTATTTGGATAGGGCTCACATAGAGCATCTGGGAATGGGTTACACACATAGCATTGAAGTCTCATGGTTAAGGTATACATTACATGTGCATCATGAATGCATTGTATGCTTTATTATGATGTTTATTGATTATTGAATTGAAGTATATTTGTGTATAAGCTTTGCTTTGAATTGGTATTGACCCTTAATCCATGAAAGCATAAAATACGAGAAACAACATCAAGCTTTAAAGTTATAAGAATTCACACTCTAAGGAGCTAAAAGCTTATATTTTGCTATAAAATACCCTACTAACTTTAAAGTATAAAACATGTAAGTTTCCTGAGTAATGGAAGACCTTGGACAATTCGGCATGGTGCAAAGGTATATATTTCGGGAATACGATCCACGAGCTACGGCTCAGGGTGACGACCCTATATTTATGATATATTAGCAACATAGGAGGTAACAGGGGAGATGATAAGGAGATTGGTGACAGTTTGGTTTGATAGTTGATAAGTTAGGATTGTTATGTTTCCGACACTAGCCATTGCTATGTGCTTTGAGATATGTGTAACTCGAACCAATATGGTCATACACAGACCAATGCTGCCCATGTCCAAATGTGATCCAAGGTAAATGTTCTAAAATATACGAACTCAGATACTATGTTTGAAAAAAGAAACTCTAATAAGCAATTCTATGAACTTTGATAAGCCTTGTTTTAATCTTAGATAAGCTTTAACAAGAACTTCGAAAGTTTTGATAAGAATTTCAAGAATTCCTTACTAAGGCTTTGATAAGATAAGCCATGAACTCTGGTAAGTTCGATAAGATTTTGAAAGAACTTAGCTTAATCTCTGAAGGAATTTCGAATAAGACTTGAAAGAATATGAACTCTGATTAAGTTTCTAATAATCAATGCCATGTTAAGCTAAGTTTAAGTCTCTAAATTTCTCTCAACTTTCTCTCTAGCCAAACACCATTCTTCTCTTCAAAATCTTAAGGAATAAAATCTGATATTAGACTTTCGGGTTATTAGCTCCTTAATGATTCTAAGTTCTCATCCTTTTACAAAACGGTCATAAAATAGTTTTGATTTCTTTACAAAACAGTCACCTTTTTCAAAATGTCACCCTTAATTTATTTTGCCAATTTGAGTTCACCATTATTTCCAAAACATATTTAAATCTTTTAGATAATTTGTTCATATTTTATTCCAGCCAAAATCTATTTCTTTTTAATTAAACCCCGAAACTAGTCTAGACCGCTACACCGGTTCACCAGAACCGTCCAAACTAACCGAATAACTTTTAGGCCCAAAACTAGGGCATTACAACTCTCCCCCACTTAAGAAATTTTGTCCTCAAAATTTACCGGGTGGAAAAAGATAAGGAAACTGATCCAGTAGCTCATCCTTCCTTTCCCAAGTGGCTTCCCCAACACCTCGATGTTGCCACAACACTTTGACCAACTCTATGGTCTTACCATGCAGCACCTTACTATTCGAATCTAGGATCTCAATCGGTTCCTCATCATAGGTTAAATCTGGATTCAATTCAATCTCCTCAACAGGCATAACATGCGAAGGATCCGATCTATATATCCGTAACATGGATACATGGAAGACATCATGTATCTTCTCCAACTCAGCTGGCAACTTCAATCTATAAGCAACAAGACCAACACGTTCTAGCACCTCATATGGTCCTATGAACCTAGGGCTCAACTTGCCCTTCCGGCCAAATCTCATCACTTTCTTCCAAGGCGAGACCTTAAGAAATACTTTCTCACCAACCGCACACTCGATCTCCTTATGCTTCAAATCCGCGTAGGATATCTGTCTATTCGGTGCTGCCTTAAGCCGATCTTGAATAAGCTTTACCATCTCAATAGTGCCTTTAAGCACATTTGGCAAAGAAACAAGCTTCTCTCCCATTTCCGCCCAGCAAAGAGGCGTTCTACACTTCCGGCCATACAAAGCCTCGTATGGAGCCATTTGGATACTTGCCTGATAACTGTTATTATAAGCAAGCTCCACCAAAAGGAACTGTTTCACCCAAAAACCCTAAAACTCAATAACACAACAATGCAACATATCCTCCAACACTTGGATAACTCGCTCAGACTGTCATTCCATCTATGGATGATAAGATGTACTAAAGCTCAACTGCGATCCTAAACTCGATGCAACAACTTCCAAAACCTTGAGGTAAAACACGAATCCGTATCTGGAACAATAGACTTAGGCACACCATGCAACCTCACGATATTAGTGACATACAAATCCGCCAACCTATCCAAGGTGTATGTTGTATGCACCGATACAAAATGTGCACACTTCGTCAAGCGATCTATAATTACCCAAATAGAATTCTTTTGGATGGTGTCAAAGGTAAATCAGACACAAAATCCATGGTAATTCTCTACTATTTCCACTCCGGTATCCTCAACGGTTGCAACAACCCGGATGGAAACTGATGCTCAGCTTTTACCCTTTGACAAACCATACACTTACTCACAAACTCCGCAACATCCCTTTTTAGCCCAACCCAATAGTACTCATCCTTCAACCCACGATACATCTTGGTACTACCAGGGTGCATAGCAAAAAGGGCTACTATAAGCCTCTGTCAAAATATTGCGCCTTAACTCAACATTTTCTGGCACAACTATTCGACCCTTAAAGCATAAAACACCACCATCATTATAGTAAAACTCTGTTGGATTACTTTCTGCAATGTCCGTAACATGCGATACCAACGAATCATCTAGAAACTGCTTCTCTTTGATCAACTGAACCAATGAAGGTTGCACTTGCAACTTCGCTATCAAACCACCATGCTGAGACAAACTCAATCGAGCAAACATCGCCCGCAACTCCACATATACTTTTCTGCTCAAACCGTCGACTACCACATTAGCCTTACCCGGATGATTCTCTATCGTCAAATCATAATCCTTAAGCAACTCCAACCATCTCCGCTGCCTAAGATTCAACTCCTTCTACGACATCAAATACTTCAGACTCTTATGATCGGTAAAAACTACACATTTCTCACCATAAAGGTAATGCCTCCATGTAATACCCCCTTCCCAGTCTGGTAGAGAACTGGGTCAGAAAGTGTTATCGAAAACTTATTCAGAGATTAGAAGGCAGAATCAGAGTTTGGAACTTGTCAGAGATATTTTATTAATCATTCTTAAGACTTATTGAATCTACTCGTTACTAGTCTTGTTAGGATCAGATCAATATTAACCATTTAAAAAATTAGGGACTAGATCGTAAACTTTACCAATTAGCGATCCTAATCTGAATCCTTTATTACCAAATTGTAATTAAACTCACCAATTATTGATATGTGAAGTTTCGTTACTATCGGATATAGTAACCTAATCAATTAGATCATATAGTTATTAGTGACCAATTTGTAATCTGTCCAAATTCTATTTTTATGCCTTATAATAGATTTAACTAACACTGTATCGATACCCAATGATTGTACCGATACACCAAGCTTATACACCAAGCTTATTTCCAAATTTCCATATTCAAAGGATGTCAAACCCGTACCGATACAACTAAGACTGTATCGATACTAGTTGATTGCGTTGACCCCGTACCGATACGCTATAAGACCGTATCGATACCAATTTTCATCCTTGATTCTAGTGAACAATTTTTGTATCAATACTCCCAACCCGTATTGATACGTCTTGTTTGACCGACGTTGACCATGCCAAAAATGTAAGGATTGTACCGATACACCATCACCCGTATCGGTACACCCTAACTTGTAATAATTGATTTTTTCTGGTTCTTATTTTATTTGGCCTATCAAACATTATCCAAATACACTGAAACTTTACCAATAAGCTTTAACCATTATAAACTACTAGCATACCAAATTTCATGTTAATCTGAATCCATTTACTATGTTTTCACCTTTTAGGGCCAAATATGCAACGTTGACCATTTTTAGTCACTTTTAAAGTTCATTTAGGGCCACTTAGTCTTATACCAAACATAGACAATGTTTGTACATCAAAAGAGTCATACGTGACTAGGTTAACTACTTTGCCACCATTCTAGGAGTTCATAAGGACAAAACACATTACTTTAAGCTTGAGGTTACTTGTCGATCTTCCAACTAATCTCGATCTCAAACCGATAGCTTTCTTAACTTGAAATGTGAAGATGAATGCATTAGACTTATATAGTCTAAGTGAGGTACCCATAATGATCATGATGTGCAACTTCCCATGTTCCAATGACAAATCTATTCATGCTAACATGAGGCATATATTCAACATAACATAATATCATGCTCAACATGTAACATAGCATCAACAATTATCATAATGACAATCATCATTAGCATATCAATAGTTCTGAATCAATGATCAATATCAATAATCAATAATTTCCCCTTGGATCGATTCACGGTATATGGATACACGAATTCCACCTCAACACCAACAATAACAATAGTGGTCTAGTCATCATATCGCCATCCCTCCACCGCACCAATTTAACCAATACACATATCATCCCTCCACTGCACCACAATAAAGGCGAAGCCTAACCCATACCAATGAGCTCATGAATTCTATGGCATGCCAATTGTATCCAATACTTCGATCTCAAGGTCCAATAATCAATAACAATAATTTCATATCAATAGTTTGGTAATCACATATTCATATTAGTAGTTCGATAATCACATATTCATATCAATATACAATATCAATAAGCACATACCAATGATTCGGTAACTACATGTAATGATCGATATTCAATACCACACTTACTCATGCTTACCAACAAAGCTTTCAATGATGTTTATGTAAAATCCTTCAACATAATTGTTAGTCACACAATCAACAATAACCAATGATTCCAGACAGTGTTGCGCGTAATAAGTGCTACGCTAACGGTGCAAGTATACACTTCGCAAGTAATAAAGTGATACGAGTATCGAGTATCGTCTCCACAGGGATTGGTTTGGGCCACTTTGCTTAAGTTACTGTACTGTGAAAATTAAAACACAATTGATAATAGAGATTCTAATTAACGAGAAAACTAAGAGCAATAAACTAAAAGAATAGATGAAATCAAATAAGAGAGGGAACATGCCAGGTTATCGTGAGTTGAGGAGTGATAGCCTATTGGATCGTCTTGGTAAAAGAGTGCATGGCAACTCGGTTGCCTTGGCAACTAATCGAACGGCTGCCTGGGCAACTGGCTGGGCAACTGCTTGGGCGACTAGGCAGCAACTTCAAGGTTCGACAGAGCATTCTTCAATGGTTTCTTCTTATCCCTAAGTCAAAACTCTAGCTAATTGTGCATGCCTTGACAATACATCCCTGCGTGAATCAAGGGTGAACAACAACCAATCTTGCGCTCCTCTTAGCCGTTGAAATCTTAAACTTATTCCTAAGCCAGATTAGTCTTCACCATCAATTGATTGAATAACGACCATGCTCATTCATTTCTTGAATCTAACTCTCCCGATATTAGATAAATAGATGGAGTTACGAGATCCTCTCCCAATTCACTCGCAAACAATAATAAAAACCAAGAATGAGCAAACCTTGAATTAAAAGTGCTAACTCAAATACCTAAACAAATCTAATCATTTATCAAAACCAAAAACCCCAAATAACCTAAGACAATTAACATCAATTCATGGATGGGTTCAAAATATATACAAAGAATAATCCCTAAACATAAATCGAATGAACTAAAAATAAAGAAGATGATGAGGTGCGATCAGCTCTCTCTCTTGTCTGATTTCCCCTTCCTCCTCCAAAGTTGCGTTAACCTCTCAATTTATAGGAGATGATCATATTGGTTTGTTTGTTGATAGGAGAGGTTGGATTGCGTTGGAGTTGGATTTGCATTGGAGTTGGATTGCGTTGGAATTCCATGGAGATAAGATCCTAATCCAATTTAAACTCTTCAATTCTGCAGATTATGTTGTTGATAAGGATGAGTTTAAGTTGGAATTGAATTGGATAAAAGAGATAATTAATCTCTCTTATCTTTATCCTCAAACTCCTCATAAAACTATTGGAATTTAATCTCCCTTTGAATCTCCAATTATTCTAGGATTTATCTTCTTCCACGTCATATTAGACTTTATCTAGTCATCAATTCGAGTGCCACATCATCTTATCCATTATCGATAATTGCCTTAGCAACTAGCTCGGCATAACCTTTATGCACTACCTTGGCAATTGCATCAGCATCTCCTTCATGCACTACCCTGGCAACTACGTCGGCATCTCCTTCTTGCACTACCCTGGCAACTGCGTCGGCATATCCTTCTTGTATTTCCCTGGCTACTGGTTCTAGCCTTGCTTTGGCAACTGATTCTGCACACACAAAAACACACCAAAACAATATCTTTTTTCCACAAAAATCACCAAGTTATGTAATCAAGCTCAACGGAGGAAAGAAACATGAATTAATGCATGAATGACTAATTATGCAACTAATATGAGCCTAAGTCTAACAATAATATGAGTAAAAAGGGTAATAAAAATAGTAATTTTGAACACTTAACACACCCCCAAACTTGAACTATTGCTTGTCCTCAAGCAATGCAAACTAACAATTACCTGCCAAGACTTTAATCATCAAAGACATGCTTCAAACTTGAATTCAAACCTCAGAACCGTGGCACAAAGTATGATCACCTTTTAATTTTTCGGATAGCACAAAAATTACCCGGAATCAAACTATAATGCTCATGACAATGCGTGTGCGTAGTTGTGTACAAGTTGATTTTCAAAATTCTATGTGAACAATAGGCTTTTATCAATTTAATTACCGGAGCATTTATTTTTATTTTCACTAGAGCCAATTTCGGGCACCTCTAGCAAAGTAAGCAATTTCTCATTTTATTTTAGTCGACTAGAGCCAATTTCGGACACCTCTAGTGATTCTTTAATGTGCATGAACTACTAGAGCCAATTTTGGGCACCTCTAGCAAGAAAGTGCATTTACTACTAGAGCCAGTTTCGGGCACCTCTAACAAGAAATTAACTTTTAATTTTCCATTTTAAATTTACCCAAATTTTAAGCAACCTAAGTTCACTAAGTTTCTTTCAATCAACAAGCCACAACTATGTAAAAAAAATTAGCATCATAGTAAAATTCTAAGTTCCTTTCATGCAATCCTAAAATTAAAGGTTCTTTCAATTAAGTGCAGTGGCAAAAATTCATCATTGGATATTCAGCAAGTCTTAAGTAATTAAATCCAATCAAAGGCATGGCAAGTAACATATGCAACATATATGTGATTGCTAAAGATGAATGCAACTAAACATGAAACTAAGTAGAAACCAACACCTCCCCCAAACTCGAGAGAAGCATTGTCCTCAATGCATGTAAAAGTGAAACAAAATTTAAAAGAAACTAAATGAAATGAGTTAGTGGGAGAGGTCGTCACCTCGAGTGATAAGTATCCTTCGTGCCATTTGCTTGATTCATATTTCGGTTGGTGGTTGAATGCTTTTGGCTGGTACCGCGTGAATAGCATTGCTTTGATTTGATCCATGTTTGCCGAGGCAGGTTCACTTGCCTAGGCATCAATAGTTGCCGAAGCCATTGTTGTTGCTTGGGCATCGCTAGTTTTTGTTGTCGTGGCAACTGCTGAAGAAGTTGTCGGGGCATCCTATGTTGCGGTTGTCGTGGCAAGTAGTCGGCAGGGAATTTCCTTGGCATGGTGGTTGTGAGTCTTGTTGTGGAAAAGAAAAGAAAACAAAGAAAACCTAAAACTAAATAACAATGTAGAAAAAATATAAAATATCTCATAAAATTTCCAAAAATAAATAAAGAACAAAAAAAAACAAAAACAACCGAAAATAAAATAAAGTTTCAAAAATTAAAAACAAAAATTAAAAATTCTTAGAAAGAGCATTTACATACATCTTTTAAGGTTAATGCATATCCGAGAAAACTGGAGGAGGGTCGTTTCTGATACTTCTTGTAGTCCATCCGCACCCTTGATCGAGTGACAATATTGTCCAAAAAGAGTTGGGCCAATGTGCTCGCAGCTACTCCCCTTTGTGTTAACATGGTGGAATGTGTCTTTCTTTCGTGTTCCCTTGTAGTCCATGCATGCCCTCCGCCTTGCTACTATTCCTGAAGGCACAAATATATTAATAGGAAAAATTATATCCATTCCCAACCATTCAATTACCTCATTCTTGTTGACTTCTGTCATGGTTGGATGTAGCCTTTGTTGTCGTGGCAATTGCCGCTCAAGCCAATTGCCGTGACAATCAGTTGCCAAAATTTGCTGTAAGTCAAGGCAAAAACCAATTTTCTGAAAAGCTTCACGAGTCCAAACATCGTTTTCTTTTGGCCTCTCAAACATCTCCATCAGTAGATATTTCGATGGCTTCAAATCTACCAGCATCGGTTCCTTGAGACATACCTGCAATGGATGAGGTGAGTTTTTAAAGAATTCGAAAGGTTCAACCATTACCTGCTCATATTCCATTGGCAAAGTATTATCATCTCGTTGATCTTGCATGTGGTCCTGCAATTGCCGTGGCAACTGTAGATGAGAGAAATCTACAAATTCCTGCTTCAACATCAACGTTGTAACCTTCTGGGCATCAGGTTCCTCATAATTTGTTGTAGTATTGTTGTTCTTAGCTTCACTGAGTGTTGTCGCGGCATTGCTCTGTTCAGGCTCCTCAATCATTTTCGAGGCAATTTGTTGCTCAGGCTCCTCATGTGTTGGGCAGTCTCTCTCATTGGCATCCTCTTGACTTGGAGGTTCTAGTTGTTCTCCACACATCGTGGACCTCTCTTCACATTGCTCCTTATCCTCTTGCCTTGGGATGTCAGTATCCCTAGGAATGGATTGTTGGTTCATGTTATCCAAGGCATATGTGGATCCCCCCAATTGATCTTCTGAATCTCCCAAGGTTGCATCCCACTAAGCTATCCTTGCATCCATTTTCTTTAATAGCTCTTGAATCTCTTCAATTGATCAGTCAAGTTTAGCCAAGGAAGCTAGCAATATTTCCTCCAAGGAATTGGAATGTTCTTGAAAAGGACTACATTGCCATGGCATATCTGTTGTTGTGATACTAGGCTGCTGATAAGGACTACATTGTCGAGGCATGTCTATTACTGCAGCAAAATTGTTATGGTAAAAATATTTTGAGCATTTTGATCATAGCATGAAGGATTTTGCCACTGGTTCCATCTATGGTTCTCTTTGTAGTCATATGCACCAAAAATGTGAGGGCAATTTTCAAACACATGATGTTCTCCACAACAAGTGCACGAGTTTTCCACGGTATATGCTTTTCTCGGTTGGTATAGGTAATCATCGCAGGGTGCAAGAAACTCTTGACTGGATTGATTCCTATATTCTCACATCAACTCTCGAATAGATCGGCTTTTATTTCCCAACATGTTGATGTCCCTTAACTTATAGCGCACCTATTTTTTGATAAAACAAACAAAAAGAAACGTTAGTAAAACAAAGAGAAAAATGCAATAACAAAAACAACTAACACCAATTGCTAATCCCCGGTAACGATGCCAAAAACTTGTGCGCATAATAAGTGCTACGCAAATGGTGCAAGTATACACGTCGCAGGTAATCAAGTGATACAAGTATCAAGTATCATCTCCGTAGGGATTGGTTTGGGCCACTTTGCTTAAGTTACTGCAGTGTGAAAATAAAAACACAATTGATAATAGAGGTTCTAATTAATGAGAAAACTAAGAGCAATAAACTAAAACAATAGATAAAATCAAATAAGAGAGGGAACAGGCCAGGTTATCGTGAGTTGAGGAGTGATATCCGATTGGATCGTCTTGGTAAAAGAGGGCATGGCAACTCGGTTGCCGTGGCAACTTGCGTAGCTGGGTTGCCTTGGCAACTAATCGAACGGTTGCCGGGGCAACTACTTGGGCAACTAGGTAGCAACTTTAAGGCTCGGTAGAGCGTTCTTCAAGGGTTTCTTCTTATCCCTAAGTCAAAACTCTAGCTAATTGTGCATGCCTTGACAATACATCCCTGCGTGAATCAAGGGTGAACAACAACCAATCTTGCGATCCTCTTATCCGTTGAAATCATAAACTTATTCCTAAGCCGGATTAGTCTTCACCATCAATTTATCGAGTAAAGACCGTGTTCATTCATTTCTTGAATCTAACTCTCCCGATATTAGATAAATAGATGAAGTTACGAGATCCTCTCCCAATTCACTTTCAAACAATAATAAAAACCAAGAATGAGCAAACATTGAATTAAAAGTGCAAACTCAAATACCTAAACAAATCTAATCATTTATCAAAACCAAAAACCCCAAATAACCCAAACCAATTAACATCAATTCATGGCTGGGTTCAAAATATATACAAAGAATAATCCCCAAACATAAATTGAATGAACTAAAAATAAAAAACATGATGAAGTGCGATCAGCTCTCTCTCTCTTGTCCGATTTCCCCTTCCTCCTCCAAAGTTGCGTTAACCTCTCAATTTATAGGAGATGATCTGATTGGTTTGTTTGTTGATAGGAGAGGTTGGATTGCGTTGGAGTTGAATTTGCATTGGAGTCGGATTGCGTTGGAATTCCATGGAGATAAGATCCTAATCCAATTTAAACTCTTTAATTCTGCAGATTATGTTGTTGATAAGGATGAGTTTAAGTTGGAATTGAATTGGATAAAAGAGATAATTAATCTCTCTTATCTTTATCCTCAAACTCCTCATAAAACTCTTGGAATTTAATCTCCCCTTGAATCTCTAATTCTTCTAGGATTTATCTTCTTCCATGTCATATTAGGCTTTATCTAGTCATCAATTCGAGTGCCACATCATCTTATCCATTATCGATAATTGCCCTGGTAACTAGCTCAACATAACCTTCATGCACTGCATTTGCAACTGCGTCAGCATCTCCTTCTTGTATTGCCCTGGCTACTGGTTCCAGCCTTGCTTTGGCAACTGATTCTGCACACACAAAAACAATATCCTTTTCCACAAAAATCACCAAGCTATGTAATCAAGCTCAACGGTGGAAAGAAACATGAATTAATGCATGAATGACTAATTATACCACTAATATGAGCATAAGTCTAACAATAATATGAGTAAAAAGAGTAATAAAAATAGTACTTTTGAACACTTAACAGACAGCACCTAGCTCACTCTCGAGACTTTGACTACACTCACCTTGATACTAAGGCACTCGGATAACGATTCCTTTATTCATAGCCTTTGTTGGAGTTGATGGACTAGCTTCTTTCCAAACCTTAAGCTAGGAACAACAATCGGAGGATGTTACAATCGATATAACAACATCGATAACCATTTCAAAGATTTAGACTTAACAATTTGACTTGAAATTAAACTCCCAATACACATGGATTTCAATAATTGATTAGGGCTTTTACTTACCCAACCGATGGCCTTTCTATGAATTTTTGAAAACAAGGAATACTTAAGCATAAGGAGTTCAAATAGAGCGGTGTGTGCCTGCTTGATGAAGGGGATATCAATGGAGGTGTGTGCTTAGGTAGGAGATGAAGTTAGCAAAAGATAGGGTTGGTCTCGAAGAAGGCAAAACAAAGATGAGGGTTTTTCTTCAACTTATTTTAAAGAAGTTTAAGGCTCTAATCATTTCCCCACCTCACTTCTAACCAATGGAAAGCTTTCCTACACCTAAGGGTTTGCTAAACTCAAAGTCCATCTTTTCATGGCTTTCTAAGACAAATGATGATTAATTATCATCTTCCCTTTGCTTTTGATAATCCCACGTGAAGTGGGTGGCAACGAAGCAGGTAAATCATCACCCAATTCCTTTCTTTCAATTTTGGTTTTCGAAACAAATTTGAACAGAGAACGACCCGTATCGGTACACTTTCAATTGTATCAATACGGTTAACCCTAATATGGTAAGTTAGTTAAAAACTATTAGACCGTACCGATACGATACCTACCGATACCCTCAACTTAGATTCAATATTTTATGCATTACAATAGGATCTTGTTAATGGTTGGAATTAACCAAAGTCCCATATCAATAGAAGGGGTCCTAAATCAACATCGATGCATTATTTAAGCTTGCTCGGTGTAGTGTTTTTGATCGTCGGACCCAATTCTGACCAGACCAAGTTTTGGGATGTTACAATTATCCCCCCATTAAGAAAAATTCGTCCTCAAATTTTTTACCTGAGTTGGTAGGGTGATCATTCCCTTGTTCTGTGGCTCTCACATGGTACATCTGGGCATGACCTTTAGATTTGGGCTGGTACGATGATTTAGATGACCCTCCGGACTTTCTAAAGGATCATTGCTTCTTTCCCTTGCCTCGAAAGGATTGAGCAGGGGACGAATTAACTGATGCAGAGGCAGACTTGTTCTTAGGACAGTTTCGGATAAGCTGGCCCATCTTGCCACAGAAGAAACAAGTATCGATTTCTTACGGCATTGCCCTTCTGGATGCCTATGTTGACAGAAGTCACAAATGCAATGCTCCACTAATCTTGATCGATAACTTTCTTAACTTGAAATGTGAAGATGAATGCATTAGACTTATATAGTCTAAGTAAGGTATCCATAACCATGAATGAACATGATGTGCAACTTCCCATGTTCCAAAGACAATTCTAATCATGCTAACATGAGGCATATATTCAACATAACATAATATCATGCTCAACACGTAACATAGCATCAACAATTATCATAATGGCAATCATCATTAGCATATCAATAGTTCCAAATCAATGATCAATAGCAATAATCAATAATTTCCCCTTGGATTGATTCATGGTATATGGATACACGAATTCCACCTCAACACCAATAATAACAATAGTGGTCTAGTGATCATATCGTCATCCCTTCGTCGCACCAATTTAACCCATACACATATCATCCCTCCGCCGCACCACAATAAAGGTTGGAGCCTAACCTGTACCAATGAGCTCATGAACTCTATGGCATGCCAATTGTATCCAATACTTCGATCTCAAGGTCCAATAATCAATAACAATAATTTCATATCAATAGTTCGGTAATCACATATTCATATTAGTAGTTCGATAATCGCGTATTCGTATCAATAGACAATATCAATAAGCACATATCAATGATTCGGTACTACATGTAGTGATCGATATTCAATACCACACTTACTCATGTTTACCAACAAAGCTTTTAATGATGTTTATGTAAAATCCTTCAACACAATTGTTAGTCACACAATCAACAATAACCAATGATTCGAGACAGCACCTAGCCAACTCTCGAGACTCCGACTACACTCACCTTGATACTAAGGCTCTCGGATAACATTTCCTTTATTCCTAGCCTTTGTTGGAGATGATGGACTAGCTTCTTCCAAACCTTGAGCTAGGAACAACAATCGGAGGATGTTACAATCGATATAACAACATCGATAACCATTTCAAAGTTTTAGACTTAACAATTCAACTCTCGAATAACGATTTCAATAATTGTTTGAGGGCTTTTACTTACCAAACTGATGGCCTTTTGATAAATTTTTCAAAACAAGGAATACTTAAGCATAAGGAGTTCAAATAGAGCGATGTGTTCTTGCTTGATGAAGGGGATATCAATGGAGGTGTGTGCTTAGGTAGGAGATGAAGTTATCAAAAGATTGGGTTGGTCTCAGAGAAGGCAAAACAAAGATGAGGGTTTTCTTCAACTCATTTTAAAGAAGTTTAAGGCTCTAATAATTTCCCCACCTCACTTCTAACCAATGGAAAGCTTTCCTACACCTAACGTTTTGCTAAACTCAAAGTCCATATTTTCATAGCTTTCTAAGACAAATGATGATTAATTATCATCTTCCCTTTGCTTCTAATAATCCCACGTGAAGTGGGTGGCAACCAAGCAGGTGAATCATCACCCAATTCCTTTCTTTCAATTTTGGCTTTCGAAACAAATTTGAACATAGGACCCGTATCGATACACTTCCAACCATATTGATATGGTTAACCCTAATCTATAAGTTTGTTAAAAACCATTAGACCGTACTGATACGGTACCTACCGTATCGATACCCTCAACTCAGATTCATTATTTTATATATTACAATAGGATTTTGTCAAAGGTCGGACTTAACCAAAGTCCCACATAAATGGAAGGAGTCCTAAATCAACATCGATGCAATATTTAAGCTTGTTCAGTGTAGGGTTTTCGATCGCCGGACCCAATTCTGACCAAACCAGTTTTCGGGATGTTACACTCTAAATCTTAAATGCAAACACCATGGCGGCCAACTCAATATCATGTGTTGGATAGTTGCGCTCGTGCACCTTTAATTGCCTAGATGCATAAGCCACAACCTTACCTTCCTGCATCAAGACACACCCCAAACCAACATAAGACGCATCACTATAGATGACAAACTCTTTTCTTGGTTCAGGTTGAACCAAGATTGGAGCTTGCGTTAAAGCTTCCTTCAACTTCTCAAAAGCTTGCTTCCTTGCCTCGGTCCACTCAAAATGAACATCCTTATGTAACAACTTCGTCAAAGGAGCAGTAATCTTAGAGATGCCATCCACAAAATGATGATAATACCCAGCTAAGCCCAAGAAACTACGAACCTCCATTACCGATTTAGGTTGTTTCCAATTCACAACTGCTTCCACCTTTTGCGGATCCACACGAATACCTTCCGCTGGTACAACATGGCCAAGAAACACCACTTCACAAATCCAAAACTCACATTTGCTTAACTTAGCATACAACTGAATATCCAATAAGGTCTGCAAAACAATCCATAAATGCCTATCGTGATCCTCCTCGGTACACGAATACACAAGGATATAATCGATATACACAACCACAAACTGATCCAAGAACTCATGGAACACTCGATTCATCATATCCATGAAGCCAGTTGGAGCATTCCTAATCCCAAACAACATCACCAAGAACTCATAATGCCCGTATCGAGTGCAAAAAGCTATCTTTGGCATATTATTGTCCTTCACCTTCAACTGGTAGTATCCCAATCTTAAATCGTTCTTAAAAAACACCGTCGCACAATGAAATTGATCAAAAAGGTCATCAATTCGCGGCAAGGGATACTTATTCTTTATCGTCAACTTGTTCAACTGCCGATAATCAATGAACATCCTCATCGTTCCATCCTTCTTCTTAACAAACAACACCAGAGCTCCCCAAGACGAAACACTAGGACGAATAAACCCTTGATCAAGCAACTCTTGCAACTGCACCTTCAACTCCATATGTGCCATCTGATACGGTGCAATAGACACCAGTGTCGTATTCACGTACGTCTCTATGCAAAACTCAACATCTCTCTATCCAGTGGCAAACCAGGCAACTCCTCTGAAATCACTCCAGGATAATCACTAACAATCTGAATATCTTGCGGGCGTGCCTCCTTCATATCTAAATTCATGACATACGCTAGGTATGTCTGACATCCACACCCCAACAACTTCCGCGCTTCCATCGCTGAAACAACATTGGATAACATATCAACATCTACTATAGCCATCGGAACATCGCAACGTAACCCTATTCGTCTCAAAATCTACTATAGCCTTATGCTCAGCCAACCAATCCATTCCCAAGATAACATCAAAACCATAGAAAGGCAACTCCATCATATCAACAGCAAAAACATGACCCTAAAGTTTCAAAGGACACCTCTTATACATCTTTCTAACAACAACGTTCTCCCCAAAAGAACTAGTCACATGCATACCCACATCTAACAACTCAACAAGTATATCAAGAAAAACAAAATGCTCACGAAAAATATATGAATGCATAGATCTAGAATCAATCAAGGAAAGTAATGACAAAGATTTCAAAGTAAAAGTCCCTGCAACCACGTTGGTGTCATTCCTCCCCTCTGGGTGCGCATACACCCTAGCTTGACCTCCTCCCTTAGGTCGAATAGCCACAACATGAGCCACATTCCTCTGCTCCTAATCTCTGCGCTAAAAATTACCACAGCCGCGCCCATGGCCTCTTTGTGGCTCAATAGCTCTGACAGGATACTATCTACCTCCAGACAACTCAGGCAATCTCTCTTCGTGTGCCCCTGCACACCACAATGTCAACATGTGCCCATAGCTCCCCAACACTCACTAACGTGTCGCCTCCCACAACGGTTACACTTTATTGTTCGACCAGGAGCGCTCTAGACCTGTTGTCCTCGACCAGCATGCTGCCTCTCATGATGATCCTTCTCAGCATTAAACTCACTAGCTCTCTTCCTAGAGCTAGAATTCCCTGCGCGAAAGGCCAAACCCAGATTCTGCTCAATGTCCTTCGCCCGCATAACCAGGACATCAAAATCTACATAATCAGAAGCTAACATATACGTCTTCACTTCCTTTACCAAGCCATACCGAAAATTATCACATCTATCTCTCTTATTAGGAACCAACTCAGGGGCATACTGGCTCAAACGAATAAATTGGATCTCATAATCCGCAACAGACATGTTGCCCTGAACTAAAGACATAAACTCCCTTTTCTTCTCATCCCGATACCTTGTACCAAGATACTTACGCCTGAAGGCAGTCCCAAAGAAATTCTAGATCCCCTCTGCAGGTTCCATCCCTGCAATTATGGTCGTCCACCACGTATAAGCATCATCATGCAACAAAGACACTGCACAACCCATCTTACGTGCATCCGTACAACCCATCTAACCAAGAATCCTCTGTGTGCTCTCAAACCTTGCCTCAAAATCCTCTAGAGACAAACCTCGAAACTCGGTACCACCTAGACTACGCAAACGCTCGAAAAGAAGTCCAGGTTTATTAAGTGCAGGCTGCAGAGCAACTGCGTGCATACCCGCCATCGCTGCCTGAAAAGCTAAGTTATAGCCTGGATTAGTGGCGTCATATCGCCAACTGTTGGCCCTTGTGCTACCTTAGGTCTAGCACCTCCCGCTCCAACTCTAACTCCACCACCACCAAGAGATAAAGAGGGCAGCAATTCCTCATTAACCTCATTCTCTACCACATTACTTGCATTGTTTCTAAGCTCTCGTCTCGGTCCCATTATCAAAATAGTATAAATCTCTAGCATAAAAATTGCAACATTAAAACCAATCAGGCTAGCTCAAAGCAAGATTCGAAGTTGCTCAAGTTTTAAAACATTATCTCTTTCAATTGTAATATGGCAATGGGTTACCCAAGTCTCTACCCAACAACAAGCATTAACCACACAGCATACTATCAATCACCGTGCATAGCAATAAATCTTTAAACAGTCATAACAGGCTCGAAACATAACCTCAACACCTTGCGGACAACAGATATTCAAACACCAAACAAACTTACCTCAACTAACCTTCCAAATTTTGTCAACCTAGCTCTGATACCAACAAATATAACCCCTATGACCTGGTCTAGTCGCAAGACCGAATCGAGTGAGTCACACGGGGAATATTAAATTAAAACATGAAAGTTCCACTTCAATAAACAACCCTTTTTCATTTTTAACTTTCTAGATGCAACATTATTAAAGTAAGTGTACATACTAACAGCGGATGAAATTACAACTCGATTGGACATCGATCTAACATCTAATTATCTCGTTTAACGTTTAGGGACCATTTTGTAAAAATTATAAATTTCAGGGACCAAATGCCAAATTAAAGTTAGCAATAGTCAATTAGCCAGGTTTCATGCATCCATATCAAATTTCAACCCATTTCGATCACCGAAACTCATTTAATTGAACATTCATATATCCAGTTACTTAAACGTAAGAAATCAGAACTTCAGAAAGCTTCAATTAACCAACTTAATGGTCAAGTGTATTGATACACTTATGCCCGTACCGATACGCCAATATCTTGTCAAAATCTCAGATTTCTAGTAGCACAAAAGGCTATCGATACAGTCTCGTGTACCGATACGGTAGCCCGCGTATCAATACGCCTGGGCCTGTAATGTCACAAATTGCATATTTTTCATGCATAAACTCATCCGAAAACATTCCAACATGTTACTAAGATATGTACATCTACTTAGAGAAAAAAACCATAGGCATTAAAGACTAAAGCATTCTTTCAACATCAACACCTTATGATTATCAATCTATACGCATGCTTCCTATGCAAAGTAACCATTCAAGCACCAAAATGCAAACCAAACCAAATACCAGCAATTAAAGGCCATTTACAAGTCAAAAACCATTATAGAAACTTGCAGCAAATCAATGGAGTTCTAAAACATCCTCTCCCAAATCACTTGGTTAACCCCATTGCCATTATTAGCTATGTTTTAAACTATCAAACTGTACTTGAGCTTACAATCGCAACTTGGATCGAATCTTTGCTTTCATGTTGCCGCCAACACTCTATGATCTGCATTGTTGTAAAAGAGAGTGTAAGCATAAATGCCTAGTGAGGGTTGCTCAAAACAAACACAACAACAATGCATTTAAAACCATTTTGATCCAGAAAATCTCCAATATCATGCTCAAATTAAATCTCATGCTTGAAACCACTTTTCAAAGCAAAACACATTTCATTTCTCAACATGTATCATTAGTCTCATGCATCTCAATGCAAAATCTCAAGTCATACATGCTTAGTCAACAAGCAATGCTTCCATTTTAAATCCCATGCATAATCTTACCTTATGCAAAGTTTCATGTATAAACCACTTTATACAAACCTTTCTGATGTATAAATCGCATTATACAAACCATCATTTAAAAGCATGATACATGTTTAGCACATACATTGGCAATTCAAGTGATCGGGATAGAACTACCACTTTCCTTTGGATGGCACTATGCCCATCCTTTCATGTTCAGATATGCGGACACCTTGTTAGCACTACCCCCATCAATTCTCATGGTGAAACTATCCTCACCATAATCTCACTTCGGTCAGGTTGCCACTACCCGCATTGCCCGTTGGTGATAGCATTACCCTTATCACTCGCAACACAATAGCACTACACCTATTGTGTAACCGAAAAATTTGCAACACGTATGAATTTTGTATTTTATAGTGCACTCATCCTATTGGTCAACCAATTATATCCGAAATAGTTTATAAGCATCATCACATTCCAATATACAATTTAAAACCATGTTAACCTACTGTTTTTACCAATGCATCATTGAAAACATTTCCATATCCCAAATCTCATGCATTAAACCATGCAAAGCTTTTCAAAAGCATAATAAATGTCTCATTGTCATAACAATTCTATCTCATGGGATAAATATCAACATAATTCACATATAAAAACATGCATTAAACAGTAGGTAACAAAACCATAATCAAAACATGAACATGATATCATTAAAACCATGAGAAATCGAAGTTTGAGAGCAAATGTCACTATACTTACTTCCAAGCCTAGATTGGCATTTCAAACTCAATCTAAACTCCCATAAATCACTTTCAAACCTTTTTAAGGCTGTAAACCACGTTTCCATTCACCGACTTCGCTTCGCTTGCAAGCTGAAGCGTCAATCAAGCATCCAATGTAATTGTAGCACCTCCAAACAACTACGGATTGATCTCCCCTAAATTCTAGCCTAGTAGTATGGGAACTAATTGCCTAAATTAATAGCTTAATTGAACTTGAATTTAATCTAATTAGATCAATTGAAGACTTAATTAAAAGAATATAAGAAATTAGGGACCAATTCATGAGTGACCAATTCGAATAGATTAAAGAAAAATGAGTTTGCATGCAAAAATTTCCAATTCTCCTAATGCCCTTGTCTAATTACATGATTAATGCTTAATCAAGGGTTAATTAGGTCATTACCTAATTCCACTAGTTGGATGATAACCTTGTCATCTTCATCCTTTCTTCCACTTACCCGAATGAAAAGAGAATTACACAGAGAGAGACTAAAATTGAGGGAAACTCACCATTGATGCTTGAATTGGAGTTGCATGTTCATCATCTTGCATGAAATTGAGCTAGGAAGCAAAGTAAGCTCACTATTATCTTTGAATCATTCGAATAATTAGTGATATTGGTTGAATTGGAATGCTTGATGTTTATATATGATTATACATGCTTATTAGTGATTGAACTGATGTTGTAGTAAGCTGAATTGAAAGGATGAACCATGGGTGTTATGCTAATTTGTGTAAACCTTGAATTGCTACATCTAGATGTTCGCCGAATGGACCTAGTTGTCAAATTGAGTTCATTGATGTGTTAAATGAATAGAAGAAGATGCTAATATGAAATCACCTAATAGAAATCTTGTAAAATGTTTAATTGAGGCATTGATCACGTTAGATTGATAGCTAGGTTGAAGAAATTAAATTGGTAAGGAAAATAGTCACAATTGTTGTTACAATTTGATTATAGGGACTGTTTTTGAAAGAATTGGTGAATTTGGTACTGAATTGTAGTAATTAAGGGACTGGAAAACTGATTAAAATACAGGTGAGGGAGTAAAATGAATGTTTGATAGTTAAGATTGCATGAATTGTAGTCAAATGAAATGCCTTAATGTGTATATTAGCAGAATAGGTGAAACTGGATCAATCTGGAAAGATAGGTAAAATTGAGGACTGAAATGAATCGGGAAAGGACCTATCTTGGCTTGTAAAAACAGGGGACAAACAGGGGAAATAAGGGTCTAAAGGGCCAAAATGAATTAGTAAGGGTCATATGCTAATTAACCCCTAAAAGTAGACTTAAATGAAATCTGGCAGTTTCAAAACTGGAAAATTTGCTTGGCTTTAACTGGAATTTTGTATTGATCTAGAAAGGGTAAAACTATGAGCTATACATGGATGAATAGGTAATTGAATTATCTTTCTAATGGTATAAATTAGTCGAAATTCCGACGTGTATATTAAAAGATATGAGCCAAATAGTAACTCGTGTGCAATCTGCCTGGGGCAGAAAACAGTTCCGGGTTATAGTATAATTGTACTTGCTTGAATAAGCTTGTTGATTGAATTGAGTATTAATGACTTCTATGTGTTGTGTATGGTTTACTAGAACAAGGGATAGAAGATCTTGTGGAATAGGAGAGGGTTTTCCAAGCTAATAGGAAGGATAAGGGAATCTATATCAAGGAGCAACACTAGCTTGCTTTTGCTGGGAGTTTTGTGAGTGTAGTTACATTTAGGGTTGGGACTTAGGTCCTAACCAAATCAGCATGTCTAAATAATTTTTTGTGCCTTATGCTTGAAATGAATCTAAATTCTATTGGTAAATGGTTAATAAAGGGAAGAAAGGATATAATCAAGACTTGATAAGCTAATAACTTGGTAATGAATCTAGATAATGAAAATGAGCGAATTGTTCTTACATGTAATGCTTGATGTGTTCGAATGCATTGTTGGATTGAATGATCTTGCGTGATGCTTGAGAATGCTTGATCACCTATGAATTGAACTATGAATTATATGGCTTAAAGACCTAAAATGAAATTGACCTTGTTATGCTTGTTGCTTAATCACTTGATATGTAATTGCTTGCTAATAAAAGACTCAACAAGTCCTTGGTTGCTAGTTGGTCATAGGTAGAACGACATGCCTTAGAGTCTAGAGCTCGTCTTGTTAGTTACTTTGTGTACCATCTTGTTTGGTGTTTTGTGTACCGTCTTGTGACTTGATTACCTAGTCCTAACTATCTACCAAGGCAAAACAAGATTAAATAAACTTGAAACAAATACTTGTAATCACAAATGAAGAGTGATCAAACTTGATGCTTACTAATGATCTTGAAATGAAATGAAAATTACACAAATGATTGAAGTACTCGTTATCTTAAAATGGTCATGACTTGAAAGGTAAATTATATAGTAATAAGGGACCCTATTCGAATGAGATTTGATGCTTACCTTGCTTGACCTGCTTGATATTTACTTGACTTATTCACTGTGTGCTTGAAATGAAACTTTGCTTCCTTGGCCTATATTAATCGAATGGTATATGGTAAACTAGCTAGGATAAGCTTGATTAAAATGAACAAGGACTCTAAGTTAATAATTTGAATAAATTGATAGATCTAGGAACTACCTCACTAAGTACTTTAAGTACTTATCACTATCGTTTTTCCTTCTTCCCAAAATTTCAGGTTTAGATTGATCTATGGTTATCTTTCTTTGAACTCAGAGCAGAACACAAGCAAAGCACAATGTATGACTTGGTACTTTATACGAGTCCCCTAGATGGTGGCATAGTCTTGTGTCTAGATTTGATATTTCATGCATTTTGGGTTGTACATAGCTGGAATGAAAGTTTGAGGTCATGGATGTAATGTTTTAAAGTACCTTTGTTATGTAAATAAGTAATTAAGATGGTTGTAGAACTTGAATGGTTGTTAGCCACTTTTAATATGCTTATATATGAATGAAGTTTTAAGTAAAAGTTTGATTGAAAAGCTATAATGAATCATTGTTACTAGTCTTGTATCTAAATGAACTTGTATGTGGGTAAGATACCTTGTTGATAGGTATGTATTCGAATGGCCTTAAGACTTAGGTGAACTTAGTTTAAATGGAATCAACTTGATGTACTAGATTAATGCTTGGTTTAATTCGAATTGAAATGGGTATTAACTTGGGATTAGTATACGAATGGTATGGGGTTTTTAGAAGAACTTGAATTGATTATAAATGTAATTGATAAGCAAGAAGCTTAAGAAAATGGTTCAAATTTGCCCGAATTTTTGTGTCTCCTTACTTGTTACATGCATCGACACTCCTCGCTCCTAACCCGGGCGAAGGGTGTTACATAAAGTGGTAATCAGAGCTAAAGGTTTAGATCCTAGGACTCAACCGAGTTTTCATGTATCATATAGGATTGAATTGTGTGACCTAGGAGTTGTATCTTAAAATGCTTGTGTTCTTGCTTACCAAAACTCCTTCTTGTTTACCCAATCGTAGTATGTTCGAGAAAAGTCTTGCTTGGGACGATGAAAGTCTTGTAGGCTCCTCAAATGAAGGAGATAGTATGAGGGTGGAAACGAATCCTCAAAGACAAAATGCGCCTCGAGAACCTATTCAACCTCGAGAGCAGGCTCAACCTTAGCAGGAAGCTCCTGCTATCCAAGCTGTCCAAAGAGAATGCCTCCTTTGCATGAAGGAGATGTTCGACCAACTCGTATCGAACCTTAAACAAGACCATTTTGATGCTGCTGCATCAAGCAAAGCTTCCATCTATAAACTTGCTCAACATCGAGCCTATACCTTCACCGGTTCCACAAGGAAAAGCCTAAAGATGCAGAATACTGGCTAGAACGTACAACTCAAATCCTGACCAAACAATTGCAATGCTCGGATGAGCACAAACTCGAATGTGCCATAACACTCTTAGCTGACGAATCTTTGAGCTGGTGGGAGACCACTACCCTGACTGCTCCTGCTGAAGTTGTTACTTAGAAATTCTTCGTTGAGGAGTTCAAGAAGAAGTACATAAGCGAGCAATATTTAGCTGATCGTCTGAGGCATTTCTTGTACCTCGAGCAAGCTAATAGGCCCATTGAACAATATATTGCTGATTTTTGCAAATATTGCAAGTATGGCTCAGAGTATATCAAAACTGAAAAAGATAAGTGCCGGATGTTTATCGATGGCTTGAATAATGAGCTAAGTCCGATGTTCACGGCTCTAGGGATCACGAATTTTCAAACTCTGGTCAATCGAGCCATTGCAACCGAGGCAAAGATGAAAGCTTTGGAAAGAATAAAGGGTGGTAACCGTAATGATAAGCCCCATTGGCAATCCAAGAAAGCCAAATTTTAGAAAGAAAGCTCCTCAACTTATACTCCTACTCCGAAATGAAATTATATGCCGAGACCTCAATCGGTAATTTTTGCCAAAAGCTCAATTTTGGCTAATGCCGATCTCAATCGAATCTATGCTATGCTTGTGGTGGAGCTGATCATTTCATTAAGTATTGACCCCAAAATCCTAACAAAGGTCTAGCTCAATCTCCTACAAATTCTAGTCCTGCACCATCTAACCGAAACAAAGGCCCGAGATAAGCACAATCTGAGAACCAAGGCAAAGGGAGAGGCCACCATTCGGCTACTACACATCAAGAATCCTGAGCCCCTTCTTGAATCTACCACATTCATGGTATGGAGGATGAAGAGTCTCCTAATGTGATCCCAGGTACCGTTGAACTAAACTCAAGTACTGCTTATGCTGTAACTGATTCGGGGTCTACCCACTCGTTTATATGCTTTTCCTTGATTGTTAAGCTAAACTTGAAACCCGAACTTGTTAAATCTAGCCTTGTAGTTTCGAATCCTATAGGAAGAAACGTGTCAATTAGCTTACTTTGTAAATCTTGTCATATATCTATTCGAAATGTTCCATTCCCTACAGATCTCAATGTTTTGCCAAATTGTGAGTTTGATCTAATGTTAGGACTAGATTGGTAGGGTAAACATTGAGCCTAGATTGATTGCTAAAATAGGAGATTGTATCTCTGGGATTAGGGAAAGAATCCATCTTGCTTATAGATAAGAAACCCACCTCAATCTTTGCTACCATGGTCCTAAAAGATGGATATGATTTTGGCTTGCCATCTATACCTATTGTATATGAATTTGTCGATGTTTTTCCCGAGGAACTCCCTGGTCTTCCTCCGACTAGAGAAGTGGAATTCGGTATTGACATTCAACCTAGGACCAACCCGGTGTCAATTACACCATATCAAATGGCACAAGTGCAGTTGAAGGAACTCAATAAGCAACTTCAAGAGCTACAAGACAAAGGCTTCATTCGGCCTAGCACATCTCCCTGGGGTGCACTTGTCTTGTTCGTAAAGAAAAAGGATGGTACGATGCGGCTTTGTATCGACTATCGTCAATTGAATCAACTTACCATCAAGAACAAGTATCCTTTGCCAAGGATAGAAGATCTCTTCGATCAACTTAGGGATCTTCGGTGTTTTTAAAGATCGATCTTCGATCGGGTTACTACCAAATGAAGGTGAAAGAAAAAGATGTTCCTAAAACAGCCTTCCAAATTCGTTACGGCCACTTTGAATTCCTTGTAATGCCTTTAAGGCTAACTAATGCCCTGGCCGCGTTCATGGATCTTATGAATCGAGTATTCAAGCCTTTTCTCAAAAAAAATGTGGTCATCTTTATCGATGACATTTTGGTCTATTCTCGAAGCAAGGAGGAACATGATGAACACCTCCGAATTGTCTTGCAAACTCTCCGAGAAAGTTAGTTGTTCGCCAAATTCTCCAAGTGCGAGTTCTGGCTATCGGAAGTTTCATTTTTGGGCATGTAATCTCAGCCGAATGGATTAAGGTGGATCCGAAGAAGGTTCAAGCTATTCTTGATTGGTGACCTCTGAGGAATGTTGGTGAGGTCCAAAGTTTTCTCGGTTTAGCCGGGTAATATCGAAGATTTGTAAAAAGGCTTTTCTACTATTGCCTTACCCCTAACTAAGCTCTTCGAAAGGATCAACCATTCGAGTGGTCCGAGAATCAGCGACGAAGCTTCGATCAACTTAAGCAAGCCCTGACTCATGCCCTGACTTAAGCTTTGACCAGTCTAGGTTGTGTATTGATGCAAGGAAATAACGTGGTAGTGTATGCATCAAGGCCGTTGAAAGCTCGTGATCTAAACTATCCAACTCACGATCTCGAACTTGCTGCCATTGTCTTTGCTCTCAAAATTTGGAGACGCTACTTGTACGGTGAAAAATGCCACATGTTCACTGATCATAAAAGCCTCAAATATCTCCTAACCCAAAAAGATCTCAATTTGAGACAAAGAAGATGGATGGAACTCTTGAAAGATTATGATTTGATCATCGACTATCATCCTGGGAAAGCCAACATCGTTGCGAATGCTATCAGTCGTAAATCGACTACACATTTTATAGTGATGCATCGTATCTCGGGTTAGGATGTGTATTGATGTAAGAAGGCAAGGTTATTGCATATGCTTCGAGATAACTTAAGCCACATGAGATGAATTATCCTACTCGTGATCTAGAATTGGCCGCATTTGTTTTTCCATTGAAAATTTGGAGGTATTATCTCTACGGAGAGAAATGCTATCTTTTCACTGATCACGAGAGCCTCAAAACCTCTTGACTCAGAAAGAGCTAAACCTCTGGCAACGGAGATGGATGGAACTCCTTAAAGACTATAATCTTGTCATAGATTACCATCCGGGGAAGGCTAATATTGTAGCTGATGCTCTCAGCCGCAAACCTTTGCATGGTAAGTATTGTCATTGATTATTGAATCTCATGTATTGTATAGTAAGTGAATCCTTGTAAAATTGTTGTTTTGTAGCTCCTCGAGTCATTAATGCTCACTTCTGACTTTAGAATCATCATTGTTTTGCAGCTGAACTTCAAGTTCAGTTTACCATTGTTTCGAGAATCAAGGCATTACAAGATCAAGACTCGAAACTTCAATCCATTGTCTCTAAACTTTAAGATAATCCTGATTTCAAAATCAATTCTGAATGATTCCTATGTTTTTTTGATCAGGTTTGCGCACCAAATGATGAATCACTTCGTAATGATATTCTTAAGAAGCTTATTCAAGTTCGTTTTCTATTCACTCAAGGTCTGTAAAGATGTACAAAGACCTCCGTGAGTTATATTGGTGGCCAGGAATAAAGCAAGCAATAATTGACTTCGTGTCCAAGTTCTTACTTGTCAATATATTAAAGCTGAACATCCCTACTAATTATTGCAACCCATTGATCTACTACAATGGAAGTAGGAGAAGATTACTATGGACCTTGTTAGTGTTCTACCCTTGACTCCTGCTAAACACGATGCCATTTGAGTCATTGTGGATCGTCTAGACAAGTCAGCACATTTCTTACCAGTTAGAATGGACTACGGTCTTCCAAAGTTAGATGACTTGTACATCAAGAAAGTTATTCGACTTCATGGAGTGCAACAATATATCATCTCCGATCGAGATCCATGGTTTACTTCTCAATTTTTGAGAACATTGCAATAATCTCTAGGCACTAGAGTCAACCATAGTACCACCTTTCACCCTCAGTCTAATGGCTAATTAGAAAGGGTAATCCATATTTTGGAAAACATGCTACGTGCATGCATCATTGATTTTAGCAGATTGTGGGAGAAATCCCTACCTCTCATTGAGTTTGCCTAAAATAACAGCTACTAAGCTTCAATCAAAATGGCACCATATGAAGCATTGTATGGTAGGCGTTGTTGAACTCTATTGTGTTGGTCTAAACTTGGAGAAGACAAAATGTTAGGCCCTGATCTACTTCAGGAAACCGAAGAACAGATTACCATTATCCACGATCACTTGAAAGCTGCCTTCAACTAACAAAAGGCCTATGTCGATCTTAAGCAAAATGACATTCAATACGAAGTTGGCGAGAAAACCTCCCTTAAAGTATCACCATGGAAGAAAGTTCTGAGGTTTGGTAAGAAGGGGAGGCTGAATCCCCGGTTGATTGGAAATTTCGAGGTTATTGAAAGAGTTGGCCTTGTGGCTTATCTGTTATTGTTGCCCTCAGAATTGAGCAAAATCCATGATGTATTCCATGTATCAATGCTCTAGAAGAATCAATCTAACCCTTCACATGTCATCGAGCCTGAGTCAGTTGTGATTCAACCCAATCTATCCTTTGAAGAAGAACCGGTCCAAATACTTGCAAAAGAAGTTAAGAGGCTTCGCAACAAATCTGTACCATTATTCAAAGTTCTCTAGAGGAGCCACACCATTGAAAAAGTTACTCGAACCTGAGGAGACAATGAAGAAGTAGTACCTTCATCTCTTTAGTTCAGGTAAAAATTTGAGGATGAATTTTTCTTAAGGGAGGAGAGTTGTAACATCCCTAAAACTGGTGTAGCGATGTCTTTTTCTTATCATCGCTAAAATAAAAACGAGGATTTTTGAAAGGTGTTTTGAGAGGTGTTTGTGATTCTTAAAAATATAAAATATTTATTCCATGGAGTTTTAAAAGAAACCGCATTTAAAAAATGGAGTCGCCACCGGCCACTTAGGTAGGCCAGACACCATAAAACCAGAGATTCAAAAAGATTGGGTTCGAGAGTCGATTACGGATGGGGAAGGATTAGCACCCCCACACCGCCCAAAATTGGTACTTTAATAATTACCGCTTTATTAATATTGGATTTTTCGGATTAGAGTGACGATTATTTTAAAATTCGGTCATAATTGCGAATAAATTTTAAGGGCCCCGTTATCCGAGAGTAAACGCCCAACCACTATCACTACGCCTGATACTGGCCCCGTTTACGCTCGGATAAAAGGGCACCACACTGACAATTTATATCTCGATATGCAATCTTAGTGGGCAAAATATAAAACATGGCAAATAATTTAAATGCAATAAATATTAACATAACAAAATACTAATCTAACATAAATAAAATGCTAAACTAAAACATACATATATACATATTAATCTAACTCATAAATAAAAACATATCTAGCATAAACAAAATACTAATATTCATAAATATTAATCTAACATAAAAACAAATTCAACATAAAATACTATTCTAAAACATACATAAATATTAATCTAACTCATAAAAACATATCTAACATAAATAAAATATTAATATAAAACACAAATTTAAAACATATTAAATATTAATCTAAAACATAAACATACAAAATAAAAAATAAGACCACAATTTTAAAATAACTAATACTTCATTAAATTATAAAAATTACAACACTAATAAAAAAGGGAAGAAAATATAATTAACTAGGAGCTCGAACGACGAACCCCGACTGAACCCCACCAAAAATATTAACTAGATCGGACCTAAAATAGGACCCCGATCAAATGTTGGATCGAACCAACTGGGGTCGAGGGCACTGCCCCCAACCCCGGCCAGCCTTGCGGCCGGCCATGCCCCTATGAATTGATGGCAATTCAATTGCCAATTTCTCTTCAATTTTGGATTGGAATTGCTCTTCAATTGGCAGCCTATTTATAGGCCAAAGAGGGTGACGTGGAGCACCCTGCTCCACGCAATTTTCTTCCCTTTTTTTTAAATATATATTATTATTATTATTATTATTTTTATATTAATAATTTTATTATTATAATAACACTAATAACACTAAAACCCGGTCAAAAATGAGTGATTACAGTTGCCCCTCTTTGCTTGTTCTTGTGAAACGAGGACAAAGCAAAGATCAAAAGCACTCATTTTTTACCTACTTTCTTGTCTTTGGCTTGGAATCACTTGTTCTTCCGGAACTATCCGCTCTTCCTTAGCTGAATTTTCAGGCTCGTAAGTTCTTCCTATATAGAGCTTCGTCACCTACCGATCTTGAAGTTATAGTCTCTTTCGACATAGAACCCTTCACTCAAGCCTCGAGCTATGAGTCCCTCCTATATAGAACCTTTCATTCTCGAGACGGTGCAGCTCGGAGTCCTTCCTATATAGAACTCTTCACCTTCAACGCTGGTTTCTCCTATATAAAACCTTTTAAATCACCGATGGATTCTTCCGACCGGGAGTTCCTCCTATATAGAACTGCTAGTCTTCAAACCCTGTAGTTGTCGGTCCTTCCTATATAGAACTTTTCATTTTGAGACAGTGCGGCTTGGAGTCCTTCCTATACGAACTCTTCGCCTTCAACGCTGGTTTCTCCTATATAAAACCTTCAAGGTCGCTGATGGATTCTTCCGACAGGAGTTCCTCCTATATAGAACTGCTAGTCTTCAAACCACAGGTTGTCGGGTCCTTCCTATATAGAACTTTTCATTTTGAGACAGTGCAGCTTGGAGTCCTTTCTATATAGAACTCTTAGCCTTCAACGCTGGTTTCTCCTATATAAAACCTTCAAGTCATGATGGATTCTTCCGACCGGGAGTTCCTCCTATATAGAACTGCTAGTCTTCAAACACTAGAGCCGCCCATCCTTCCTATATAGAACTTTTTGCGTCTCAAATCTCGTAGCTCTGATTCTTCCTATATAGAACCTTTCACCCTAAGACATTGAAGCTCGGAGCCCTTCCTATATAGAACTCTTCGCTTTCGACACAACATGATTTCCTATATAATCTTGTGTGTCATGGGTGAATTCCTTCGACTGGGAGTTCCTCCTATATAGAACTGCTAGTCTTCACCCTGGAGCTGTCAGTCCTTCCTATATAGAACTTTCAGCTTCTGAAGCCTCGGAGCGGAGGATTCTTCCTATATAGAACCTCTCTCTGGAGCTTGGAAACATATGCCTTTTGTATATGAAAACACTGTCTTCTCATTTGGGATTCACACCACGATGGCCATCGATGTCTCTTCAGATTCGGGGATTCACACTGAAAATGGCTACCAATCTTCCAATTTTAGGGACTCACGCCGAAGGTGGCTGTCGAAACTTCATCAAATTTAGGGACTCACGCCGAAAATGGCCGCCAAAACTTCTTCAAATTTAGGGACTCACGCCGAAAATGGCCGCCAAAACTTCTTCAAATTTATGGACTTACGCCGAAAATGGCCACCGATCTTTCTTCAAATTTTAGGGACTCACGCCGAAAATGGCCGCCGAAACTTTTTTAGATTTAGAGACTCACGCCGAAAATGGCCGCCAAAACTTTTTCAGATTTAGGGACTCACGCCGAAAATGGTCACCAAAACTTCTTGATTTTAGGGACTCACGCAGAAGGGTGGCTGCCAAACTTTTCAATGAAATCCACTTCTTAATGTTCTTTGATAATTCTTGATTACTTGTCCAAAATAAGCAAAAATTGACATGCCCCTATCAATATGATACATGCAATATAATGTTTTTTTTTAGCTTTTTTGTTCTAAAGTCTTACACCCTGAAAGGTCGCTCCTCAGATTTCTTCATCTCTTTCTTTGCTTTCTTGTATGCTCTTAAATCCTCATTTGAACATGCTTTTAAACCTTTTTGTCTGGAAGGCTTTCTTGTCTTTAGGGTTATCACCCGTCTTCATAAATGATCTTCTGGTTCTTATATTATTCTTATAAGAACCCTTGTCATCTTCTTGGCTTGGCGTTGCCCTATTCAACCACGGGCTCCACTTTTTTTGAATTTTCTCGCCTATCATATAGAGCCTTGATCTATTTCTAGTCACTAGGGTGAGCCAAAATGCTTCAATCCCTTGAGCTCTTCCTTGATCTTCTCGTAGCATTTCGATGGGAACTAACTTTCGGTCCCTATGCTTTAAATCTCATCATCATTCATTTTTAAAGTAAAGTAAAAGGCAATTTACCTGTGTATAAAATAATGATTGTTTGAAAAGATAACAATCATTTCAAAAATCACAATTTGGACATTTTGAAAATATTGTTTGGAACAAATGGTAAACATCATAACTTTGGGAGAAAATGTCAAACCTTTTAAAACATGTTTGCCCCCGAAATATCAAACACCATAGCGCATCTGCTTCAAGTTGCCAGAGATCAACTCTAATGAAGCGCATATTTAGAAGATCTTGACCATTGTGGAGATATATGCCAATGTATAGTTTCTTATGGTCTAATAGGCTTTTGAGAGGAACAACCCTACCTAGTTTATACCCCGTTTAAGGTGGCTCTCTTAATCTCACTATCTCACCATGCCCCATCCTTCCCTCATTTGGGTGTCGATCAAGCACTTCGAAGTTTGACGTTCCTTGAAGAAAAGTTAACCCTTATAGGGCGGAATGAAATCAAGACATTCTCATTCAACTTGGATATTTATGGATGACCGAATGGTCTTTGGGGCTTGTAATGTAGGCCTTTGGTTTATGGTTAAGTTAAACAGATATTTACATTACTTGTGTAACTTGGATATGGCCATTATTCCTTCTCTTCTTTTGGATCACTCTAGACTGCCCATTTTCAGGTTTTCACCCTAGAGTTCATTTCCTTTCTTTTTATTGTAGGCTGCCTTGCATTCTGCTATATATACTAATGTTCGTTTTCTGTTCAATAATGTTTGATCCTTCAATACTCCTCAAACCGAGATTTCTTGAATGAAGGACTATGAATACATTTATGGGAATTCTTGTGATTGGCACGCCTGCATGAAAATGTTATTCTTGCTTTTTTTTTCTTTTTTTTTTTTTTTTTTTTTTTCTTTTCTTCTTTTGTACCTTGGATCAATGTATTTTGGCTGGATATTGATGCCAGCATGCTCAGAAGACTACTCTTTTTCTTCATTTTCAAGATCACTCTAGACTGCCCATTTTTGGGTTTTCACCTAGAGGTCATTTCCTTTTCAAAATTGGCAATCTTCGGGCCGACTTGTCTTGACTTGGCTTCAAATTTTCAAGCTTCTTACTAATTTTCAAAACTGATATTTACTTGAAATGTGGATTCCTTGTCTCTTGCTCATAGTTGAAGTCTTTATTCTTGTATTGTTTGATCTTCATTTTTGAAACATAGACTGTATTTTTATTTTTTTTTTTTTTTTTTTTTTTTCTTTTTTTTTTTCTTTTGTTTTTTAGCATTGAATCTCTTTCTTCTTATTCAGTCTATAAATGTATCCTCGAATCCACACGTATCTATACTGGTATTGATGATATCTTCTGCTCGAAGTTACTTGCCTCTCTGCAGCTCTTATGATATTTACTCGATCCGGATTGCTTCGCCTTCGATTACCATTTTTTTTCGTTTAGACATATCCATGTTCACTTTCTTTCCGATAATTTTTTTCTGATCTTCGTATACAATCTGTATGGGTCTCATCTCTATCTTCCGCAAAGTAAAAGAACACCATTCGTTGTCATATTCATAAATGTCCCGAGAATGCCTTCAGGGGTAGAGGTTTAGGGTCAACTTTCGTTTCAAGAATCTTAAACGACAAGTGCCCGAGAAGATAAATTCTTAAAATGGGAACTACCCATTGTCTAAACACTCGATTTTGTTCCTTTGTTAGCCTAAGTAAACTAGCGGATACTCACATTTACATATCTCCACAACATTCAATCTCTTCTAAATATATGCAACTTAAAGTTGATCTTTGGATCTGAAGCAAATGTCTTTATTGCATTCAAAATTCGAGGACTGGTATAGAAATGATATATACATATGTCCATTAAAAATGTGTGCATATGCATATGGGAAAACTACCCCATAAAAATGAAATGTTTAAAGAATCAAGAATGTAAAAATTCTTTTCTAAATGGAAATGTGATTTTTAATTCTAATAAACAATGATTTTTTTGTTGAGAATTTCTTTGTGAAATGATGAGAAAACCGTAGGGACCTTTGGATTATCTCCGTGTGCTAACTCATTCTAATGTTTTCCAATGTAGTGTAGGCTTGCTTCTTCTTTTGTTTTTGATACTAGATATTGGATCAATTCTCTCGTCATGACTCCCTCATCGACCAGCTTCTTGATTTTTTAACGACCCCAAATTTCTTAGTGTCATGCCCAGAGCCTCAATGTTTTGAAAGTGGTACCCATTTATCTCTCAAATGTTTCCTTCGCTCCTAGGCAGTGTCTGGTCTTTAAACTTAGGTCCCGGAGTGCATGTTCGATTCTTTCTCCGATTGTCATGAAGTCTTCAAAGCTGGCTTTCATTTTCCCGAGCATCTTATTAAAGAAGAAATAAGAAAGATGACATGAAATTCACTTTCCTTTTCATCTACGGGAGGCTGCACTTGGGTCGCTAAACACATACACCTCAAAGCACATTCCATGAAGCTTTAATCAGGTTTCATCTTCATTCCATTAGATACCCCATCACTTGCTGCTGGGTCCAAAGTATATCATATCACTTTAGGTCCCGCTGACTGATTCAAAGTAGTGGATCGATAATTTTTCAATGTAGCCCTCATTTTTTTTGGAGAATATGGTCACGTGAATCTTGGGGCATCTTGTTATGGTATCATGCGCAAATCAAGTCTTTGAAATCCGTTAGGAACGACCAAGTCGTTTGTTCAAACATCCATTTTCTTGTATTAAAGGCATCAAACTTCTTTTTCTCTATTTTCTCTCCTTTAGTCCATCTTTTAACCGCTCGAATCTTGATTTTTGAGTGTGTTCAATTCTTTTATTCACGATAAAACTCTAATTGTTCTTTGGATTACCCCAAAAAAATTTTTTTTATGCAAGGTAGTGATAGTGTTATGTAAAATATGTCACGATTGTACAATGTAATGCAATGCATGAATGCAAATGCGGTGTTGATTCTCGAACAGTCCTTAAAAGACTTTCAATCAATAGAAAAATGTATGGTTGCAAGAAACTAATAATGAATTACAGTGACAATTAGCTTCCTTCTCGAGAGATCTTGACTTGAGAAGCAAAATCAATTAGCTCCATGTCTCGGAAACATCTTGAGGATGATGGATGACTTAATCTTCTCTTCTTATTCTATTCTATGGACTTGTGACGTCATGATCTTTATTTTTGTGGCTTCTAAAAATGACATCAACAAGTGCATGGATAATGCATATAAGATCTTTTAATTGTGCAAACGAATAATATGTCTAAACATGGATGGATTCTATCGGTCCTAAGGAGAGTACTTTAAAAATTTTAGGGTTTAAATTAAAATTCTCAAAGATCATTTGGTTTAAAAATTTCCCCATTTTTATTATCAAAAATTTTAACTTAAAACTTAAAAAAAAAAACTTTTAGGTTTCTTTTTGTTATTATTATTCATAAGTTTTATGAGAGAAGAAGTTTCAAAGCAAAATAATAATATTTTTAATTTTTTTTTTTTTTTGAGTTAAATTAAAATTATATCCTATATTTAAAAATGGTCAAATGTGAAGATTTAAAATTGGGGTACATTATATATTTTGATTGAATCTTATATATACTTTAGTGCCTTATTGTACCACATATTCTTTCGCGATTGGTCTTTGCTTATTATAACTTGAAAACTATATATTATCATTCCCAAAAAATGTACTTTTTACATTTTGAAAGCCTTTTAATGAAAAACATTCTTGAATCAACACCATGTCATGATATACAACATGAATGCAAATAAAGCGTTGATTCCGCTATAATCACCCTTTATAAACTTTCATGGGAATTAAAGGTCCAATTACAAAAAATATCCATATTACAAAATGAGTCCCTATTACAAAAAAAGAGTATTACAAAGTCTTAATTACAAAATAAAGTTCTACACATAATCCCTAGCTCTACCTCCTAAACCTTGGTTTATCTTCCATGTCCGGGTTATAAGGTTGAAAAATATGATTTCATTTTAAAATTCACACGCCCTACAAATGTATATTAAACACCATCGGGATCTATATGTGTATACTTTGGCACTACAACTATTCGCAAATTGTTACGTCTCTAGATCTATTGAGTAATCTCGACCAATGTCATTTCAATCCATAAAATACAATCCTTCCTAAGACACCTTTTTCCATGATGAAAGATTTTCTAATCGGGCAAACCACTTGAATCAACGCCTAATGTAATGTGGATGCAATGATAATGCAACAAAAATATGTGTAAAAATAAAATAAAACACAAAAAGAAATGAGTTAGTACCGGATAAAAATAATAAATACATAAATAAAAGGACAAAATTAAAGAATAAAACACAAAAAACAACCCTATTTATCCCGCCTAAAACACCTAAGGTTATCCACATGGCTCTAACAGGTGGCTTTCTATGTTCTCTACATGCAGTGTTGGTGCTAGGAGGTACCCGAATTGTCCTTGCCCCCCTCTACTAAGAGTAGCAAGGCCCCGATCATCACCCATTATAGGCTCCTTTCAACCGGGTTCAATTCGGGGGACCCATTCGCTTATGCCCGTCATTTAAGGAACGATATCCTTACGAAAGCATAAAGTACTCGAGCCCCGAAGGTACTTGCTAGGCCCATACGGAGAACGATATCTCCACGAAAGCATTAGCGTTTTCCCCACTTAAAAAAACGGGTTTATATGCCATATTTTAAATGCGTTAAAATAAACGCGCAATTATGACCGAATGTTAATTTAATAGTCACTTTAATCCAGAACTTCCAATATTAGTATATCGGTAATTATTTTAAAAGCTTGACTCTCATTTGTTTTTAAAAAAAAACAAAAATGTTCCCAACGGAGTCGCCATCCGTAGCGATGTATTTTTCTTATCATCGCTAAAATAAAAACGAGGATTTTGAAAGGTGTTTTGAGAGGTGTTTGTGATTCTTAAAAATATAAAATATTTATTCCATGGAGTTTTAAAAGAAACCGCATTTAAAAAATGGAGTCGCCACCGCCACTTAGGTAGGCGGACACCATAAAACCGAGATTCAAAAAGATTGGGTTCGAGAGTCGATTACGGATGGGGAAGGATTAGCACCCCACACCGCCCAAAATTGGTACTTTAATAATTACCGCTTTATTAATATTGGATTTTCGGATTAGAGTGACGATTATTTTAAAATTCGGTCATAATTGCGAATAAATTTTAAGGGCCCCGTTATCCGAGAGTAAACGCCCAACCACTATCACTACGCCTGATACTGGCCCCGTTTACGCTCGGATAAAAGGGCACCACATTGACAATTTATATCTCGATATGCAATCTTAGTGGGCAAAATATAAAACATGGCAAATAATTTAAATGCAATAAATATTAACATAACAAAATACTAATCTAACATAAATAAAATGCTAAACTAAAACATACATATATACATATTAATCTAACTCATAAATAAAAACATATCTAGCATAAACAAAATACTAATATTCATAAATATTAATCTAACATAAAAACAAATTCAACATAAAATACTATTCTAAAACATACATAAATATTAATCTAACTCATAAAAACATATCTAACATAAATAAAATATTAATATAAAACACAAATTTAAAACATATTAAATATTAATCTAAAACATAAACATACAAAATAAAAAATAAGACCACAATTTTAAAATAACTAATACTTCATTAAATTATAAAAATTACAACACTAATAAAAAAAGGGAAAAAAAATATAATTAACTAGGAGCTCGAACACGAACCCCGATGAACCCCACCGAGATCTAACCCCTCCAAAATATTAACTAGATCGGACCTAAAATAGGACCCGATCAAATGTTGATCGAACCAATCGGGGTCGAGGGCACGCCCCCAACCCCCGCCAGCCTTGCGGCCGGCCATGCCCCTATGAATTGATGGCAATTCAATTGCCAATTTCTCTTCAATTTTGGATTGGAATTGCTCTTCAATTGGCAGCCTATTTATAGGCCAAAGAGGGTGACGTGGAGCACCCTGCTCCACGCAATTTTCTTCCCTTTTTTTTAAATATATATTATTATTATTATTATTATTTTTATATTAATAATTTTATTATTATAATAACACTAATAACACTAAAACCCGGTCAAAAATGAGTGATTACAGTTGCCCCTCTTTGCTTGTTCTTGTGAAACGAGGACAAAGCAAAGATCAAAAGCACTCATTTTTTACCTACTTTCTTGTCTTTGGCTTCGGAATCACTTGTTCTTCTGGAACTATCCGCTCTTCCTTAGCTGAATTTTCAGGCTCGTAAGTTCTTCCTATATAGAGCTTCGTCACCTACCGATCTTGAAGTTATAGTCTCTTTCGACATAGAACCCTTCACTCTGAAGCCTCGAGCTATGAGTCCCTCCTATATAGAACCTTTCATTCTGAGACGGTGCAGCTCGGAGTCCTTCCTATATAGAACTCTTCACCTTCAACGCTGGTTTCTCCTATATAAAACCTTTTGCGTCACTGATGGATTCTTCCGACTGGGAGTTCCTCCTATATAGAACTGCTAGTCTTCAAACCCTGTAGTTGTCAGTCCTTCCTATATAGAACTTTTCATTTTGAGACGGTGCAGCTTGGAGTCCTTCCTATACAGAACTCTTCGCCTTCAACGCTGGTTTCTCCTATATAAAACCTTCTGCGTCGCTGATGGATTCTTCCGACAGGGAGTTCCTCCTATATAGAACTGCTAGTCTTCAAACCCTGGAGTTGTCAGTCCTTCCTATATAGAACTTTTCATTTTGAGACGGTGCAGCTTGGAGTCCTTTCTATATAGAACTCTTCGCCTTCAACGCTGGTTTCTCCTATATAAAACCTTCTGCGTCACTGATGGATTCTTCCGACTGGGAGTTCCTCCTATATAGAACTGCTAGTCTTCAAACACTAGAGCCGCCAGTCCTTCCTATATAGAACTTTTTGGCGTCTGAAATCTCGTGAGCTACTGATTCTTCCTATATAGAACCTTTCACCCTAAGACATTGAAGCTCGGAGCCCTTCCTATATAGAACTCTTCGCTTCGACACAACATGATTTCCTATATAATCTTGTGTGTCATGGGTGAATTCTTCGACTGGGAGTTCCTCCTATATAGAATCTGCTAGTCTTCACCTGAGCTGCCGATCCTTCCTATATAGAACTTTCAGCTTCTGAAGCCTCGGAGCGGAGGATTCTTCCTATATAGAACCTCTCTCTGGAGCTTGGAAACATATGCCTTTTGTATATGAAAACACTGTCTTCTCATTTGGGATTCACACCACGATGGCCATCGATGTCTCTTCAGATTCGGGGATTCACACCGAAAATGGCTACCAATCTTCCAATTTTAGGGACTCACGCCGAAGGTGGTGTCGAAACTTCATCAAATTTAGGGACTCTCACGCCGAAAATGGCCGCCAAAACTTCTTCAAATTTAGGGACTCACGCTCAAAATGGCCGCCAAAACTTCTTCAAATTTATGGACTTACGCCGAAAATGGCCACCGATCTTTCTTCAAATTTTAGGGACTCACGCCGAAAATGGCCGCCGAAACTTTTTTAGATTTAGAGACTCACGCCGAAAATGGCCGCCAAAACTTTTTCAGATTTAGGGACTCACGCCGAAAATGGTCGCCGAAACTTCTTCAGATTTTAGGGACTCACGCAGAAGGTGGCTGCCAAACTTTTCAATGAAATCCACTTCTTAATGTTCTTTGATAATTCTTCAGGTACCTGTCCAAAATAAGCAAAAATTGACATGCCCCTATCAATATGATACATGCAATATAATGTTTTTTTTTAGCTTTTTTGTTCTAAAGTCTTACACCCTGAAAGGTCGCTCCTCAGATTTCTTCATCTCTTTCTTTGCTTTCTTTGTATGCTCTTAAATCCTCATTTGAACATGCTTTTAAACCTTTTGCGCGGAAGGCTTTCTTGTCTTTAGGGTTATCACCCGTCTTCATAAATGATCTTCTGGTTCTTATATTATTCTTATAAGAACCCTTGTCATCTTCTTGGCTTGGCGTTGCCCTATTCAACCACGGGCTCCACTGCTTTGAATTTTCTGGCCTATCATATAGAGCCTTGATCTATTTCTAGTCACTAGGGTGAGCCAAAATGCTTCAATCCCTTGAGCTCTTCCTTGATCTTCTCGTAGCATTTCGATGGGAACTAACTTTCGGTCCCTATGCTTTAAATCTCATCATCATTCATTTTTAAAGTAAAGTAAAAGGCAATTTACCTGTGTATAAAATAATGATTGTTTGAAAAGATAACAATCATTTCAAAAATCACAATTTGGACATTTTGAAAATATTGTTTGGAACAAATGGTAAACATCATAACTTTGGGAGAAAATGTCAAACCTTTTAAAACATGTTTGCCCCCTCAAATATCAAACACCATAGCGCATCTCTGCTTCAAGTTGCCGAGATCAACTCTAATGAAGCGCATATTTAGAAGATCTTGACCATTGTGGAGATATATGCCAATGTATAGTTTCTTATGGTCTAATAGGCTTTTGAGAGGAACAACCCTACCTAGTTTATACCCGTTTAAGGTGGCTCTCTTAATCTCACTATCTCACCATGCCCCATCCTTCCCTCATTTGGGTGTCGATCAAGCACTTCAAGTTTGACGTTCCTTGAAGAAAAGTTAACCCTTATAGGCGGAATGAAATCAAGACATTTCTCATTCAACTTGGATATTTATGGATGACCGAATGGTCTTTGGGGCTTGTAATGTAGGCCTTTGGTTTATGGTTAAGTTAAACAAGATTTCTGTACTTGTGTAACTTGGATATGGCCATTATTCCTTCTCTTCTTTTGGATCACTCTAGACGCCCCATTTTCAGTTTTCACCCCCTAGAGTTCATTTCCTTTCTTTATTGTAGGCTGCCTTGCATTCGCTATATACTGATGTTCGTTTTCTGTTCAATAATGTTTGATCCTTCAATACTCCTCGAAACTGAGATTTCTTGAATGAAGGACTATGAATACATTTATGGGAATTCTTGTGATTGGCACGCCCAGATGAAATGTTATTCTTGCTTTCTTTTTTCTCTCTTTTTTTCTTTTTTTTTTACTTTTTTTCTTTTCTTCTTTTGTACCTTCGGATCAATGTATTTTGGCTGGATATTGATGCCAGCATGCTCAGGAAGACTACTCTTTTTCTTCATTTTCAAGATCACTCTAGACTGCCCATTTTTGGGTTTTCACCCTAGAGGTCATTTCCTTTTTCAAAATTGGCAATCTTCGGGCCGACTTGTCTTGACTTGGCTTCAATTCGAGCTTCTTACTAATTTTCAAAACTGATATTTACTTGAAATGTGGATTCCTTGTCTCTTGCTCATAGTTGAAGTCTCGTTCTTGTATTGTTTGATCTGTGTGTGAAACATAGACTGTATTCTTTCTTTTTTTTTTTCTTTTTTAGACTGTTCATTCTGTGTTTTTAGCATTGAATCTCTTTCTTCTTATTCAGGTCTGTAAATGTATCCTCGAATCCACACGTATCTATACTGGTATTGATGATATCTTCTGCTCGAAGTTACTTGCCTCTCTGCAGCTCTTATGATATTTACTCGATCTGGATTGCTTCGGCCTTCTGATTACCATTTTTTCGTTTAGACATATCCATGTTCACTTTCTTCTGATAATTTTCTGATCTTCGTATACAATCTGTATGGTCTCATCTGTATCTTCTGGCAAAGTAAAAGAACACCATTCGTTGTCATATTCATAAATGTCCTGAGAATGCCTTCAGGGGGTAGAGGTTTAGGGTCAACTTTCGTTTCAAGAATCTTAAACGACAAGTGCCTGAGAAGATAAATTCTTAAAATGGGAACTGCCCATTGTCTAAACACTCGATTTTGTTCCTTTGTTAGCCTAAGTAAACTAGCAGATACTCACATTTACAGTATCTCCACAACATTCAATCTCTTCTAAATATATGCAACTTAAAGTTGATCTTTGGATCTGAAGCAAATGTACTGTTGCATTCAAAATTCGAGGACCTGGTATAGAAATGATATATACATATGTCCATTAAAAAATGTGTGCATATGCATATGGGAAAACTACCCCATAAAAATGAAATGTTTAAAGAATCAAGAATGTAAAAATTCTTTTCTAAATGGAAATGTGATTTTTAATTCTAATAAACAATGATTTTTTTGTTGAGAATTTCTTTGTGAAATGATGAGAAAACCGTAGGGACCTTTGGATTATCTCCAGGGTGCTAACTCATTCTGCCCCTTCCAATGTAGTGTAGGCTTGCTTCTTCTTTTGTTTTTCCACTGCTGGATCAATTCTCTCGTCATGACTCCCTCATCGACCAGCTTCTTGATTTTTTTAACGACCCCAAATTTCTTAGTGTCATGCCCCAGAGCCTCAATGTTTTGAAAGTGGTACCCATTTATCTCTCTGTTTCCTTCTGCTCCTAGGCAGGTCTGGTCTTTAAACTTAGGTCCCGGAGTGCATGTTCGATTCTTTCTCCGACTGTCATGAAGTCTTCAAAGCTGGCTTTCATTTTCCCGAGCATCTTATTAAAGAAGAAATAAGAAAGATGACATGAAATTCACTTTCCTTTTCATCTACGGGAGGCTGCACTTGGGTCGCTAAACACATACACCTCAAAGCACATTCCATGAAGCTTTAATCAGGTTTCATCTTCGTACCCTGGAGATACTGACGACTTGCTGCTGGGTCCAAAGTATATCATATCACGGTAGGTCCTGCTAGACTGTCGGGTAAGTAGTGGATCGATAATTTTTCAATGTAGCCCTCCATTTTTTTTGGAGAATATGGTCACGTGAATCTTGGGGCATCTTGTTCTGTTATCATGCGCAAATCTGAAGTCTTTGAAATCCGTAGGAACGACCAAGTCAGGGTTCAAACAGAGTTTTCTTGTATTAAAGGCATCAAACTTCTTTTTCTCTATTTTTCTCTCGAGTCCATCTTTTAACTGCTCGAATCTTGATTTTTGAGTGTGTTCAATTCTTTTATTCACGATAAAACTCTAATTGTTCTTTGGATTACCCCCCCCCCCCAAAAAATTTTTTTATGCAAGGTAGTGATAGTGTTATGTAAAATATGTCACGATTGTACAATGTAATGCAATGCATGAATGCAAATGCGGTGTTGATTCTCGAACAGTCCTTAAAAGACTTTCAATCAATAGAAAAATGTATGGTTGCAAGAAACTAATAATGAATTACAGGTGACAATTAGCTTCCTTCTGGAGATCTTGACTTCGAGAAGCAAAATCTGTGCTCCATGTCTCGACGTCGTCTTCAGGATGATGGATGACTTCGTCTTCTCTTCTTATTCTATTCTATGGACTTGTGACGTCATGATCTTTATTTTTGTGGCTTCTAAAAATGACATCAACAAGTGCAGGCATAATGCATATAAGATCTTTTCTGGGTGCAAACGAATAATATGTCTAAACATGGATGGATTCTATCGGTCCTAAGGGAGTACTTTAAAAATTTTAGGGTTTAAATTAAAATTCTCAAAGATCATTTGGTTTAAAAATTTCCCCATTTTTATTATCAAAAATTTTAACTTACTTAAAAATGAAACTTTTAGGTTTCTTTTGTTATTATTATTCTTCCAAAGTTTTATGAGAGAAGAAGTTTCAAAGCAAAATAATAATATTTTTAATTTTTTTTTTTTTTTTTTGAGTTAAATTAAAATCGAGAATTTAAAAATGGTCAAATGTGAAGATTTAAAATTGGGGTTCTCGCGCGTCCCGATTGAATCTTCAAGGTCGCGCGTGCCTTATTGTCGCATCGTCTTCTTTTCGCGATTGGTCTTTGCTCGGCCTAACTTGATACTGTAATATTATCATTCCCGGCAAAGCAGACTTTTTCTATTTTGAAAGCCTTTTAATGAACTGTTCTTGAATCAACACCATGTCATGATATACAACATGAATGCAAATAAAGGCGTTGATTCCGCTGGTAATCACCCTTTCGAACGACTTTCATGGGAATTAAAGGGTCCAGATTACAAAAAAGATCCATATTACAAAATGAGTCCCTATTACAAAAAAGAGTATTACAAAGTCTTAATTACAAAATAAAGTTCTACACATAATCCCTAGCTCTACCTCCTAAACCTTGGTGCTTCTTCCATGTCCGGGGTTACGAAAGGTCGAAGAGCCGTGACTTCGGTAGCTAAGTCATTCACACGCCTTGAAACTCGTCGTATGTCCACCATCAGGATCTCGTGTGTATACTTTGGCACTACACGCTCGTTCGGCAAATTGTTACGTCGGATCTGTTGAGTAATCTCTGACCAATGTCATACAACTGGATCGATGCTGTCCTTCCTAAGACACCTTTTTCCATGATGAAAGATTTTCTAATCGGGCAAACCACTTGAATCAACGCCTCTATGTAATGTGGATGCAATGATAATGCAACAAAAATATGTGTAAAAATAAAATAAAACACAAAAAGAAATGAGTTAGTACCGGATAAAAATAATAAATACATAAATAAAAGGACAAAATTAAATGTAATAAACACACAAAAAACAACCCTATTTATCCCGTCTAAAAACACCTAAGGTTATCCACATGGCTCTAACAGGGTGGCTTTCTATGTTCTCTACATGCAGTGTTGGTGCTAGGAGGTACCCGAATTGTCCTTGCTGTCCTCTACTAAGAGTAGCAAGGCCCCGATCATCACCCATTATAGGCTCCTTTCAACCGGGTTCAATTCGGGGACCCATTCGCTATGCCCGCATTTAAGGAACGATATCCTTACGAAAGCATAAAGTACTCGAGCCCCGAAGGTACTTGCTAGGCCCATACGGGAGAACGATATCTCCACGAAAGCATTAGCGTTTTCCCCCCACTTAAAAAACGGGTTTATATGCCATATTTTAAATGCGTTAAAATAAACGCGCAATTATGACCGAATGTTAATTTAATAGTCACTTTAATCCAGAACTTCCAATATTAGTATATCGGTAATTATTTTAAAAGCTTGACTCTCATTTGTTTTTAAAAAAAAAAACAAAAATGTTCCCCAACGGAGTCGCCATCTGTAGCGATGTATTTTTCTTATCATCGCTAAAATAAAAACGAGGATTTTTGAAAGGTGTTTTGAGAGGTGTTTGTGATTCTTAAAAATATAAAATATTTATTCCATGGAGTTTTAAAAGAAACCGCATTTAAAAAATGGAGTCGCCACTGGCCACTTAGGTAGGCCGGACACCATAAAACCAGAGATTCAAAAAGATTGGGCTCGGGAGTCGGTTACGGATGGGGAAGGATTAGCACCCCCACACCGCCCAAAATTGGTACTTTAATAATTACCGCTTTATTAATATTGGATTTTCCGGATTAGAGTGACGATTATTTTAAAATTCGGTCATAATTGCGAATAAATTTTAAGGGCCCCGTTATCCGAGAGTAAACGTCCAACCACTATCACTACGCCTGATACTGGCCCCGTTTACGCTCGGATAAAAGGGCACCGCATTGACAATTTATATCTCGATATGCAATCTTAGTGGGCAAAATATAAAACATGGCAAATAATTTAAATGCAATAAATATTAACATAACAAAATACTAATCTAACATAAATAAAATGCTAAACTAAAACATACATATATACATATTAATCTAACTCATAAATAAAAACATATCTAGCATAAACAAAATACTAATATTCATAAATATTAATCTAACATAAAAACAAATTCAACATAAAATACTATTCTAAAACATACATAAATATTAATCTAACTCATAAAAACATATCTAACATAAATAAAATATTAATATAAAACACAAATTTAAAACATATTAAATATTAATCTAAAACATAAACATACAAAATAAAAAATAAGACCACAATTTTAAAATAACTAATACTTCATTAAATTATAAAAATTACAACACTAATAAAAAAGGGAAGAAAATATACCTAACTAGGAGCTCGAACGACGAACCCCGACTGAACCCCACCGAGATCTACCGCGACCCCTCCAAAAATATTAACTAGATCGGACCTAAAATAGGACCCCGATCAAATGTTGGATCGAACCAACTGGGGTCGAGGGCACTGCCCCCAACCCCGGCCAGCCTTGCGGCCGGCCATGCCCCTATGAATTGATGGCAATTCAATTGCCAATTTCTCTTCAATTTTGGCCGTGGAATTGCTCTTCAATTGGCAGCCTATTTATAGGCCAAAGAGGGTGACGTGGAGCACCCTGCTCCACGCAATTTTCTTCCCCTTTTTTTTAATATATATTATTATATATTTTTTTTTATTTTTTATATTAATAATTTTATTATTATAATCACACTAATAACACTAAAACCCGGTCAAAAATGAGTGATTACAACTGGCCTAGTTAGAATTGGGTTCCGGCAATCGGAATCCCAATATTGAAAGAGCCTAAATATTGCCTTGACATTGGTCACATGTTTATTTCATTGATAATGAGCCTTAGATGTGTCCACTCCTCAGTTGAGAACTTCTTTGGAAGAATTAAATTCTGAAGTTAAGTTGGGCGTATCGACATAATGGATCCTGTATCGGTACGGCTCAACAGTTATTAACTAACTTACCTAATTGGGCTGAATCGTATCGATACGGCTATGAGGTGTATTAGTACGGGCATCTTTTAAAAATGATTTTTGTGATTAAATTAAGAATGGTGGAGATGTAGGGGTGAGTCACAATCTTGCTTGTCCTCACCCACGTAAGTATTGACCATCTATTATCAAAGGATGATAAGGGATTGAAGGGAGAGAATTTATTAATATTAAAAGGTTTCTTCCCAAGCTAGGAAACCATGTGATTGGATTCTTAGTAGGCGACCCTTGTGCAAAGGAAAGCTATCAGTCAAATTAAAGAAAAATAGGAAAGAAATAATCCTAGTAAACCGAGACTAAACTTCCCACTCTTTTGTCCTTTTTCCCATTAAAAAAGCAAGCAAGCACCACCATTTCCATCTTCTTCCTTGAGCTCAAGCAAGCACCTCCCCTAGTTGCTTAGGTTTTCTTGAATTTCTCTACACCGTTAGATAGCCCTTGATTGTGTAAGATGAAACAATCAAACAATTGTTCAAATCCATAGATATATTGAGATTAATTTCTAATTGAAATTATGAATCTTGTAAGCTAATCCGTGGAAAGTTCATTAATATAATAACCAATTGCTATTTCAAGCATATATATCAAATTTGGTATTGTTATATTGATTTTGATATCATACTACCGATTCTAATCAATTCCTATTGTTGTAACCTAGCTCAAGAAGTGGAGAAAGATTCCTCATCATCTCCAACGAAAGCTAGAAGTAAAGGAGTTGTAATCCGAGAGCCTTGAAAGCTTCAAAATCTAGGTGGGTGTACTCGGAGTCTTAGGATTGAGCTAGGTGCCTTTCTCGATTTTTTTGTTATTAAAATTATCATTGCTAACCCTATTCGCTAAGGGATATTGCATCGAATCACTTAGTGGATGTTGTGGTAAGTATTTGGTAAGTTATTGTATTGAGGGTTGAGCATTGTCACCATTATTGACATTGTTATTGAATATCAGACTTAGATATCATCATTGTCATCATGTATTGTTATTGCCATCATCATTTTCATTGACATTGAATCACGGAAGTGTAGAGTATTGATCATAAGGCATTGTTATTGCTATTGTCATTGGACATGGATATCTCATTGCTTATTGGTAAAGTCATTGAAAACATTAGACATTGGTATTGCTATTGAACACCGATCGTTGATTTTGTTATCAGACCTTGGATTCGAAGGACATTGGATACAATTGGCATGCCATAGAAATCATGAGCTCAGAGTACGAGTAGACTACGGTCCTCAGGCTACGACCTATATTGATTTGGCGAGGCGGAGGGTTGTTTGTGATATTGGTCATATTGGCGAGGCGGAGAGACTAGACCATTCTTTGATTTGGCAAGGCCTAGGAATTCGCGTATCCAGTGTCCCAAATCGATCCAAGTGTTATTGTTGAAACATGATACTATTGTTAATGAACATGGCCATTGCATTGTTATTATTAATCTACTGTATTATCATTGATATTGAAAGGATGGAAATGCATAACATTGATATTGACATTGTTTTAACTACCTCACTAGGCAAAGTATGCCTAATGCATTTCATCTCATGCATGTCAGGTTGATCGAGTAGTTGGATCGAGATCAAAGAGGTTAAAGATTGGCAAGTCACGAGCAAGCTAGAGTAATGTATATCGACCTTCTAAACTTCTAGAATGGTGGCAAAGTAGTTAAACTAGTCACTTATGTCCTTTTTATTGTATAAATATGGTCTATATTTTGTATATGGCTATATGGCCCTTAAATGGCTTTTAAGATTTGCTAAAAGGGACTAAAATGTTGTATTTGGTACTAAAAGGTGAAAACATAGCAAACGAACTCATATGGTCATAAAATTTAACAAGCCGATAGTTTAATATGTTTAAATCTTACTGGTAAAGATTCATTGTATTTGGACATCGTTCGCTAGGGTAAATCGGATAAAAACCAGCTAAAATCTATCATTACAAGGTAGGGCGTATTGATACAGGTGATGGTGTATCGATACGGCCTTGCCTAATTGGTCTGGTCAATATGAGTCAAAAAGGGGCGTATTGATACTACCTAGGGCGTATCGGTATGGATTTTGGTCATTGGAATCTAGAAAAAGTAAAGGTATCGGTACGGTCATGTAGTGTATCGATACAAGGTCTACGTGGTCAACCTGTATCATGTGGTCCTAACTATATCGATACGGCCCCAACTTGTAAAAGATTAAAATTCATCTCAATTGGGTAATCATAGACTTGTAAAAGACTATTTGGAACTATGATATTGTTTAGTACTATTTAAAAAGCATAGTAGCATCAATTGGCGTTCGAAATTATTGTACCGATCACCGTTTAATCCTCCGGTAGCATACTCCGTCCCGGTTCTCAACCAGGCCTGGTAAGGGGTGTTATAGTTTTTCTTTTGAATTTCCATTTGATTTCACTATCTTTATGTTTGGTTATTTTGATGTCACTACCTCAATTAGGCTACATAATCCTAATGCATTCATTATCATGCATTTTTCAGGAATTAAAAAGCTTGGTGTACAATCGTGATCAGAAGTTGCAAGTCACATTCCAAGACTTTTGTGTATTGTCTTGTTTCTTTTTGTATAAACTCCTAGGATGGTGGCACTATGAGTCATGTTTATGCATATAGTTAATATCATTTTGGTATGTAAATATAAAGAGTAATACATGTCTGTAAATATCCAACTTATGCTTTGAATGGTTAGTTGCTTTGAGTATTTATGGTCGAAATTAGTAGTTGATAGTCTTGAGCATGTATGGTTAAAAATTGATAAGTAGAGCTTAGTTGTTGATTGCTTTAGAATGAAAATTAGATCATGATCTTTTGTTGGTTTGAATGAAAATATGCATGTTTATAATGTAAGTTATGTTGGAAATTGGAATGCATGGTCAAAGAGTTTTTTGGTTGGATATGGAGGTCTATTTGAACGTGTCATGGTTTAGTTTGAGTCTAATTGGTTAAACATGATAATATTATATTAAACATTACTTTAAAATTGGTTTCATGATAATAAGCTACTACTAGAGTTTACAATCTTTCTAATGCTTTCAAATTGTCTGGATATGTATTAGTAGGTAACACATAAACTCAAAATTTTATTTTATGATTGTTTTCTTGTTAGGTTGGTTGCTTTAGTTTCAAGATAAGATCTTTGTCTTGAACGATTATTTGCTTGTGTTTCTAAGTATGGTTATTCATGCTAAAACCTTAAAATGTAAACCGAGTTTATCTTGAGATCTAAGATAATAATAATAACATTTGTCTAAGGTTTAAGTTGAAGTTTATTTGTTGTTTCAAATGAAACCTTGGGTTCTAAGTAAATGTTCCTAATCTCTGTTTAATTGATTAATATGCTCAAAACTAATGTAAGAACGAAATCTTTTAGTAACATTGCTAGAATCGGACTGTTAATAGAAACTTCAATTTTAAAGAAAAAGGTTTAATGCTTATTCAGTAATGCTTGATAGAGTTATGGTCAAATTAAATTGATTGAATATGAAGCAAAAAGATTATCATGTCCATTACATGTTTCATGTAAAAGAGTTAAATTGAAGTGGTCATATTACATGAGAAGTGTAACTTTTATATCTTGGTGTGTATGTATCAAGCATGGAAATGTTTATGTGATATTAGGTTACTTGGAATGTTGCTTTAGGAAATAAAGAAGCTGAACTTGACTCTTTTATGCTATATGAAATGGATTGGAATTGCTATGTATAGCATGAGTCTTAATGAATGGTTATAAATCCTTGGCATAAGAAAGTTGGATTGCTACGTGTGTATTAAAGCTTTTGAATCCTTATTGTCATGAATGGCATTGTTTGATGTTTGAAATGTATACTTGAAGTTGAAAATATTTGTTACCAGTAATGTCTAAAGTTTGTTAAATCTTCACGGCTTACTAAAAACGTATTCGGGTAAATGATGATATGAGTAATGTTATTTGAGATGGAATCTCAATCTATAATCTTATTATGGTTTGAATGATTAAAAAAATGTTAAGCCCTTTAAATGAACTAGACTGTTGTGTCTGGATTCTGTTTTTGTGTCTTGCTAACATCCTTGATTCTGGTCTTCTCCCATACCGGGTTAAGTGTGTTACATCTTTAGCTGAATCGAATGATGCTTATTAGAATTGTGATGTTCGTGTTTTCTTACAATATAGCTTTGGACAATTTTAAGATTGGTATATCGTGTCATTTGAAGTAACTAACTGAGATAGGATAACAAAGATAATTATTGGACTGTTTTGAATGAAATAAGAATTGTTTTTGGGTCAAAGATGGATGTTTCATAATGCTGGAAACATGGGACTAGTGTATACATGTTTCATGGGACTAGTGTATACATGTTTAGCTGGAAAATTTTGTATAAATATGGAAACATATGGACTATTTTTGATGTGTAATGGTGTATATGTTGAATTGTTATGTTTTTTGTGATTTTGTAACGGTAGTTTTGAATGATAGGTTGCTATTAGAGATTATTGATGTTGCTTGAAGTATGTTTGGTTGTTCGTTTGGGTCCTTGTATGATTAGAATATGAAAGTGGTTATTTTACTTGATGATTTCACATTGTGGACTGTTACGAATTAAATTAATTTGTTAAAGGACCATTGTGGATTTTGAATGAAGATTAATTTGTTAAGTTAAATCAAGGAATGGTCTAGTAAACTTGTAGGGTTGTTATGTGATTTTAAAGAATAGCTATGGACAATTTTGATACTTAAAAACATGGGATTGTTAAAGGGGAATACGGGACTATTTTGTATGAAAATAAGCATCAGTGGACTGTTTGAGTAACTAGAAAGCATGTTGGATTGGTTGAGTAAAATATGTGTTTATACATAAAATTTGGGACTGTTTTGAATGTATAATTAAGTATGTGGACTATTTGGAGTAGTTAAAAATAGGGGAATTGTTTTATGAACGTGTATAGGGACATTTTTATAAGTTTAGGGACTATTTTTGAGTGTTTGTGAATGTTGTGGACTGTTCTGGACATTATGAAAGTAATTGGACCGTTTTGCAATGATATGAATGTTTGGTGGATTGTTTTGGTAGCAAACAAGTAAGCTAAAAGCTGTTTTGATATGCTTGAATATGTATACTTATGTTAGTGGGCTGTTTTGTGTAAAAAAAATTTATATACATGATCATTTGAGTAGTTTATAAATGGATGTTGTTAAGAATGGTTCTAATACATGATTTTACCTCTTGATACATTTAGACCAAGAAGATTAGGAGGAGTAAAGGCTAAAGTATACCAAATAGTGGATAAGCAAGAGGGAATTGCAACACGTGAGCAAAACTAGCTGAGGATAAACAATGAGTGTAGTTTAAAATCTCTGGATAGACTGAAACTATCCCGAGCATGTTATTTGTTTTTTTTACCTTGCTTGTATCTTAATTTAAGCTATGCTTAAAATTAGCTCACAGGAGAAGCAAGGTAAGTACTTAATTGGTAAGGATCATGGGAGGTGCTATGCTTAAATCTGATGACATGCTTTTGATGAAAAATAATTCTTACTTGTATAAGCTTGATAGAAACCTTTGCTATGCAATTTTACCATTCAAAAATGATGGAAATTGAATAGACAAACTCATATAAAAGTGAATACATGCCTAATATGAAGAACTATCAGCTATGCTCTTTTGATTATAAGAACATATGTGCTTGATGTTATAAGTCCTAAGTTTTGCTATGTGATCATAGGAACTATGATTGTGTTTACTATGGTAAGATACAAACCTGGTTGTAATTGTATGAATTTGAAGCTATGCTCAGCTCTGATAAGAATTAAGATATGCTCTTTGATTAAATGACCTTGGAACTATGCTCATTTTGAGAGTCATATTTGTATATGAGCTTGGTAAGTCAAGCAATGTGATATGTTATCCGATTTTCTAAATAAGGAGGTAAGGTCAACTCTGATTCAAATGAGATATGAAATAATTGAAAAGCATTGGTTTCGAGTTAGTCATAGGTATAGTTGGCATGCCATAGAGTTCATAGAGCTCGTGTTCGGGGTGGACTACGGTCCTTATTTGGAAACAGTATGAGGGAAGTGTTGTGGACATTTGGCGACAGTAGGAGAGATTGACCGGTACTTCGAGTACCTTTTGTTGGAGACTCGTGTACCTAGGCTACTTGATGCTGAAGGCTATATTAAGGAGAAATAATGAAAGTTATAAACTAAATTGGTGAGTTCTTGCAATAACTTGTACAATTGGTAATATGTTCCCGTTTAATTCTTGAATGTCTTTTTGGTTTAAGGTACATGCCTTGATAGAATGCTTGTTTATACACGTGATGTGTTCAATATACTTGTTTAGTAAGTAATAAACTTATAAATGAATCATTTTGATAACTTGTATGACAAACAATAGTCACCTAAATGATCCTTGTATATCCTTTGCTGTGAATAAGCATGTTTATGTTCGAATGCCTAAATTTGCAATGCATAATTCATTGTTCAAGTTTAAATTCCCACATGACTTGATTGCCAAGGTTGTGATAGTTTGAAATAATGAGATGTAAATTCTAATTAACAAATTATATTGTTATTTAGATGACCATCAATATTTTCTTACTTCATACTTGCTTTGTACATTCAAAAGAAAGAATAAAATGTTGGGTATCTTGTGTGATAAGTATCACTTGATCGTGATGCTATGTAAGGATTAAATAATGAAATCAGCAAACTAAATTAATGGATTAAGCTTGATATCTTGTGTTTCAAGAAATTTATGTTTGTGATAAGTCATGTTGATATCTCATATGATAAGTAACCCCGGTCTATGCTATGCTATGTTTGGTAGCCTTTGTGATAAGTAACCCATGTCTATGCTATGCTATATTTGGTAGCTTTTGTGATAAGTAACCCATGTCTATGCTATGTTATGTTTGGTAGCTTTTGTGATAAGTAACCCCTATCTATGATATGCTATACTTGGTAACTTGTGTGACACGTAATTATGTTATGAGATACTATGTTTAATAACTTATGTAACACCTCGAAATCCGGCCTAGTCAGAATTGGGTTCCGGTGATCGGAAACCCTACATTTGAAAGGTTCAAATATAGCTTTGACATAGACCGCAAGGTCAATTTTATTGATATTGGACTCCGATTGAGTCAATTTATTGTTTACGGACCTTATTGATTGTATTGAAAACCTTTTAGTGGCTAAATTATAAAAATTGGAAGTTAGGGGTACAAGTTTAGAATAGCAATGAGTCGAGGGACTAACCTTGCGATTATCCCCTCCTCAATTATAATCATCCTACATGGGGTGTCTTGATGACCTTTCCTTCATATGAAGGAAAGTTATTCCTTTAAAAACATTTGAATAACCAATTTAGGGAACTTACCCGATTACACATCATGCACACACCTCTATCTCATCTTCTTCTACCTCCAAGCAAGCACCTCCATTGTTGAATGTTGAGAAAGCTTAAGCTTCTTCAGTTTATCATTACCGAATTATTCTCTTCGATCGGGTAAGTAGTAATACCCAAACAATAATTGAAAATCCATGAATAAATTAGGCTTAACCACAAAGTTAGGGTATTGACTATCCACAAAAAATCTTGTAGCTAATGGCTATTTCGTGCTTAGATATTGATTTTGATATTGTATTGATGATTCCAATACAATCCTATTGTTTTACGCAGCTTAAGAAGTTGATAGAGATCATCCCCCGTCAGCGACAAAAGCTAGGAATAAGGGGATTGTCATCTGAGAGCACTGGGAGCATCAAATTGTCAATGTGAGTGTAGTCGGAGTCTCAGGATATACTATGTGTCTTCCCGATTCCATTGTTATTTTTTATTGTATTAAAAATACCGTTGTCAAGGATTTTTGCACCAAATCATATAGTGGATGCTATTGGTAAGCATCGGTAAGTCATAGTTTTGACTATTAAGCATCATTATTGTCATTGTCATTGATATCAAACATCGTCATTGATTTTGCCACTGTTAATGTCAATGAATCATAGAATAATGATCATGAAGTTTAGTCATTGATAACGTTATTGTTATTGTCATTGAGCATTGTTATCGATACAATTATTGTTATCAAAACATTGGAAATGGAGCATTGATCATTATCATTGTCATTGAGATTATTAAGCATTGACATTGTTATTGATATTGTTAGTGAATATGGATATCGGACCATTGATATTGACAAGAATATTGAACATCGTTATTGTTACCGAACACTGATCATCGATATTGTTATCGGACCCTAGATTCGAAAGGACATTGGATACAATTGTCATACCATAGAATTCATGAGCTCAATGTAGGGGTGGACTACGACCCTAGGGCTACGACCTATATTGATTTGGCAAGGTGGAGGGATGTGCTATGCTATTGGTCATATTGGCGAGGCGGGGGGATCAGACCATTCATTAATCTGGCAAGGTGTAGGAATTTGTGTATCCACTATCCGAGAATTGATCCAAGGGTTAATGATAAGAATTATGATATTATTGTTATTGAACTTGAAGATTACATTGATAATATTTATTTGTGGTATCATTGTTATTGTTACATGTTTTAAAATGCACTCTATTGTAATTGGTATGGTTAATGACTACCTCACTAGGCAAGGTATGCCTAATGCATTTCATTTCATGAATTCCAAGTTAAAGATTTTGTTGTTGAAGATCGGAGAATTCGATGTTGTCGGCAAGTCACTACGAGCCTCAAGTAATGTATTTTGTCCCTATGAACTCCTAGAATGGTGGAAAAGTAGTTGAACTAGTCAATTATGTCCATTTTGATATGTGTGTATAATGCATGATTAGTAAAAGTCACTAAAGCACTATTTGACCTTTTGGTAATGGCTAAAGTTGCATAATTTCCTGAAAAGGGTAAAAACCTAGTAAATGGACTCGGGTAGCCCTAAAATTTGACATGCATATAGATTATAGTATTTTAATATTGCTGGCAAAATTTCATTATATTTTGACATTGTTCAACAAGTTAATTTGTTCACCAGTTTAGGTACGGTAGTGAATATTTGGTCAGGTAAAAATGCAGAATAACCTAGGCGTATTGATACGAACTTCAAGGTGTTTCGGTACGGAAATGGGTAGTAAGGTCTGGAAATTAAATGGTTTCGATATGGATGTAGGGTGTACCGAAACGGACCTTGGTCAAAGTCAACGTTGGTCAAGCCGTATCGTTACAGGTTAAATTGTATCGAAATGAAAATTGGCAGATTCAATGGAATTTAAATCCAAGTGCACTCGTACAATACGACAATAAGGTGTTTCGGTATGGTGTCTGTTAATTCGGTTAAAAGCTGTTGAACGCATCTTTGCATTGTTTACAAAATGGTCATTGAATCTTGTATAGTCTAATTGATTGGGTAAATGGCATCAGATTAACATGAAAACCTGCAGAATGGTTAATCATAGCTTGAATTTCAGTATAGATCTATCAATTGCTAAAAATGACCTCTAAATTTTTGAAATTTATAATTTGGCCCAAAGGTTTAAAAAGTTTAAAATTGGTCCTAAAATAGATTAGTAAGCCTTGCATTGCTCGACTTCATCGCACCACATGAGATATTTGCCTTGTTAATGTGCCAGATTCACCGTATTGTTCACTGTTAACACTTTCTGACCTGGATCTGTACCAGACCAAGAAGAGGTGTTACATTTGTGGTATCAGAGCCAAGTTTAGTCGACTCTAGAACTAAACCGAAGTTTATTGCATTGTTATTGTGTTACTTTGCCACCTAGGAGATATATATACTGTGTATATTGTGACTTGTCAGCTAATCTGATCTTCTTATGTTATAGCTATGTTTGAGACGAATGAAGCTCATATTAATGAGCCTACCACCGGCTCCTCGGCCCATGGTGAGGAGATAAGAGGAGGAGATCCTCCGATTCAGCAGGACCTTCCTACGTATGGCACCGAACCTGAGGTGTCAACTGCTCCGGCTGAGTGTTATAGGAACATGGATGTCATGTTCAAGCAGTTTATGGCTGCAATGAGAATTGAGCAGGTAGTGTAACCTGCTCCACCGATCGTCCAACATACAGAGGCCCTTATTGACAAGCTATCACAATATTGAGCTTATACATTTATCGGACATGATGATGATAATCCTAAAGTTGCTAAGTATTGGTTGGACAATACGATGAGAATCTTGAATAAGAAACTCCAGTGTTCAGATAAACACAAACTGGAATACGCCCTCACGTTGCTTGCTGACAAGGCGTTGCATTGATGGGAGACTACTATTCTCACAGTTTGTGAAAACATCGTGACCTGGGAATTCTTTCTTTGAGAGTTACACAAGAAATATATCAACGAGTTTTATCTCACGGAAAGACGCAGTATCTTCCTCCACCTCAAGCAATGAGGCAACCAATCGAGCAGTACATTCATGATTTTTGCAAGTATTGCTGGTATGGTGCAAAATATATCAAGAAGGAGGAAGATAAATGTCCCATGTTCATTGCTTGGCTTAGTGATGAGCTTCGCCCCATGTTCACCGCTTTGAGCATCAACAATATGTCATTAAACAATGAATTAAATTACTTCTATCTATAACATCATGCTTAATTTTAAGATAGTTCAGTTAGGCAATAAGCATATCATGTCAAACAATAGCAATTCAAGCATGCTTCACAATCAAGTAACCACTCAAAAGAGCACTTACCATGCTAATACTCCATAGCAAGCTCATTATACAATTTATACTTAAGAATCAATAAGAAATACAAATCAGAATTAGTCTTGGAGAGGTTACCACCCTCTCCAAACTTTAAACTACACTCACTGGAATTTTCTGAGCTGTTGCCGATCCCGGATTGTAATATGTTTCCCTCTAATAGCTTGCTGATCTAAGTGAGCCCCTTTTTCCTCAATTTCCACTTGATCTAACATTCATACAATACATAGTGTATTAGATACAATCCAGCAACCAATTGAGTCATTACGTGACTCCATATACTCAAGCATTCAATTCAATAAAAACATTAAGACTGTTGCTGCCTGGCAGCATGTGCATTGCTTACTTAAATGTTCATATCTTTTATTTCGTACGTCAGAATTTCAAACCGTTTACACTGTTAGAAAGATAACTTAATTGTCCATCTAACCATATAGGCCTTACAATTTTATTCATAGTGAATTAATACAGTTTTTCATTTAAAGGCATACCAAATTATGCCACTGGACAATTTGCACTATCTTCAGAGATTTGTCTCAACAAACTGTTTTATAACTCGGAATTCATTGTATACGAAACTAGACATACACATGATTCTTTTCATATAAGATTTACTCCCTAATTTGGTCTATGTGATTTTCTACAAATTTTTAAACTCACTGCCCAAAACAAAGTATTTTGGACAGCTTTCCTTTAGCTAGATTCTAGCTTCTTAAATCACTTAGACAAGGATCCTAACATGATTGTTCAATATATACTCATCCATACATGTCTAAGTCAATCCAATTATGTGTCAATCCTATAAAAACAGGGCAATTGAGCAATATTTTCAATTTGATTCATTAAGACATCAATTCACTAGAATTTCTAGCAACCACAATTTCAATTCACATATCAATCATCCATTCTAATCATTATCCAAATTTTCCAGCAACTAGTATAGCATTTCACCATCAATTTGGTTATTGACAACATCAATTTCTCCCACTCATTGGAATGGCACAATTAATTTCATGGATTGATCAATCAATTGAACTTCATAACTAGTTCATAGCATCAATTCACTATATATTCATCAAATTCATGTAATTCAAGCAAGAACCCTAAATCTACATGCATCATTTGAATCTATAACACATTAAGGAAGAGATTTTACGTTCCTATCAAGATTATATGAATGTTAGCTACTCCAATTTCACTAAATTTCAAGCTTGAATCTATAAATCATGGAGCTAATTGAATATTTGTGGTAACCAATTTAAAGAAAATTGAACATTGGCCATCCTTATAAATCAAATAAGTGAAATTGAACTAAATTGAATTGAAATGTAAACTAGGAGGCATAAATGAAAGGATGGAAATGTGAACATGCAAAATCCTATAGATTGCATGTAAAATAGAAATTAAATGGAGGCCTTGATACATGTTCTCTTCCAAGGAGAACATGTGCCAATTTGGATGATGAATCATGTTGGGAGGAATAATGAACAAAGAAATAGTGTCATCTTTTCCCCATTTTCATCTACCTTGGCCGAAACTTGTGAGAGAAAGGGGAGAGAGAAATTTTGCATGCAAACATTTAAATTCAAGCTTCATAATTCATCCAATTGATCAAATTAATCTTGGAGAATGTATAATGCTTGAACCTAGCTTGTTATAGATTGTTTGAATGATTGTTTGGTGATGTTCTTGGTTGTATTGATGAATTGGATGATTTCTTTATGTGTTAGTGTCATGCTAGTTGCAATTAGAACCTGGAAATTGAATGCTAGTAACTAGATTGCTAATGAAATGTATATGTAGTTGATGGAAATTGAGGTATATGAACATGGTTCAAAACAGTCTTGATTAGGGGACTGTTTTGATTGAGAAATTGTATAAACATGTTAAATGAACTTAGAACTCTGTTTTGAGAATGTTGCTAGGTAAAAACAAGATTTAATTGAATAGGTAACTTGCTGGAAAATGACTACACCTAATTGAACTAGTTAAATTAGGTAATGGACTGCCTAGTTTTAAGAACATGATTATGATGACCTAGACATATATGAACATGATCATGAATGGAATTGTCATGTTAGGACCTTGCTAAAATGAGTTTAGAAGCTAGAAATCTAAGCTAGTGTAATCTGCCTAAAATGCTCTGTTCTGGGCAGTGACTTTGAAAAATCACTAAAAATTGTGTATAATCAATTTAAGCCTGAAATTTTTATAGACAACACCTTGGTATGTCTAAATTCATTAGAATAAAATAGAGCTAAACTCTGGATTGTATACTGAAATGTATAGAAGAAATACTAGAGATAGTGCAAACTGCCCAGTAAAGCAAAGTGCCATGTCTTTAAGTTAAAAACTATATTAATTGTCAAAGAAATAAAAAGCAAGCCTTATATGGTCATAAAGACAATTTTGTTAGATTTCCAACAGTGTAAACCAAAAGAAATTCTGACATACAAAAATGAAAGATATGCTTGATTTAGTGACTATAGTGCAAGCGCTTGGCAGCAACTGCATAGACAAATGCACACTATTTTGTGGCATTTTGCAAACTGTCTTATAAACAGTTTTAGGCCTTGGAATATGTATTGTTTTACATAAACTAGAATGTAGAAAAGTGTAGCTAAGTAAAATGGAAAATGCACATGAGCATGCTGCCGAAATTGTGAATGTTATATGCTTGTGACATTGTCTTGATTTATTGAGTTTGTGATCATGTTTTTGACATGCTTATGCTTGTAATGTGATAGAACCAGGAGTAAACTTGGTGGAAGAGGATAGAATGGATCATCCTAAAGCCAAGAACAAAGGAGTGTGGATCCAAGACTAGCTAGCTTGGAGTATTGTGAGTGTAGTTACCTCTAGGGTTAGGACTAGGTTCTAACCAATGCATTCTTGTTACAATCTTGACATGTAAATGAATCTACTCTTGAACTTGATGTAATAAGGGAAGGATGACTAAAGAAATGCATGAAACTTGATCCTAGTTTTGAATACATGTCTATTTCGAACTACTAAGCATGATTGTATGATTGTCTTGGTGCATGTATGTGCTATGATGCATATGATTAAATGCTAAAGAACATGCTTGACACAATCTTGATCTTGAAACTACTTGACATGTGAGCTAAGGCTCAATAGCCTAAGGGCCTAATATGAAATGGAACTTGCTTGATCTTGAAACTACTTGATATGTGAGCTATGGCTCAATGGCCTAAGGGCCTAACATGAAATGATTTTACTTGACATGAACATGATCTTGAACTTGATAAACTTGAATAAATGGTAAATCGAACAACCTTGGTAGCTAGATGACTAGGTAGAATGACATGCCTTAGAGTCTAAAGCTCATTGTGTACGGGTGGACTACGGTCCAGGGCTAAGGTCCTTATTTGGCGACAAACAGAGGTACGTATGTGGTCTTTGGAGACAGTAGGAGGATTGACCATCACTACGGTGCATCTTGTGGTGACAGTTGGTTAGAGACTCGATTACCTATACAAACTAAGTACCAAGGGGGTTTTAATGAATAACAATTGAAATAGCAATTCAATAATACATGATACTTGTCTTGAATGCCATGAAATGTATGTTACTTAACTCGAAAGCTTAACTCCTTGGTTTCTTCTTTTGCAAGCATGTGTGCTTGATTCATGAAATATGAAATCTTGTTGCTTGTATCGTGTTGGCCGAATACTTGACATCCTTAGATAGGATAATCTTGAAGCTTGAAAGACTAGATAAGGTCACTCCTGATGCTTGAAAGACTAGCTAAGATCACTCTTGATGCTTGAAAGCCTTAGCTAGGTCTACACTTGATTAAAAGGCATGAAACCTGAAATAACAAATGGTTAGATCTAGTACTACCTCACTAAGTACAATTTTGTACTTATCACTCTCGTTTTCATTCTTCCTAACCTACAGGATAAAGGATACGAGGTTGCTTGATCTTGAAGCCTGTTACCTTGAACAATAAGCAAGACACTCAAGTTTGCCTAAGTATGATTTCATACTTGCTTTGTATTTCTCCTAGAATGGTGGCACTAGATGTATATAGATAGCTTGATCATGCATTTTGAAGGTTGTATATAATGTCTTGATGGGCCTATATATGTTATGAACTTAGAAACAAGTATGTAATGAATTTAATTATCATGTAATGAATGGTATTGGCTTTGCATATTTGGATTTAAGTTGAATGATCTAATATTTGATCTAGCTTACCTTGATACGAATCAAATGCTTTGCTATGAACATGTCTTGCTTGAATTGGGTATAGGATGATTGAACCATGCTTGCTTGACTTACCATTCGAATGTTTCATATCTTGTTTGGGATTTCCATGGTGAAAGCATTGTTGTGTGATTAGATGGTGATTGCTGAATAGTTAGGTGTAAGGAATGACTTGAATGAACTAGTTACATGCCTTATTGTATGATATTGTAATTGGCCGAATGGTTAGGTATTGAAATAGGCTTGGATGGAACTAGATACATACTATTGAAGGTTAGATAATTATGCTTAGTGATTTTAGGAATGAAATGACTAAATGTATACAAGATAAGGAACAATGTATTGAATTAGAAGCATGTTACACTTAGGTAATTTGAATATGATAGATAACAAAGAATGAATGTTGTAATAAGAACCATGTAAGTAATAGCTTAAAATGTAAGCATGAAAGGTATTAATCTAGTGGTTTTGTTTAGATAGTCGAATGGTATAAGACGAAATTGAAGTTACATTTGAGGTTACTTGCATGAAAAGAAATGTATGATTGGTTGCCATGCCTTGTTCGAATGCTTGTTCCTTCTTGCTTGCTTAGTTCGAATGATAGGATGAATTAAGAGTCAAACATGAGTTGCTTGAATAGCAAGCAAGTATGATAAGATGCTTGTATGGTTCTTGTATTGTTCTTGCCTTGTCTATGTTTTGTCCTTACTTGCTTACTAAGTAATGCTCCCGAACTGGGTTTCTACTAGCCCGGGTTGGAGGTGTTATAGTTTGTCAGTGAGTGAAGATTGAACATCAGTTTCCTTCCGTGTTGTTGTAACCTTTGAAGATACCATAATGGAAATGGGAGAGGATCATGATGAATTTCATGACGGGTTTGCCTTTGACCCCGTCAAAGAAGAACTCTATTTGGGTGATTGTGGATCATTTTATGAAGTGTGCGCTTTTCTTGGTTGTGCATACTACGTATTCGCTGGATAAGCTAGTGGAGTTGGACATCGCAGAGGTTGTGAGGTTGCATGGGGTGCCTAAGTCTATTGTGTCGGACAGAGATCCACGTTTTACATCAAGGTTTTGGGAATGTATACATGGACACGGCTCAATTTTAGTATCATCCATAAATGAATAGTCAATCTGTGCGTTTTATTGAAGTGCTTGAGGATTTGTTGCGGTGTTGTGTTATAGATTTTCAAGGATCTTGGTAGAGACAGTTACCTTTGGTGGAGTTTGCTTATAATAATAGCTATCAAGCAAGTATGCAAATGGCTCCATATGAAGCTTTGTATGGTAGGAAGTGTAGAACGCCTCTTTGTTGGGCGGAAGCGGGGGGAAAGTTTGTTTCTTTACCGGCTATACTTAAAGGAACAACAGAAAAAGTGAAGCTCATTAGTGATCGTTTGAAAGCAGCTTCGGACCAGCAAAAGTCTTACACGGATTTGAAGCGTAAAGCGATTGAGTATGCGGTTGGTGATAAAGTGTTTTTGAAGGTTTTGCCTTGGAAGAAGGTGATGAGGTTTGGTCGAAAAGGTAAGTTGAGTCTGAGTTTTGGACCGGTGGCTTATAGATTGAGGTTGCCGCTTGAGTTGGAAAAGATACATGATGTCTTCCATGTATCCATGTTGTGGAAGTATAGATCAGATTCGTCGCATGTTATGCCTGATGAGGAGGTTGAGTTGAATCCAGATCTGATATATGATGAGGAACCGATTAAGATCTTGGATGTAGACAGCAAGGTTCTTCATGGCAAGACCATATAGCTGGTTAAGTGTTGTAGCGACACCGAGGTGTTGAGGAAGCTACGTGGGAACGGAAGGATGACATGATGAAGCAGTTTCTTTATCTTTTTCACCGGGTAAATTTCAAGGATGAAATTTCTTAAGTAGGGGAGAGTTCTAACGCCCTGATTTTGGGCTTAGGAGTTAGACTGGTTTAGGCTAGACAGTTCCTTTGAGCTGGTTTTGGCAATTTAAGCTAGTTTCGGGAATAACTTGATTTGAAGGGTTTTTGAAATAAATAAAATATATAAAAAAAATTTAAATCATTATTTAATATATAAATGATTTTGGTGGGATCGATTTTGAAAAATGAATTTTGAAGGTTTGATATTTTGGGACAAGTGACCAAAATGTAAAATTGTAAAACTCTTTTTATGACTATTTTGTAAAAGATCAGAACATTAAATCTTTAAGGAGAACTTGACCCAAAGTCTAATTCAGACCTTTTCCTCTTAATTGGTTATTTTTAAAATAGTTTTATTAAATAAAATAATTTGGGGAGAATTAATTAGTCATTAATTTCTTAAAATACATTTCACATAATTAACTTTTCTCTCAACTATTTTCTCTCAAATTCTCTCCAGCCAAACATCAATTTCTCTTCAAAGATTTAAGGTAATCACTTGATTTAATTTCATTTTTTAACTCTAAATGATTTACTAATGATTTCCTATCAAAACCTTATTGTCTTATCTTTGTTTTCTCATGTAAATCTATACAATTGGGGGAAAAAGCAACCATTAGAGGTAAGGTTTCGTTATTCTCCTCTAATGAAAGGTTCTTTACTAAAATTCCCAAGTTCTTGATCTTTTATGAATGTTTTCTAATGGGTTTTGATGATATAGTTGTGGAAAATTTGTTTAATTGATGTTTAATGGGTGTAATTAATTAAGCTCAAGTATGGTTTGAACTAAAGGGTAGTAATAAATTTAGCAATGGGAGGGGTATCATATGTTTTGAGAGTATGTTTGATGAACTCCCTTGTTTTGGCACATGTTTGTGTTGCCTTTAAAGACTTGTAAATGGCCTTTATTGTTTGGTTTGAGGTTTGGTATGGTTTTTGGTGTTTGACTTGGCTTGGCAATAGGGTGTATGCCTATATATTTCCCTTTGCATATATGATAATGTTTTGGTGTTATTTTTGGTGCTTTTGGCTGAAGATCGATCCTTGAATATGTTATGTGTGACATTGAAGCATGTTAGAGTGGTTTAGGTAGCTTAATTGTGTGATTAAACATCAAAATTGAACATTACAGGCCCAGGCGTATCGGTACACGAGCTACTGGAACGATATGGGAAAGCCATTTTAGGCATACCGTATCGGTACGCTAAGTACCATATCGGTACAGGTTGAAGGCAAAAAGTGAAGGCATTCTGATATCCGGGGGCATATCGGTATGGTTAAATGCTAATGGAATTTGGGGTTTTAAAAATTACAAGCACCGTACCGATACGGGCCTAAGGATAAGGGCAATTACTCATTCTTAAGACCAAAGAGTCAGAGGGGGGAAAGCTTCAATACGGCCAGCCGTTACGGTAGTTAAATGGCATCTTTTGAGTTTATGTTTTCTTACGCTTTGGTCCTTGAATGTCGTGAATGCATTTGAGTGAGTTTGGATGGTCATGTTAAGCTAAAATTTGGCATGTGAGAATGGAACCTGACTAATTGTATATTGGTAACTTTAATTCCACATTAAGTACCTAAAATTTGTAAGTTTTACAAAATGGTCCCTAATCGACGCCCGATTGAGTCGTAAATTCACTCACTGTGAGCTCGTACACTTAGGATAATAATGTTGCATCTAGAGAAGATAAAAAGAAAAAATGATTGTTTATTGAAGAGAAACTTTTAGGTTTTTCTTCAATATTCCCCGTGTTACTCGTTCGGTTCGGTCTTGCGACTAGACCGGGTCGAGGGGATACAACTGATTGATATGCCTTAGAAATGGTTAGACGTATACATGTTCGTAATTGATCTAAGATTAATAATGTGTAGGAATGAAAAGAAAATCTTATGTGATAACATAATTGTAATAAAAATTGGCGATATGATATACATAAAATATAAGGGCATGCTATAAATTAGTGGTTGAAATATTTTGTTCAATGTGTGTGTTTTTTGATGGTTCATGATTTTAGGTCGAGGTTAGACCTATGAGCATGTTTAATTATGGTTTTAAGTTTACCAATATGTTAGTATGTTTTTCTGGTAACACGTCCTAAGCCGGTTTATCTCCTAGATCGAGTAGGGGGTGTTACACTTGATGGACCAAAAGGCTCTATTCTCAAGCTCAACCGGTAGGTCACATGCTTTTCCATAGACAAATCTATAGGGTGGCATGCCTAGAGTGTTTTGAACATGGTCTGATATGCTCTTAAGGCTTCATCTAGTGTCAAGGACCAGTCTTTACGATTTGGCTTGACCACATTCTCAAGGATATGATTTATCTTTTGGTTGGACACTTCAGCTTGTCCATTTGTTTGTGGATGATATGTCGTGGTGATCTTATGGTGAACTCCATATCTACACAGTGCCATAGCAGTCAACTTATTGTCGAAGTGACTTCCCTCATCACTAATAATAGCTCAAGGTACTCGAAATCGAGTGAACATATCCTTGTGCAAAAACCTAAGGACAATATTTGCATCATTCTTGGTCATAGCAATAGTCTCCACCCACTTTGACACAGAATCAACCGTGAGCAAAATGTACAAGTGTCCAATAGAGGATGGGAATGGTCCCATGAAGTCAATGCCCCAAACATCAAAAAGTTTAATTTTAAGGATGACTTGCATGGGTAGCTCATTACATCGAGAGATATTCTCTGTTCTTTGTCATCTATCACAAGCCTTGTACTATACATGGGCATCTCTAAACAAGGTTGGCCAATAGAATCTAGATTATAGGACATTTGCAGCTGATGTGATTCTAATCTACACCAACTTTCTCAATAACTTGATCACACCATTGAAACTCCTCAAGGCTAATTCTAAGGGAGTTCTACCTTACTTTATCCTTTATTTGCTTGTTATGCATTATATGTTATTATAAGCATACCTTTTTCATTTTAGGATATGCTTGAATTATCACATGTTATCATTCATTTTCATATTCTATGATCTTCATACATAACATATGAACCACATCTTTATATTTAGATAAATCATGCATATGCTATGTTACACATCCTTTACTTATGTTGTCCTCTCACTTGCATATTCATCTTAGGCATGCAACATGTATTCATCATATTCTTAGCTCTTCCTTAGCTAATTTGATTGTTTTCATGATTCAGGTAAGCACAAGGGATGATTAGGCAAGCTATGATAGCTCGGAAACAAACAATGCAAGCTATGACAGCTCATACTAGCTCAAGGACAAGGAATGATAGCTCACCTAGCTTTAAGCAGCTTAATGCTCAAAGATAGTAGTTGAAAGGATAGCTAAAGGAGCTGAATGGGAGCCGAACCTAGCTGGAGGGAGATGAAAGACAAGAAGCTTAGCTGAGGAGTGTAGCTAAGCTAAATGAGCTAAAACTAGCTAGAGAGGAACTAAGGACCTAATAGCTTACCACTGGAGTGTAGCTAGCTGAAATGAGTTGGAGTGAAACTAGCTAGCTACAATTCACCTTGCTAGCTGCCATAAAGGGTCACCAAGCCACCCATTCGACCATGGAGGGAAAGACACATGCCTTTCCATGTTTTGGCGCCAAATGAACCAATTCCTTAACTATTCGTCTATGCAATTGTAACCATTCATACATACATGCCTTTATGAAGGGATTTTACCATTTCATAATCATTAAAGGATTATTCGGCCAAACCCCTTCATTTCCTATAAATAGGAAATAATTTTGTTATTTGTAACACACCTCAAAACATATTTGTTTGTGAGATTATTCTCTCTATCTTGTTCTTTTTAGAACTTTATCGACTTATCATGCTTTTCTTGTAGCGTCACCCTCTTTTCATCTTTATACTTGTGGTTCCTATCTCTTATAGATAATGGGTCCAAGTCCTATTTACCACCCCTTAAAGAAACAATATAAGGTTGAAGTTTAGGCTCCATATAGCCTAGGTTCTTCCTTGAATTTCCTTTAAGCTACTATCACCATCTTTCATTCTTTCCATCACCATCCTTCACCAACACCTTTCATCATATTCCCTTTACCAAAATTTGCCCATTTTTTATTCATTCTTCCGCCCACAGAACATCATCCTACCAAGCCCTTCTTTTTGAGCCTATCTTGCTTGCAGATTCCTTGCTTCCTTCCTAGAACCAACAATCAAAGGGGCTGTCTTCAACATCATTCAAGTAAGGCATGACCATCCATACAAGCCCTTACATCAGCAGTGATCTTTTATCCTCCAAAATGCCCTCCGTAGGGAGTGGAATGGCAATGGTAGAGGATGTCTTCTTGCTCTTCCTTGGGTAAGCATCTCCAGATCATTTGATCGACGGATTTCTTGAAAAGGTAGGGCTCGTCCCAATAATAGTAGCGTGTATTGTGTTGGAATTTCTTCCTTCCGTCACTACTAAGATCACAAGAAAAAATACCGCTATCAAGAAAATTAACAATGTCAGCATACCATGACAATGTTGTAGCTTTGAAAAGTTTATCATTAAGGAATTCCTTCTTAATATCACATGTAATATCAACATCACATGCATTCTCAAGCCTAGAAAGATGGTCAGCTACTTGATTTTTAGTACCTTTTCTATTCGTTACCTTAATATCAAATTCTTGCAGCAATAATATCCACCTAATAAATCTAGGTTTGGTATCCTTTTTAGTCACTAACTATTTAATGTCTTAATGATTAGCATTCACAATGACTTTAGTTCCTATAAGGTATGCCCTAAATTTATCATATGCAAAAACCATAGCAAGTAGTTCTATTTTAGTGGTAGTGTAATTTACTTGTGCCCCATTTAGGGTACGACTAGCATAATATATAACATGAAAGATCTTACTCCCACGTTGTCCAATAACGACGCCGAGAGCATAGTTGCTAGCATTACACATTTGCTCAAATGATTGTGACCAATCGAGGGGCACATCAACCGGTACTGAAATAAGTTCATTTCTCAAGGTTTCAAACGCTACATGACATTGGCCATTAAATTTGAAAGCTCTATTCTGCTCTGGCAACAAGCATAAGGGCTTCGAGATTTTGGAGAAGTCTTTTATAAATATCCCGTAGAAACCGACGTGGCCAAGGAAGCTTCGAATGACTTTGACATTGGCTAGGGGTGGAAGCTTCTCTATGACTTCAATCATGACTCTGTCCACATTGATGCCTTTCTTAGAGATATGGTGGGCTAGGAAATTTCCCTCAGACATCATAAAGTGCCACTTTTCCCAATTAATTACAAGGTCAGTTTCCTCACAGTGTTTCAACACCTTGGCATGATTGCTTATGCATTGATCAAATGAGTCTCTAAAGACAAAAAAAGTCATCTATTAAGATCTCTAGAAAATCATCCACCATGTATGAAAAGATGGCCATGGTGCAACACTAGAATGTTGCTAGAGGATTGTACAGACCAAAGGGCATTCAACGAAAGGCGTAAATGCCAATGGGAAGCAATAATAAGGTTTTCTCATGGTCCTTCATTGCTATACCGATCCGATTGTATCCAGAGTAACCGGGCAGGAAGCAATAATAAGGTTTCCCTACAAGTTTGTCGAGTATTTGGTCAATGAATGACAATGGGAAGTGGTCCTTTTTCGTGGCTTTATTCATCTTTCAATTGTCGATACATATCTACAATCAGTAATGGTTCTAGTTGGGAGGAGTTCATCGGCATCATTTTTTATCACAGTCATGCCTCCTTTCTTTGGCACTCACTAGAGACTCACCCAAGAACTATTCGAGATAAGGTAGATGATTTAGAAAATGGCCATTTGATGATTTCCTTCATAACCACAGTCCTCATGATTAGATTGAGTCTCTCCCATGGTTCAATCGAGCTGCTATGATCATCTACAAGTGAAATTTTTGCATACACAATGTAGTGCTTATACCCTTCAAGTCAATAATAGTCCAACCAATATATTTCTTATGTTGAGATAAGACATGCAACAATTTATTTTCTTGGTTAGATGTTAAGCTAGCTGATATGACAACGGGTAGTGTATTATTCATCCCTAGAAATGCATATTTTAATTGTGGAGGGAGATGTTTTAGATTAAGTATCGGCTGATGCTCCAGTGATGGCTTGGGAGATTTAAACTCAGCAAAATCCAAACGTTCAAAAGACGTACCTGGCTTGGTAAGCATAATATTGGATTGTTCAATCTCTCCCTTATCTTTTTCTTCAGCTTCGTGCATTGCCTCGTCGAAATCAAATTGCTCCGCGTTGCTAAGAACATTTCTACATCATATTTCTTGAAGGTTTTCTTCGACTAGGGTTTCCTCACTTTGCACAAGCTGACATTCTTCATAGTCATCCGCGTATTTGAAAGTGCTTAAGACATTAAGTGTGATCTTTTGGTCGTTCATCTTCATAATTATCTCGGATTTGTTAAATATATATTAAAAGAATGTAATTGCGATTATAATTTTTTTTAATAGATATAAAATTCAGATTAAATTACCCTAAGGGTTAGGGTAACTGCATATAAAAGGAGAAGTATGGTCTAGCAGTTGTTCTTCTTGCTTAGACGAGATATTCTCAAGAATAGTTTTTGAGAAAAGAAATATTTGCTCTCAACCGAGTGAACTGAGTAGAGGCCAAGACGTTATCATGGAGGCTTGAGATTCTAAATGATCGTGACTGCACTGCTGACTTGCTGTTTTTCTAGGAACCCAAGGTAAATCATGCATCCTTTACTTTCAAATTCGATTGATCGTACATGGATTATTGTATGAGATCGTCAGATTATTTTTCCATTACGCCATGGGGTGTGCCAACGATCGTAACTGTAGTATCAGAGCCACTAGTACGATGTGAATTTGGGTTAAATACTTGGTTGATGCGCTTGTATGAGATGCATGTTTGGTTTTTCTATTTTTGACGAGTATACGATATTTGTGCAAAATAAAGAAATTGAATCCAGTCGCGTTAAGATGTTTGTTTCTAAAATATTACGTTTCCCCTATAATAATTATACCTGATTTCTCTTTCCTATTTTACTGTACACACTTTGCCCTATCGCCGCATGTTTTTTCCATTAATCCTACATAATTAAAACCCTCTCTCCCTCTTTAACCAAGTTATTCTAAAACCCTTCATATTTCCTTCGACTAAAAAACCAGAGTGGAAACCATGTTCCCCTTTCTTGCCTTCTTGACCATCAATCAAACCCTAGAATTATTTTCTTTTCTACATCCTTCTTACTCTCAAGATATGGAAAAAATAAGAATTGCAGGCTGGTCCAGTGAAAGTGCTTTTCCAGCCACCTCAAAACCAACCCATACCACTCCATCCTAGAAGCCTTCTTCTTCTAAATCTCATTGCGCTATGCATGCAAGGAAATAACTTGATCCTTAGAGGATATTTTACAATCCAGAGATGGATAAGCGATACAAGAACTTCCAAAATCGGTAAATCATGCTAGAAAAGGGATTGGAATTTATCGGCACACACATAACTGAAATGATTTTGCATAGCATCTTGGGTGGATTAACGTTTATTGGGTCTGCAAGTTTTATAACTGTATCACCAACACTAAAGATGGACATGAGGATGAGCATGAGGACTACGCGACAACGGCCACCAACTCCACCCATGATGCGGTACTTCACGATTTTTGTATTCTAAGATTTGAATGGACAAGGAAATTAACCACCCACAAGATTGAGAAACGGGTCGACTTGAAACTAGTACCTAAATATTGGGTCCATTTCATGAAAATGCAACTAGGGCCCACAGGACACCACTCTACAATCTCCGCCGATAGGATGCTTCTTTTGCACTTAGGGATGTATGGTCGGCGGATTGATATCGGAAAGATGACATACGAGTCTATTGTGGGAAGTGTTAGAGTATGCCCAAAGACCAATCATGAGGTGATTGTATTGATATACTTTCTTTACCGTGTTTTTGAATAAAGGCATTGCCATTATTATTTTTTAGTCAATTTATGTGTCTCAAATAAACTGAAATGTAATGAAGTCCATATAATAATATGATTGTTATTAAAAGATCCTTAGCTGAGTATTATTATGTGCTTGGACAATAATAGTACATTCAAGGCTAACATATAGTTGATTGATGATAATGAGTTGACATTGACATAGGGATGTCAAAATCGATATATGAGTACGTTGTTCGAGAACAACATATTGGATTGGCCCGCTATGAGCATATGTCTTGGATTATTATGTGACGGCCACAATATTGCTCATGCTGGTGACTACAAGTATGATCCTTAGACTTGAGATCATTACTATCTCTATATATATTGTCATATGTTTTGATACAGTTAAACATGCTCCGTGATTGGTCGCGCTATAAAGACTGATGTTGAACATATCACGATATATGTGTTGGGGTGTGAATGATCAATATAGGATTTTCCCCTCCTACATAATAGGAGTTATATCACAGGCCACTTGATTGAGTGAGATTAGAAATGCATGGTCATGCTCGAACAAGTTGATATGAGATATCATAAGTTATTCGTTTATTGTAGTCTACTCTAGATATCAAGTAATATTAGATGGGCTATACAAGTGTGACTCTTCTAAGACTTGTGCCTATTCTAGATATAAAGAACAAATGGATATAATACATAAAGAAGCTAGTCACAAAGATTTTATGTCGAATCATGACTTCTTGTAACTTAGATGACCATGATATATTGCTAGATGTCACTCATGGTTTGTAATATTAGAATGGTTCTAATAATTGCTACTAATGTTACAGGAACCTACAAGGTCACACCCAAGGGTTGAGTTGAGCAAATATCAAACGAGTTATAATTGTACAATTTTATTGTACATGAAATTAATTAAAGTTAATATGTATTTGATATATATGTGTAATTTTAATTATCACGGATTTGTTAAATATATAATAAAAGAATGCAATTATGATTGTAATTCTTTTAATAGATATAAAATTCGGATTAAATTACCCTAAGGGTCAGGGTAACTGCATATAAAATGAGAAGTTTGGTATAGCATCCCTTTCTTCTTCCTCAAAAAAGATATTCTCAAGAATAGTTTTTGAGAAAAGAAATATTTGCTCTCAACCGAGTGAACTGAGTAGAGGGCAAGACGTTATCGTGGAGGCTTGGGATTCAAACTGATCGTGACTGCACTGCTGACTTGCTATTTTTCCTAGAGCCCAAGGTAAATCACGCATCCTTTCCTCTCGAATTCGATTGATCGTACACGGATTCCTGTATGAGATTGTCAGAATATTTTTTCGATGCGCCATGGGGTGTATCAGTGATCCTAACAGTGGCATCAGAGCCACTTGTACGATGAGAATTCGGTTAAATACTTGGTTGATGCATTTGTATAAGATGCATGTTTGGTTTTTCTGTTTTGACGAGTATACGATATTTGTGAAAAATAAAGAAATCGAATCCAGTCGCATTAAGATGTTGATCTATTTTAATCAAGTTTTTAGAATCGATGGTTAAACATTAATCATGTGTTTGTTGCTGTAAGGTTTTAGCGTTTATATGTTAATTTTTAACATGATGAACATGCGGTTATGATAGTAGATCATCTTCGGCAGAGGAACAATGGTTGTTCCAGTGCAAAAACGTTAGGGATTGAAAAATCCCAAAAACACGAATCTATTGATAAAAGATATCAAATCGTGAGGTTTTTCTATCGCAATCGAAGTGCTAAAATTGAAAAGTTTCCCGGCAGCTCTAGATCTGCTAGACCGCATAGGCAACAAAGGTCGTAGGAACAATCATGAGATGATTGTAATAAACAAGATAAAACAGGTGTATGTTTTGGTTGATTTTCATGGTGTTTGAGAATGCATGGTTATAGCCCCGTAAGCCCATTTTGTTTATTTACCAGGGTTGTAATTTTAAAATACGCTTACGTGTCGTGCCTTTCTATACTTCTATTGTATTTCTCTTATCATCTTACTCCCTCGTATGTAAAACTAGTTTCTACAGTTGTAATCATGTGAAGATTCAAAGGAGCAAAAGAATGGACTAACTAAAGTGAGAAGATACTTGAGAAGCTATCTTTACCTTTAGGTTTATTTGTTCTCGCATTGGCTTGAGATGGGCCACCTTAGTTCTTTATTTGGGCTATAACCATTGTATTTTAGTTATTGTTTTATTTATATCATGTATGTGATGCAATGGATGGTATATTAGCATGCTAACGAATTGATGAGATCAATAAGGGCCTAATATTAAAAGGTATAATGATGAGATTATAATGAAAATCCCTCCATAAAATCTAAGTTAATCTAACCGTCCAATATTTACCCTCGTTACGACCTCGATCTATATTACATGGGTTTTGCCAAAGCATTGTCATATAAGTCTATCCTGGTTAAATAAGAAGAACATGCAAGTGATATTCACCGGTTGAAATATTGGTAATAACTTGGCTAGGCTATTCTAATAGGATTAGAAACCTAGAGGTTAGTTATTTGGACAAATCATAAGATGATTAGAATAAGAGTCGTTCACCAAATAAAGGAGTTACATGAGATGTGATTGGAAAAGTGTTGCTTACCTAAATAACCATTCTCCTAAGAGAAAAGCCAAAGCTGACTTAGGATAAGGGTGAAATATGGATCCTTTACCACTAGAAAACTTTCAAGAAGTTTTTTGAAATTAAAACATGAGGGTTTTTAACTTTGAATAAAATAGTGGGAGTAATTTATTAATAAATACCATTTTATAAATTTTTAAACTTGGTAAATTTACTTATTTTATATGTTTCTATTGTTGTAGAATTAATGGAAAATATCAATACACTATCATTGCGATCAATCCTTGAGAAGGATAAGCTGAATGGCTTGAACTTCCTTGACTAGTTCCGTAATTTGAGAATTGTTCTCAAGCAAAAACGGAAGGAATATGTCGTTGAAGAACCCGTTCCTAGTGAACCAGCAGCTACTGCTTTTAGAGCTAAAAAATACAAATATAAGAAATACATGGATGACTTGTTAGACATAGGATGTCTAATGCTTGCCACCATGACCCTTAAGCATCAGAAGCGACATGAGGATATGGTTGCATACGATATGATTCAAACCTCAAGGAATTATATGAGGGGCAAGCATGTCTAGAGAGGTATGAGACCTCTAAAGCTCTATTTCAATGCAAAATGGCAGAGTAATCTCATGTAGGAATTCATGTCATTAAGATGATGGCTATATCCAAACGTTGGAGAATTTAGGATTTCCACTCAAGGATGAATTGGCCACTGATGTCATCATGCATTCCTTGTCGGATAGCTTCAATCAATTTGTCCTAAATTTCAATATGAATGAAATCAACAAGACTTTGCCACAATTACTTGGCATGTTACGAATTCCTGAAAGTAATATGAAAAAGGTTGGACCTAAGCCTATTCTGATGATCCGCAAGGACAAAGGAAAGGGAAATAACAAAGCAGTGACAAAGCCTATGGGTAATGGTAAGGCCAAACCCAAAGGAAATGATGCATTAAAACCTAAAGGAGGAGTGAGCAAGAAAGGAAAATGTTTCAACTGCAACAAGACCAGACACTGAAAAAGACTCTACCCTGCTTACCTTGAAGAGGTCAGAAAGGCAAAAGCAAACGGAGTGTCCGTTTCAGGTATTTATGTTATTGATGTTAATTTGTCAACATCTACTTCTTGGGTATTAGATACCGGTTGTGGTTCTCACATTTGTACTTTTGTACAGGGACTGGAAAAGATAAGGAATATGTCTAAGGGAGACGCGGACCTACGAGTGGAAAATGGAGCAAGGGTTGCTACATTAGCTATAGGGACGTATGTTTTACTTTTTCCTAGTGGACTTGAATTAAGCTTAGAGAATTTATATTTTATGCCTAGTGTGACTAAGAACATTATTTCTGTTTCTTGTTTGGACAAGATTGGTTTTGAGATAATTATCAGGAATAATTGTTGTTCGTTGTATCTCAATAATGTTTTTATGGGTCGGGACAATTAATCAATGGTCCTTACATTTTTGGATCAAGATAATACCATTTATAACATAAATACAAAAAGGTTAAAAACAAATGACTCAAATCAAACTTACCTTTGGCACTATCGTTTAAGCCATATAAGTGAGAAATGCATATCAAAGCTCCATAAAGATGGATTCTTATATTCATTTGTTTTCGAACAATTTGATGTGTGGGAATCTTGCTTGTTGGGAAAAATGGCTAAGGCTCCCTTTGATAGTAAAGGTGAGCGAGCAAATTATTTACTGGGATTAGTACATAGTGATATATGTAGGCCAATGAATACACAAACCAGAGGTGGGTTCCAATACTTCATTACATTCACTGATGACTTTAGTCGGTATGTGTATATTTACCTTATGCGCCATAAATCTGAAGCCCTTGAAAAGTTAAAGGAATTCAAGAATGAAGTACAAAACCAATTGGGCAAGAGTATTAAGGCACTTTGATCAGATTGAGGTAGAGAATACTTGAGCATAGAGTTTGATGAACTCCTAAAAGAGTGTGGGATTGTCTCACAGCTTACACCACCTAGTACACCACATTGAAATAGAGTTTTTGAGAGAAGGAATCGAACACTATTAGACATGGTTCGATCAATGATGAGTCATAGTGATCTTCTAACTTCTTTCGGTGGACATACTTGAAACAAATGCTTCCACACTAAATTGTGTTTCATCTAAATCGGTTCAAGAGACACCATATGAGATATGGACTGGGAAGCGTCCTAGTATGTCTTTTATGAAGATTTGGGGTTGTGAAGCTTATGTCAAACATCAGATGTCTATAAAGCTCGAACCTAAATCTCAAAAGTGCATCGTTGTTGGATATCCTAAAGAAACTAAATGATATTATTTCTTCAATCCTAGCGAGAACAAAGTGTTTGTTGCTCAGACGAGAGTTTTTCTTGAAAGAGAATTTCTCTTGAAGAATGGAAATGATGGAAACATTGAACTTGGAGAAGTTCGAGAACAACAGATCAATGAACCAGAGGTTGAGCAGGTTCCACAAATTGTTGAGGAACAACCAACAGATTTAGAAACACAGCCACTGCGAAGGTCCATAAGAGAACACCATTTGCCTGACAGATATAGATTTCTTGTTACCACACATGGAGACATTCTTCTTATGGATCAAGATGAGCCTAGAACTTATCAAGAAGCAATGTCGAGCCTAGACTCTGAGAAATGGCTTGAATCCATGAGGTCTAAGATGGATTCCATGTTAGTAAACCAAGTATGGACTTTGGTTGAACCACCCGAAGAGGTCAAACCTATACGGTGTAAATGGGTTTTCAAGAAGAAAATAGACATGGATGGTAATGTACAAACATACAAGGGGCGATTGATTGCTAAAGGTTTTCAACAAGTTCATGTCATAGACTATGACAAAACGTTTTTCCCATGTTGCTATGTTTAAATCCATCCGGATCTTGCTTACGAATGATGCATTCCATGATTATGAAATCTAGAAAATGGATGCCAAAACCGCTTTCCTTAATGGGAAACTTGAAGAAAATATCTATATGACAAAACCAAAAGGTTTTGTTACTCCAGAAGATGTTGGAAAGATTTGTAAGCTACAGAGGTTCATTTATGGACTAAACCAAGCTTCTCGAAGTTGGAATCTTCGTTTCAACGATGCAATCAAAGAGTATGGTTTTATTAGAAACGAAGATGAGCCTTGTGTCTATAAGAAGGCTAGTGGGAGCATTGTTTCCTTCCTAATATTGTACGTAGATGACATAATCATCATAGGAAATGATATACCTACTTTACAGTCTGTCAAGACTTGGCTAGGCAGTTGTTTTTCTATGAATGATTTGGGTGAGGCAACGTATATATTAGGAGTTAAGATCTATAGAGATAGATCAAGATGACTCCTAGGTTTGAGTTAAAGTACATAGATAGATAAAGTGCTAAAAAACGTTTACCATGAAAGGGTCCAAGGAATGCATCAATTAAATCCCGGTGAAGGTCACTAGGTTGCAGTTAAAATTATCCTTAAGTACTTGAGAAGAACTACGAATACATTTCGTGTATATGGAGGTGAAAAAGATCTTAGTGTAAAAGGTTACACGGATGCTAGCTTCCAAACTGACAAGGATGACTCATGATCGTAATCTTGTTTTGTATTTTGTCTTAATAGAGATGCTGTGAGCTGGAAGAGTTCAAAGCAAGACACAGTAGTTGATTCTACAATAGAGGCTGAATATATTGCAGCCAATGAAGAAGCAAAAGAGGATGTTTGGATCAAGAAGTTCATATCCGAACTAGGGGTTTTTCCTAGCATATCAGATGCTATAGAACTCCGTTGTGACAAAAATGGATCCATTGCACAAGAAAAGGAACCCATATCTCATCAACAATCCAAACTTATTCTAAGGTGCTTCCATCTCATTCGTGAGATCATAGATTGAGGAGATGTAGAAATATGCAAAGTATACATGGATGATAACATTGCTGATCCCTTGATAAAGCCACTGACACAACAAAAGCATGATCGTCACATTGAGTCACTCGGTATTAGATATGTAAGTGATTGGTCTTAGTGCTAGTGGGAGATTGTTAGAGTATGCCCAAATACCAATAATGAGATGATTGTATTGATATACTTTCTTTACCATGTTTTTTAATAAAGGCATTGCAAATATTATTTTTTAGTCATATTTATGTGTCTTAAATAAACTGAAATATAATGAAGTCCATATAATAATGTGATAGTTATTAAAAGATCCTTAGCTGAGTATTGTTATGTGCTTGGACAATAATAATACGTTTGAGGCTAACATATACTTGATTGATGACAATGAGTTGTCATTGCTATAGAGATGTCAAAATCGATATATGAGTACGTTGTTAGAGTACAACATATTGGATTGACCCACTATGAGCATATGTCCTAGATTATTATGTGACGGCCACAATAATGCTCATGGTGGTAACTACATGTATGATCTTTAGACTTGAGATCATTACTATCTTAACATATATTGTCGTAGGTTTTGATACAATTAAACATGCTTCGTGACTGGTCACACTATAAAGACTGATGTTGAACATATCACGATATATGTAGTGCGGTGTGAATGATCAAGATAGGATTTGTCCCTCCTACATAATAGGAGTTATATCATAGGCCACTTGATTGAGTGAGACTAGAAATGAATGGGCATACTCGAACAAGTTGATATGAGATATCATAAGTTGTTCGTTTATTGTAGTCTACTCTAGATATCAAGAAATATTAGATGAGCTATACAAGTGTGATTGTTCCAAGACTTGTGCCTATTCTAGATATAAAGGACAAAGGGATATAATACATAAAGAAGCTAGTCACGAAGATGTTATGTCGAATCATGACTTCTTGTAACTTAGATGACCATGATATATTGCTAGATGTCACTCATGGTTTGTAATATTAGAAAGGTTCTAATAATTGCTACTAATGTTATAGGAACCTACAGGGTCACTCCCAAGGGTTTAGTTGAGCAAATATCAAATGAGTTATAATTGTACAATTTTATTGTACATGAAATATATAATTAAAGTTAATATATATTTGATATATATGTGTAATTTTAATTATCTCAGATTTGTTAAATATATATTAAAAGAATGTAATTATGATTTTAATTCTTTTAATAGATATAAAATTTGGATTAAATTACCCTAAGTGTTATGGTAACTGCATATAAAAGGAGAAGTGTGGTCTAGTAGCCGTTCTTCTTGCTTAGACGAGATATTCTCATGAACAGTTTTTGAGAAAACAAATATTTGCTCTCAATCGGGTGAACTGAGTAGAGGCCAAGATGTTATCGTGAAGGCTTGGGATTTGAACTAATCGTGACTACACTGTTGACTTGTTGTTTTTCCTAGAACCCAAGGTAAATCACACATCCTTTCCTCTCGAATTTGATTGAACGTACATGGATTCCTGTATGAGATCGTCGAATTATTTTTCCACTGCACCATGGGGTGTACCGGCGATCCTAACAATCTTCATAGTAAATTCACCCTTTTCACAATCGATCACAATACGCCCGACAGAAAGGAACGATCTCTCGAGGATGATGGGGGAATTCTTGTCAGCTTCACAATCAAGCATGATAAAATATGACGAAAAGACACATCTATCTAATTTTAGTAGGACATCTTTTATTCTTCCCTCAGGTTAGATTTGGGAATGGTCAGCCAATTGAAGGATCACCAGTATAGGCTTAGCTCTTCCCATGCCAGTCTCATAATCACTGATTTTGGCATCAAGTTGACACATGCACCGAGATCGCATAAAGTGTAGCCAGAATATTTCCAACCTATGGAGCATGGAATGGTGAAACTGCCTGGATCCTTCATCTTGGGTGGTAAGTCACTTAGCATAGCCATACACCCCCTATGTGGCAATAGTTTCAACTTTACCCACCATCCTTTTCTTGGTCACTATTTCCTTTAAAAACTTTGCATATATCGACATCTGATCAATGGCCTCCAGGAATAGGACATTAATGTGCAACTGTTTAAGCATCTCCAAAAACTTCTAGAAATGTGCATCTTGTTTCTAAGCCTTCAATGGCTATGGAAATAGAGGTGGTGGTCTAGGCTCTTCTTGTGATCTACTGGATTCAGTAGTATCCTTATCATTATTATCCTTGCCATCAGTAGCAAGGTCTCTCATTGTATTAGACACAAGAGTTGTATCTTTAGGTGCTGGAGCATTGGTGGATGGCTTTCTTATAGTGGAATCAACAAGGGAACCTCCCCAAACTTGTCATGTTTGGTCAATTGGGTGCCACTACGCAGCGTGATGGCATTGCATTACTCTGCACTGAAAGTTTTAGTGACTTTAGTATTACTAGGTAAATCGCCTTAAGGTTGTATCTTCAATACTTGAGAATCTGCCTAACTTGCGTTTTTAAGGACCACAAGGAAGTGGTGTGATTGTACAAGATGGATTGTTGGTTACGTAAGAAAGCAACTTGTGTTGTGAGCATGTCACTATGATTCTTTAGATGTGTTGACTGATCCTGCATAATAACTCAGGCAATATCCATAAAACTTTGATAAGATAAATCAAAAGATTTAGACTTGGAGTTAGAAGATCCATGGTTCTACCTCTGAGCTTTCTGTTGAAATCCATGAGGTTTTGTTGTAGTATTCTACTGCACTCCTAAAGTTCTTATGTTATATCCCCAACTAAAGTGTGGATGTTATTGCCACATTGGGTTGTAGGTTTTCAGTTGGGGATTGTGGTTGCGGTTGGTATTCCTTACGTAGCATTCGGATCCTTGCTTCTGGTGGCATTCATTCGACTAGTGTTCCCCATCACAATGCTCACATGTGTTTTGAATTACCTTAGCCTTCCATGTGTTGGATATCAGCTGCATGTTCTTGAGCAGGTCTGCGATGGTGGAAAGTGAAGCTGCCACACTCTGGAAATCATCCAATGAGAGTGTTCTAGGAGATTTAGGGCCAATATCCAATCTCCTCGTAGGAAACTGGTACTCGTTATTGGCTATCTGATTAAGAACTTTAAAAGCCTCCTCGTGATCTTTGTTGAGCAAAATTCCATTGGTTGAAGAGTCAATCACCATCCATGTTGGAGCATTGACGACATTATAGAATGTCAGTATTTGTAGCCAATAATGAAATCCATGAATCGCGCACTTGCGTAGCATATCTTTGTATCTGTCCCAACGTTCATACATAGATTTATCATCTCACTGCTTGAAAGCTATGATCTCCCTCTGCTTCTAATTGTGCATATTCGGTGGATCATATCAGTGAAAACATTTTTGCACAAGCCATCCCATGATGTAATAAATCTTGAGGATATAGTCTTCAACCATGATTTGGCTCGATCACGCAAGGAGCAAGGGAATAGTCGCAACACATCATTAGGGACTTCCAGTAGTTTAAAATAATGGCAGACTTCCCGGAAAGCATGAATATGCTCTCTAGCATCCTCTCTTGTTTATCCATTGAATTGTCCAATGGAATTGAGCATGTTGAACATAATGGGCTTCAACTCAAAGTGATTTGCCCCTAAGTCTGGCACAATGATCGATGGGTTGAGGTTGTCGATGACAGGTGCAATGTTGTCGTGAATGGGTCTTCTAGGTCTGGCTGGTGGAAAAACCTATTGCCTTTCCTATTCTCCATTGTTGGTTGCATTATCAAAAATTACTTACACATCTATTGGTGCATTGACTTCATTACGTACATTGTCCAGGCCTTTCTGTCCATTGTTACCAACCTATCCTACCATTTCCGTCGTTCTTTGCGTAGGTCTCGCAGGTATTTCCTGATCTTTGCATTGTATGGAAGAATAGGATCCTCTGGATGTGTGCGTCTGGTCATGCACTAGAAGGTACCTGAAATGAAAAAAATAAATGCAAATAAAATAAAATCTTAAGTGCAATTACAACGTAATTATCAATTGGCAATCCACTGCAACAACCCAAAAACTTGATGCATGCAAAATAGATGTGCACTTTAGTGCAAGTATAGTCGTTGATCAAGTAACAAAGTGATGAAGTAGAGTGCCAAACACACGAGGATTGGATAAATTACAATGAAGCGGTCGTACTTAAGATTAGATCAATAAAATCTCAAGTGGTTCTTTGATAGCTGAAGACTAAGGGTTGCGGTCCGTGATCGAGCTCTCTTTGTTTGTGGCCCCAAGTCTCCTTTATATAGGTAAGAAAGCTAGGGTTTTGTAACCTTAAACCGCACAAAGCCTGCTTTAAAAGGATCTTACTTTCCTGCTTCCTTTAATGAGTTCCGTATCTAGTGAGAGTCCATGTAAGGCAAATTCATATTCATTTCCAGCTCTTCTTGCCTCATCAGCTCCTATCGAGAGATGTGATATCCTTCCTACTCAAGCGCTCCTCCAACTCAAAAAGTTCCTGAGCAAACACCACAAAAACACCACTTTCCCATTCAAAGTACCAAAGTATTTAACAATTAGGCACATGTAGTGTAACTTTCTAACTACATGCAAACTACTCCTAAATGCAACTAAATGAATTTAAACACATGCAAAAGCTAAGCTAAAAGGGTATGCAAAATAGGTAATTTACATAGTTATAACGATGCCTTGCTTCAAAATATGTTGGCCCAAGACAATGCCTCGACAACCATGAAGTTAAACTTCTCCCAATCTAGCACTAGGTTGGTTTCCTCACATCTCTTCAACACCTTGGTGAGATTGCCTAGGCATTGGTCAAAAGAGTCTCCAAAGACCGAGGAATCGTCTATGAAGATCTCCAGGAAATCATCCACCATGTTCGAAAAAATAGCCAGCATACAACGCCAGAATGTTGCTGGAGAGTTGCAGAGGCCAAAGTGCATTCTTTGAAATCCATAAATGCTATAAGGACATGTGAATGCTATCTTCTCTTGGTCCTCTGGTGCTATAAAAATATGGTTGTATCCAAAGTAACCATCAGGGAAGCAATACTAGGGCTTGCCTGCAAGCTTGTCTAGCATCTAATTGATGGATGGAAAAGGGAAGTGGTCCTTCTTGGTGTCTTTGTTTCACATCTAATAATCAATTCAAATTTGTCACCCCATGATGGTTCTAGTAGGAAGGAGCTCATCAAAATTGTTCTTGATCATGGTCATGCCTCCCTTCTTCGGCATGTACTGGAAATGACTCACCCTAGAGCTACCGAAACGGGATAGATGATCCCAACATCAAGGCACTTGATAGTTTCCTTCATAACCACGTTCCTCATGATTGGATTGAGTCTCCAATGTGGTTCAATTGATTTGTTGTGGCAATCTGAAAGCAAGAACTTATGCATACAAATAGTAGAGCTTATGCCCTTCAACTCATCAATAGTCCAACCAATAGCTTTCTTAAGTTGTGTCAATACATTCAATAAACTATTTTCTTTGTCAGAATGAAGGCTATCATATATAATCATAGGTAACGTGTTATTCTCCCCTAAATATGCATACTTGAGTTGAGGGGGGGAGGGGTTTTAATTTTAGTTCAGGTAGATGCTCCAGCAACAGTTTGTGAGATTTAAACTCCGAATAATCCAAAGGTTTAAAAGATGTACCTGGCCTGTTGAGAACAACATTTGACTGCTTAGTATCCCATACTCTTTCATCGTGTGCCTCCAACATCGCCTCGTCGAATTCTAACTGCTTATCAGTGCTGAGTGTATTGATGCAACAAAATTCTTGAAGGCTCTCTTTGACAAGGGGTTCTTCATTGTGCACAAGCTGGTATTCCTCATTGTCATTCGCAAACTTGAGAATGATGAAGACATTCAATGTGATCTTTTGTTCATTATTCTTCATGGTGAACTCGACCTTCTCACAATCGATAACTATGAGCCCTATAGCAAGAAATGGTCTTCCTAGGATGATGGGAGCATTCTCATCAGCCTCACAATCAAGAATGATGAAATCCACTGGGAAGACAAATCTATCAACCTTGACAAGGATATCTTCAACTTGATGATGACTGTGTAGGTAACCTATTTTGTTTACCATTTTTACTAATCTTTTGCATGTGTTTAAGCTCATATAGTTTGCATAAAGTTAGGGAGTTATACTGCTAGTCCTTAAATTTGTATATCTTGATGCATTTAATGGGGAAGGTAGTACGTTTCAGTGGTGCTTGTGTAGGGAATTGTTCGAGTTAGAGGAATACTGGAGTAGAAGGATGACATATCTCTCATATAGAGCTGACGAGGCAATAGAGTTGGAGTTGAATCAGACTTTGGCACACGTGGAATCTCATTTGATACATAACTCATTAAATGAAGCGGAAAAGCAAGATCCTCTTAAAAAGGCTTCACGCGCTTTTCACCTATATAAAGAATACTTGGGCCACAAACAAGGAGAGCTTGATCTTAGACGAAAGCCTTTACTCTTCATCTATCGGAGAACAACCAGAGTCGAAGTTCTAGAGAAGTATCCACACAACAAAAGCAAATAAGAGAGGCTTGAGGAGTGCAAGACCTGCAGCACAGTTAGAGAGCTTGGAGTTGAACATCGAGGACGCTTGATTCTTTCATTTTCATTGCTTGATAAATTGCCATGTTTTAATTGTTTATATTATGGATGTTTTAGGCTCAACATGAGCTAAATACTTTTGCTTGGGTTTACTGTTTTTTATGGTATTATGTTTTGACTACTTTGTTTAATGTTATAGTCTATTCCTTTATCTATTATGTTCATCGTCCTTCATCCGTGATTATTGTAAGAGCTATCGAAAGAGGCCTTTTAACTATTAATTTATGGATTAATATCGAGAGAGTTAGGTTAAACAAGCGTGAAAAGTGGAGCTAAGCTGTTAAGTTGGCCCTAATCTAGCTTAGACATAAGTTTAGGATTTCAACGACTAATAAGGGGAACTGGAATAGATAATAGGGTTTTTAGGGTTCACGCAGACATGTTTACCTTAGCTTCATTGTTATGAACTTCTAGTCATTGAGAGAGTCAGAAGTTAGTTAGAAAAGCCTATGAAATAGGTAAAGTCTTAATTGGTTTACGCATGCATGTATTGCCAACCGCTATAGCATTTAAATAAGTAATCAACAAAATTCCTAGGCAATAAACCCAACTTCCATAATCATCTAAATATTTGCTACAACATCTACTGGTCTTGATCATTGCTACCTTACTTTTCTTTCATTTATTTTTGATAATCACCATCAAACCAATACTTGCTCACCAATTCTTAAGTACGATCACTTCTTATTTATTGATCCAATCTTATTGGGTTTGACACTCTACTCTATCGCTTTATTACTTGATCGACGAGTATACTTACTCTAAAGTGCATATTTATTTCGCAAGCATCACTCGCCCTTCGGGTCAGACTAGGGACTGATCGGCCAATTGTAGGATGACCGACGTGGGCTTGGCTTTCTGCATGCCAAGTTTCATGAATAATCACTTTAGCATCAAGTTCACACTAGCACTGAGACCGCACAATGCACGACCGATATATTTGCGACCTATGTAACATGGTATGGTAAAGCTACATGGATCTTTTATCTTGGGGGCAACTTACTCAAGACTGCCATGCACTCGCCTGTTGTAGCAATCCTCTCAACCTCTCATACTATTCCCTTCTCTATCACGATCTCTTTTAGATATTTTGCATAGATAGGCATTTGATCGATGGCCTCCAAGAATGAGACAACTATGTGTAATTGTTTGAGCATATCTAGAAACTTCTGGTGTTGAGCATCTTGCTTTTGAGATTTTAATCTTTGTGCAAAAGGTGGCAGAGGTCTATGATCGTCTAACGGTTCTTTAGATGTTGTGGCATCCTATTATGTGATCTCCTTGCTCTTAATAGCAAGGTCTGTCACTATGTTTGGTCTAGGTGGTTCACCTTTCAGTGCTGGCGCGTAGTTTCTTGTTTTGGGTGGAATCAACAAGGTGTCCTCTCCCAAACTTGTTATCTTTGTCTAACTATTTCACACTGGCCACTACACATTGTAATGTCATTTCATTACTCCGCACCAAAGGTCTTAGTGATTACAGTATCACTAGGTAAGCCACCTTGTAGTTTGGTCTTCAGATTTGGGCGATTTCCCCAACTTGCATTTTCAACACCTTTAGTAAGGCAGGTTTTGCAGCATAGCGGCTTGTGTTGTTAGCATATCTCCATGGTTCTTGATATTTGCCGAATGATCCTACAAGATAACCTTAGCAGTGTCCGTAAAACTTTTATTGGAAGCTTTAAAAGAATTAGAATTGGAAGAAGAAACTCTCTGATTTTGCCTCTGGGCATTATGCTGGAATCTAGGAGGTTCTGTTGTAGCATTCTGTTTAACTCCTGTATTGGAGGCGTTTCTTCCTTAGTTTCCCCATCCAAAATTTGGATGCTATCGCTACCCGAGGTTATAGGTGTTCGACTAGGGATTGTAGTTGCAATTTTAGTTCCACATATAGCATTTGAATTCTTGTTGTTGGGAGTATTTATTCGACTTGTGTTCCCTATCGCAATGCTCACAAGTTTAATTAACCACCTTGACATCCCAGGTAAAAGACAATGGTTGTAGATTCTTGAGAATGTTTGTGATCGCAGAGAGTTGAGTCGTCTGCTTTGGAACTCGTCGAAGTGGAGGGTTCTGAAAGATTTAGGACCTGGACTCAATCTCACCTTAGGAAATCGATAGTCATTATTGGCTATCTGATCAAGAATTTGAAACGCTTCATCAGGAACTTTTTCTATTCGGATGCCATTAGCCGATGAATCAATCATCATTATTGTAGGAGAATTAACACTATTATAGAAAATTACTACTTCAAGTCAATCTTGGAAACCGTGAATCGCGCACTTGTATAGCATCTCTTTGTATCTGTCCAGTACTCATACATGGATTCATCATCCCTTTGTCAGAATGCTATGATGTCACTCCACAACTGGTTATTCATGTTTGTTGGATAGTATCTAAGCATAAAACGTTTACAAATATCATCCCAAGACGCAATAGATCATGGTGCTACTCACTTTTTAACCATGCTCTTGCTTTATCCCTCAAAGAATAAGGGAGAAGTTTAAGCTTCAACACATCATCAGGCACTCCCTATTGCTTGAAGCATTCACATACTTGCAAGAAGGCTGGGATATGCTTTCTAGCATCATCCCTTGGTGAACCACTAAACTAGCCAATAGAGTTCATAATGTTGAACATAAAAGGCTTTAATTAGCTCAAATTGAGCTGCTTGTATTTCTAGTACAACGATCCTTGGAGCCAGGTCATCTAGAATGTGTTCAAAGCTATCCTGAACGGGTCTCCTTCAAACCATCTGTTATCCATCTTGTAGTCCTTCACCAAGTGCTCCTTCAACAGGTGGATCATTGTTGAGGTTGTTATTCAAGTTGTTCAGGTTGTTATTCCAAACTGGATCCCTCATTGCTCTTTCCTCTTGTCGTCTAGCACGATAGATTCTCTCGATCTCAAGTTAAATTGAAGAGGGTTGTCTCAATGTGTGGTTTTTGTCATGCATTGATAAAACACCTAAAAATAAAAGAATGAAAAAATTAAGTGCAACTACTAAGAAATAATCACCAATTGTCAATGCCCGACAACTGTGCCAAAAACTTGATGCGTAAGATATGGATGCGCAAATTAGAGCAAGTATACCTATCTATCCAGGAATGAAGTGATAAGTAGAGTGTGGATCCCACAAGGATTGGAGTGATAAACTCAAAGTGATTAAACGTAAGAGTTAGTGAAATAATGATAAAGGTGTGATGATGAGAATTATAAACTAAATGCGATAGCAAGCAAAAGTAAATTGAAGCAATGATCAAAGAACAAACAAATGTTGTAGCAAAGATTCTAGTGATGATGGGTGATGGGTTTATTGCCTAAGAACAATGCTAATTACCATTCGAATGATATAGCGATGAGTCAACTATTATCTACTCGACTGGGTTTTCTAATAAACTACTAAATTATGTAAAGCTAGAAGTTCATAATAGGATGTTATGGCAATACATGTCTCCGTAAACCCTAAAAACTTATCATCTATTCAAGTTCCTCTTATTAATCATTGAAATCCTAAACATATGACTAATCTAAAATAAAAATCAAGTTAACGACTTATGTTCCACTGTTCACACGGTCTTACTTAACTCTCTCGATATTAAGTCATAGATCAATAATCAAAGGCTTCTCTCGGTAGCTCTTACAAGATTAAGCATTAAGTTGAATGAATAAAATAGATAAGAAACGGATTCTATAGCATTAAACAATAATTAAAACAAGTATCTTAAAACAATAAACCTAACAAAAAAGTATTTAGCTCGCGTTTAAGCAAATAACATCCATAATAATAAAATTATATGTCATGTCAGTTTATAAAGCAAGAGATAAAGAAAACCCAAACATACTAGGAATCCTTCTCCAAGCCCTCAAACCGATATTGCATCGCTCCAACTCCTGAAGCCTCTCCTGATAGCTCTTTGTTGTTGGAGACTCCTCTTGACTTCAACAATGGTGGTTCTCCTATGATGAAGACAAATGGTTGTTTCTTTCTATCCAACTTATGTAAATTGTTGCCCAAGTTGTCTTTATATAGAGGCGACAAAGCTACGGTTAAGAACCCTTAAAGCATACATGATGTAACGCTCTGATTTTGGGCTTAGGAGTTAGCCGGGTTTAGGCTAGATGGTTCAGTTGAACCAATTTTGGCAATTTAGGCTAGTTTGGGGAACAAATCGATTTGGTGGATTTATGGAAGAAATAAAATATAGAAAATTTTTTTAGAATCATTATTTAATATATAAATGATTTTGGTGGGATTGATTTTTGAAAATTGATTTTGGGGGTTTGACATTTTTGGACAAGTGACCAAAATGTAAAATCATAAAACTATTTTTGGTGACTATTTTGTAAAAGATCGGAACTTTGAATCTTTAAGGAGCACTTGACCAAAAGTCTAATTCAGACTTTTTCCTCTTAATTGGCTAATTTTAAAGTGGTTTTAATCAATAAAATATGTTGGAGAGAATTAATTAGGCATTAATCTCTGAAAACATACTTCATGTATCTAACTTTTCTCTCAAATTCTCTCCAGCCAAATATCAGTTTCTTCTTCAAAGATTTGAGGTAAACACTTGATTTAGTTCATCTTTTTAACATTAAATGATTTCCTATCAAAACCTTATGGTTTCATCTTTGTTTTCTCATGTAAATCTATACAATTGAGGTAAAAACCAATCATTAGAGGTAAGGTTTCATTATTTTCCTCTAACAAAAGGTTCTTTACTGAAATTCCCAAGTTCTTGATCTTTTATGAATGTTTTCCAATGGGTTTTGATGATATAGTTGTGGAAAATTGGTTTAATTGAAGTTTAATAGGTGAAATTAATTAATGATCACTTTTATTTGATAATGATGGGTTTTAGGATGAGATTAAACATGATTTTGATGTTTGACAATGAGGCTTAATGGATTTTTATGTGGTAATCCCGAAACTAGGTGAATTGCTTGAATGTTAGGTTGAGATCTTTGAGTTTGTGGCTTGTTTATGTGGTTAATTGATGGCTGGTATTTTTTTGGTGTTAAGGAGATGTTTTTAGATGTATTTTGATGATGTATTGTTGTTGATCTCGCTGGGTAAGGGCTGGTGTTTGATTAGAGTAGTTTCGTCGATATTTTCAGTTGTTTTCAGGTTGCGAAATGTTGATAGTTGAGTAGATAAAGTGTAGAGTTGAGTTGCTGGGGATTTTGATGCAAGGAAGTGCATTAATCCTATGTTTTTATTTGGTTAGAAGTAGGGGAGAATGATCCGATAGCGTTGGAAGAGGTTTTGGTTGATCCGGAGGCTTGAGATCGCTTTGGCAAAGCAAGCGAAGCATTATCAGTGAGTGGAAATGATTTTAAAAGCTTTTCAAAGGTTTGAAAGCAAGGTTTGGGGTTTTAGATTGAGCTTGAAACGCTAATATAAGCTCAGAAGTAAGTATGAAAGGTTTCGCTCTCGGTTTTCGATTTTTCCCATTGTTTTGCTAAATCATGCTCATGTTTGAAGATAGATTTGTTACCTACTATTATGCATGTTTTTATGAATTGAGAGATGATTCAAATGATCCCATGAGATTGATTTATGATTTTAAAGAGGTTATACCTTGTTGAGAAAATGTTATGCATTGGTTGTGCTTTTGAAATGGGATGAGAAATGGTTTATGTTATGCATTGAAAAACAGTAAGGTAACATGGTTTTAAAGTGTATATTGGCAAGTGGTGATGCTTATTATAATCGGATATAATTGGTTGACCAATAGGATGAGAGTGCACTATAATACATACAAAATTCGTACATGAGCCAAATTCTTCGGTTATTGTTACCTCTCCAAAAGCACAGTTTTTAATGCCAATCTTACAATGTTATTGCTTGTTTTTAGGTACATTTAGTTTCATTAGGATGATAAAATTATGTATTTACATAAAGAGTTAGGAATTATGTCTATGCCAGTATGAAATGTTGTTTTGTTGGCAATTTTGCAAATTTGGCATAGTATTTGGCATAACGCAGGAAGGAATGCCAGGGAGAATGCAAGTGTTGTTGGCACAAAAGGGCCAGATAGTGCAAAACACTTGTTGGCAGAGAAGTGACCTTGATGACATGCCAAGAGGCTGTTGAACCCTGAAAAAATAGGATATGGTCAGGCTCCAAAAAGATCGCAAATGGATCAACTTCCGAAGAAATAGCGGATAAGGTGAACCCAAACTATGTTTGCAAGGACATGCCAAGCTTGTGTGCCAAGGCAACATCGGCATGATGATGTTATCCCTAGCCTGATCTGCTTATCACCTTATCAGCCTTGCAGTCCAAACAAATGATAAAGTGATTAGAAGCCTTATCCCTTGTGCTTTCATATTCAAAACACCAAGGCTTATCCTATGGCTTCTACAGAAGCCTATTTAAAGAGGAGATCGATCATCACTGAAAACAATTTGGAGAAGGAGGAAAAGACGATGAAGAAGATGAAGGCTTGAACTTGAGATGCGGCCTGCAATAATAGAGAAGGAGGAATCGAATACAACAAGATCAAAGGCTTGAAGATTCTATGAGACATCGGGAATCCATTGAAGGGCTGCATCGAGAGACCTCTTTCCTTGCTTTAGTTCTTTGTTGATTTTTGTATTTCTTTCCTGTGTTTAAGAATGATTTTAAACTATTATTTGCTGCGTTTTATGTTTAGTTGTTAATAATTCAATTGCCTTGGCGTTGTTTGTTCTATCTGGCATACTTTACTGTTTCCGAAATACTCTGCCAAGCGAAAGCTAGCATAGTTGGCCTATTACACCTCAATATCTTAACAGACTTGGGTGGCAACGATCAAGTTGTTGGGTACTAAGGCGAGATGCTTCGAGAGAAGATGTTCAAGTAGATGAACTTACTTCGGGACAGAAATCTACCCCTTAGGAATATAGATTGGATCTTAATCAAATCGGTTTATGAAAAAAACATGCAGTATAAAGATATAGGGTTTTTACATAGTTGATTTAGGGAAATGACCATCGAGGGAGGCTTTGCCAATTTGAATCTACTCATAAATCAATGCCAGGGCTAGACATTATTACCAGCCGACATTGCTAGCATAAAATTCAGACATTCTATGCCAAATCTTTGTTATCATTCTTGCACCCTTTGCTTGCCAGACTGTTATCATTTCATTACTGTAATCTTCACTTTACTTCAATTCTTTTTATCATCTTTATTTCTTTAATTCATTTTTTTTACTCGTTCCCTCAATCAATTGCCATCACTTTTATTTTCTAGTTCACAAGTATTAATCGTAACAATTAATTCACCTAGGCAATCTTTGTGAAGACGATACTCAACTCACTACTATATTACTTGCTGACTATGTATACTATCATGTAAAAGGCGTATTTTTGGCATTGTTTTTACTTGCTTATTTATATTGAATACTTAATCATTTGCCATGCAATATTACGTCAACAAGTTTTTAGCGCCGTTGCCGGGGATTGTAACGGAATTGATTGTTTTGATTTTTACTTGTTTTTTTATTTTTTTTGTTTAATCTATTTTTTTTGGTATAAGTACAGGAGTAGCACTGCGAAAAAGGATTTACAAGATGACCCAACCCATACGCAGGTTAAGAGGAGAACATTGAGAAAAGGCTCGTGATGGGAATAGTGAGCTAGACAGTGCCAGAATCAATGCCAACAACCAGGAGATGCCGATAATAACTACAGTGATGCCGCCAGCTTCTTCTATTGCTGCTCAGATACCTAAAGAACGATCTATAAGAGTGTAACACCCAAAAAAAATGGGCCTAAAAAATGATATCAATTCGATACAAATTAGACCTTATTGTTTTGTTCTTGATCTTGTATTAATTTTAAATTGTGATCAAAATAAAAGGGAAGGGGAAAGTGGTACCCAAATTTATATGACCAAAATGGAAGAGTATCTAGAGATGCCTTTAGAGTGATCAATTGAATGAAGTAGGGACCCTTATTCAAAATATGAAAGTATGTAACTAAAATTGGAATGACTAAATTGATTTCCATGACAAATGCTAGTATTGCATGCAAATAAAAGAATTATTAGTGGTCATCATACATGTCAAGGATGTAAGGTAGACATGTGGAATCCACATGTTAGTAGGAAACAAAGGATGATGATCTTCTTCATTCTCCTTTCATTAACCGAAACATGAAAGAGAGAAGTGAGGAGAAGGAAGCTCCATTCATGGAAATATGGATAATTTAGTTTATAAATTCAACTCCTTGTGAGCTTTGCTTGTGATAATCATTGAGGAGGGTCACCAAACTCGTCCTTATGTTCAATTTCTTAGGAAATTCCATTCGAAGATCTATTTGTGAAATCCTCTTAGAAGTGTGATGTGTTTGAATATGATCTTGGTTGTTCATGCAATTGATGTTATGATTCGAATAGGAGTAAAAAAATTGACTAGGGCCATGAGTTAACTAAATGGATTTAGATCATGTTTGAATGTCAATTTTGTTAGATGATCGACCCATTGTGAAATGTGACTTGTTTTGCATTTATAGTTGCTTGGAACATTGAATTGGATAGCAAATGTATTGGTAATGTTAAATTGACACATTAGAAAGAAACTCAATGCTGGAATTTGCTGGAAAGTTACTATAAATTTTAGTATTCAATATAGATTGAATCAAGGTTTGTACACAAAATGTAAGGTTGCCCTGTTCGTCTATGCCATAGAATGAAACTATTTTGATCCTTTTTGCACAATGGGGAATGTGTAAACATTAGAATTAGTAATAAAGTATGGAACAAATGATTTTCAAGGCTGTAAAATCTTTAAAAAGAACAGGGGAAGAATGTAATATAGACTCAATTGGCAAAATAGGTGACTAAAATGAGCAAGAAAGCTGCCTTGTGTAAATAGTTTTAAAATCTGCATTAGCTGTGACTTTGAAAAATTGCTATAAATTGTACTGGTGAATTTGGAACCAATAATTTATATGGTTGAAAATCTTGTCATGTCTAGTTTCATTTAAAACAAACGAAACTGAATTTCGAGCTATATAACAGTTTATAGAGATAATTGTTCAAAGTTAGTGTAATCTACCCGGTGGCAGAATTGGGTGTACCTTTAGACTAAAATCTATATTAATTCATAAGGAGTAAAAATGCAAGTCATATATGGTTAGAAAGGTAGTTGAGTCATCTTTCCAATGGTGTAAACGGTTTGAAATTCTAACATACAGAATGGAAGATATGAAATTTTAACCTGTAAGGCGTAATCTGCCTGATAGTAGTAGCCGATTAGGACATTAGAAAATATCATTTAAAAACATGAAAGAATGGAAATGGTTTTGAAATTATACATGAATATATGTGGTTTTAGACTATCTTGAGTATATCTATATATACTATAGACTGTTTTGATAAGATATAAATGTGTGTGTGGATTGGATTGCAATGTAAAATGTTAACATACATGCTTGTTGCCCAGTTTTGAAGGATTGAGTGTATAGATGTGAAATTCGATTGACTTTTGTTGATATACATGCTTGCTTCCCTGTTTTGTGTAAATGAATGCACATAGCTATAAGTTGCCTTGATGATGCATATTTAAGGATTGAATTGATGCTAATATGTAGTCATGATGTTTTGCTATGTTTAGACTAAGAGGAAGCTAGGAAGTGTTTGGATAATAGGAAGATAATTGAGGATTCAGGTATCCCGTAACGTCGAGATAAAAGGTGAGAGTAGTTTAAGTTTCGGGTTTAAAGATATACATCCCAAGTCCCTTAATTACTCAAATTTATTTACTTGCTAAATAAGTCATTAAATGTTGTGCAAATAAGCTTGGAGATTTAAGGTAAATAAAAAGTACCTTGTGGTGTAAGTGAGTAAATTGTTTGTATTGTAGATGTTTGTACTCTAAATTCAATCATGGATTGAGTGAGTTGTTACCTTTGATAAAGTTCTTGATGTCAAAATCAAAGAACTTGAATAATATGATACTATTGCTAGAATGGTTGTTTGGTATGATTTGTGATAAGGTTTATATGCATTTAGGTCAAATGACCTAACTTAAAAGAACCTAAGGGTCAAGTATAATGCCATTCGAATACCTTTGAATGGGAGAAACAAATGATACTGATTTTTAAAGGTACAATGGGTGTCTCACGACCCATTTCCTGGTTGATTAAAAAGAAAAAACTAACCTTAGTGGCCTTGTTAATAAAAATGTGAGCAATGCTCACCTTGAATGGAAAAATCACATAAGGTGAATCCTGTTTATACTGAAAAGTAATGTAATATGATATGATGTTCATGAAAAGCTATGTGCTAAATGATTTAATTAGATAAGTAAATGAGAAAAGCCTTGGTCTCGAGTCAGTCGTAGGTACAATTGGCATGCCATAGTGTCCGTCGAGCTCGTTAGTCTGAACTACAGTCCGCTTGTTGTTAGAGATCAAATGGTTGCTTGGTACTATTTGTGTACCCCTATTTTGGTACTTGATGTACCCCTGTTTTGGTACTTGGTGTACTGCCCGTTTGATATTGAATTTAGAGGATTCATGTATCTAGGTTGTAGCTTGAGTTTCAAGGCTGGATTAAAAGAAGTATATAGTAGTATAAATTATCGAGAAGTAAAATCTACTATGTTTGAAATAAAAGAAACCGTAACTACTATGGTGGATTTCTGTATTAGAAGCTTAATTAAAAACATGTTAAGATACAAGCTTGATCGAATAAATCCTTGTAATTTAAGACACGATAAGATACATGTTTGTTCGAATACATGCTTGAAAGTAAAGAAAGGTGATATTACATGATTAAATTGAACAATCATGGACTGATTTATAATGTTTAATTAGTGAACACTTGTATGTGGGCTGCATAGACTTAAATTGAGTAACCATGAACTGTTTTATATTGTTTGATTTGTGAAATACTTGTGGGTGGATGGACTGTTTAGTCCTAAATCGAACAATCATGGTCTGATTTATAGTGTTTAATTAGTGAACACTTGTATGTGGTCTGTATAGACTTAAATTGAATAACCATGGATTGTTTTATATTGTTTGACTTGTGAAATACTTGTGGGTGGATTGTTTAGTCCTAAATGGAACAATCATGGACTGATTTATAATGCTTAATTAGTGAACACTTGTATGCGGGCTGTATAGATTTAAATTGAGTGACCACGGACTGTTTTATATTGTTTGATTTGTGAAATACTTGTAGGTGGACTGTTTAGTCCTAAACTGAACAATCATGGACTGATTTATAATGTTCAATTAGTGGACACTTGTATGTGGGCTGTATATACTTAAATTGAGTAACCATGGACTGTTTTATATTGTTTGATTTGTGAAATACTTGTGGGTGGACTGTTTAGTCCTAAATGGAACAATCATGGACTGATTTATAATGTTTAATTAGTGAACAGTTGAATCCGGGCTGTATAGATTTAAATTGAGTGACCATGGACTGTTTTATAGTGTTTGATTTGTGAAATACTTGTAGGTGGACTGTTTAGTCCTAAATTGAACAATCATAGACTGATTTATAATGTTTAATTAGTGAACACTTGTATGGGGGCTGTATAGACTTAAATTGAGTAACCATGGACTGTTTTATATTGTTTGATTTGTGAAATACTTGTAGGTGGACTGTTTAGTCCTAAATGGAACAATCATGGTCTGATTTATAATGTTTAATTAGTGAACACTTGTATGGGGGCTGTATAGGTTTAAATTAAGTGACCATGGATTGTTTTATATTGTTTGATTTGTGAAATACTTGTAGGCGGACTGTTTAGTCCTAAATTAATCAAACAAGGTTTGTTTAAAGGAGGTATAACTATGCACACATGTTTACAGGACTGTTTTGACTTAATCTAATTATGCTTGGATTGCTTTGAAACTACATTTGTATATTCAAGATTTAATGTTCCCTTTGGATAAATATATTCATAAGCATGAACATATTGAGATGTTATAGATATATTTATGCACATTGGTCGTGAACTAAGTGTAGTGAGGAAGACTAATGTAAGTGATAAGATAAGCTTAGACATGCTTTGTTAATGATAAGTATTACTTGATGCCTTGAACATTAAGAAATGTATGGTTTTGTGATAATTAAATCCTTCTTGTTAAATTAGCTCGGTTATATGGTTAAAGAATCGAGCTCTTTTAGGTTGAAGTTGACTTGCGTATGATCTTAAGATTGATTATTGATACATGTGTATGGGTGAGAGTTCGATTTGCATAATTGATTAGAAGTATTCAAATATATAAGCTAGTAATCAAACTTGTTCTTTGAAATGTTTGAATGAAAAGTCTTGTTGATACTGTTATTTATTTATGTAAACTACCTCACTAAGCTATGTGCTACGGTGTATTTTCTAATCACCTTACAGGTTTTGCGAGTCTTCAAGTTGTTTCTGAGATAATCCAATATTGGGAATCTCGTATGGTTTAGATCAACTTCTTATTTACTCATAGGATGGTGGCACCTAGTTAGTCTTGCATAAGCATATAGATTCTTATATGACTTTTACATATTTATCGAAGCTTTTAGGAGCATTTAAGTTGTAATGGGGCCTCTATAATTAATTTTTGGTTGATTATTATTGTTTGGCTAGCTAGTATGATCTATGCTTTCTTGATTCATGATTGGAATGGTTAGCATGACTTGGTTAATCTCACTGATGTTGTTGCTAAGAATTTAGAATCATCTTGTTATGGTATTAAATGAAATGAGAGAATGTTATTGAGGCAATTAGCCAGACGACTAGAATAATTATTAAACCAATCATAATTTTATAGAGTAAATGGTACAAGTCTTGTAATTATGTTGTTTATACTCTACTATCATCTACATGTTACTCTCTAGTAAATATTCTCTAAAATCTCATGGATGTTGTTGATGAAGTTGAATGTTAAGACTCTTGATGATGGCTTTTATAAACTCAAATAACCTTAGTCTTAGTGAAATATCTAAATGATTGTTTCTTATATAGTTAGCAATCGATTTGAGAGTTCAAGATTAGTTACCTTTATAGGAAGCCTTAAGTTGACAAGGGTAGTATCTTTGTTGGATCAAAATTTCGTAAGATGGATGATTACTCAAATGTTTTATTTCACTCTAGCAATTAGAAATGAATCTTTTCTGGCTAAGTATAGTTAAAAGTTTAAAATTTTCCCTGATTTCTCTTTATACAGCTATTAACAAAGAGCTTGAGTCTATTAGGTTTGCTTGCTTGTTTGTCATTAACATGTCCTAATTCGGTTTATCTTCTATACCGGGTTAGGGGATGTTACAAAGAGAACTTCTAGCAACAACCATAGATGATTTGATGCCAACATTGATCATGCCAGAGGTAAATATGGCTTACTTTAAGCTTAAACCGATAATGATTCATTGCTAATGGATGTAGATCAATTTGATGGATCACCTAATCGAGACCCAATAAAGCATTTGAAGCAATTCATGGAAGTTTGCCAACTATTTCGCCAGTCAGATGTGACTGAAGAGACAATAAAGCTAAAGCTCTTTTCATTTTCCTTGCGAGATAGGGCAAAATTGTGGCTAAATTACTTGCCATCAGGATTAGTTACTTCGTGGGAAAAATTATGCCAGAACTTCCTTGTGAGATTCCAGTCACCTAGACTTAATGCCAAGCTGCAAAGTGAAATCGTTACCTTTAGGCAAGCTGATGATGAGACTTTCTATGATACTTGGGAGTGATTCAAAGACCTATTAAGAAGATGTTCCATGCATGGATTTCCTACTTGGACCCAGATGGAGATTTTTTACATTGGACTCAATGCCCATGCCAAGACCTTTGTAAATGCTTCGACAAATGGTTCATTGCTAGACAAGAAATACACGGAGGCATATGGCATCCTTGAAAGGATTGCTGCCAACGATTCTCAGTATCCTACTGCTAGACTAGGAGCGGGGACAAGAACCAATGGAAAATTGGAGCTTGATACACTAACATCCACCAATGATCAGATTTCCAATCTCACTAGCATTGTGAAAACTTTGCGAAAGAGTAACGAATCCCAAGAAGTCAAGGCATTAGAACCATTTTGCACTATTTGTGGAGAGGATTATCATTTGGATGAATGCCCATCCAATCTTGAATCGGTAAATTTTGTTTGTAACTTCAATCGAAATTTTAACGCTCATTCCAATACTTACAATGCAGGTTGGAAGCATCACCCAAATTTTGCTTCGGCAAACAACAACAGTAACCAACTTAATGCCCAGCGGCAACACAAAAATGCAAACCAAGTTTCAAGCCGAATGTCATGTCATAGAGAGCCCAGAATAATCTATTACCAGTGCAAGGATCTAGGAACACCATGAAGTCTGATTACTTATTTTAGGTACAACTCGGCTAATTGTTTGAGGCTCATGTTCATTCGAACAGGCAGGAAGTGAGACGATTTGGAGAACCGGTCAACAATCACCCATATAGCATCATTTTTCCTCGGTGATAGAGGTAATCCCGATATGAAGTCCATTGTTATGCTTTCCCATTTCCATTGAGGCAATTCGATTGGCTGTAGGAGTCCCGTAGGCAATTTGTGTTCAGCCTTTACCTTCTGGCAAGTAAGGCACTTTGATACGAAGTCAACAATGTCAGCTTTTAGTCTGGGCCACCAATAGACTTCCTTCAAGTCTTTATACATCTTGATCACTCCTAGATGTATTGAAAAATGACTACTATGTGCTTCTTAAAGCATTTCTTTCTTCAGAGCTGGATCATTAAGGACACAAACTCTATTCTTAAAATAGAGTACACCATTCAGTTGAAGAGAGAATTCAGTGCTCGGTTTGGAATCAATCTCCTTCAATACTTTTTGAAGTTCGGGATCGTTTTGTTGTAGTACTTTGATTCTTGAATTCAATTCTGATTGAATTTGAAGTTCTGATACATATCTCCAGTTCTTTAGGAGTCTAAAATGAGCACTGAAGGTAGTTGAAGCTACAATTAGTATATTTAGATTAGTGAATTTTCACCACCCTTCAATTCGAATAGGGGCAAGGTACTGACAATACGTATATAGTCTTACCCATCGAATGCTTGAGACTAAGTGCATCAGCCACAACATTTGCTTTCTCTGGGTGATAATCAATGATTAGATCGTAATCCTTGAGTAGTTCCACCCATCTTCGTTGTCGAAGATTTAGTTCCTTATGAGTTAGGATGTATTTCATGCTCTGATGATCCGTGAACAAATGACACTTTTCTCCATATAGATAGTGTTTCCAGATCTTTAATGAAAACACGACCATAGCTAACTCCAAGTCGTGTGTTGGATAGTTCAATTCATGTGTCTTGAGTTACCGAGAAGCATAGGCAATGACCTTGTTGTCTTACACCAATACACACCCTAAACCGAGATGGGAAGCATCACTGAAGACTGACTGTAAAGTCTTTCCCCAGTTCAAGTTGGATTAGAATAAGAGCTTCAGTTAGGACTTGCTTCAATTGATCGAAGCTCCACTGTTGGTCCTCATACCATTTAAATGGAGTATTCTTTTGAAGGATTCAAGTTAATGGAGTAGCAAGAATTGAGAACCCTTTTACGAATCTCGGTAATACCCGGCTAACATGAGAAAGCTTCTAACCTCACCAACATTCCTCAGAGGTCTCCATTCAATAATCGTCTGGATTTTTTTGGATCCACCTTTATTCCTTTAGCCGAGACAACATGGCCAAGGAAGGATACTTCTGAAAGCCAAAACTCGTATTTGCTAAGTTTGGAAAAAAGCCAATTCTCCCTCAATGACTGTAGCACAATTCGGAGGTGCTTAGCATGTTCTTCTTTATCCTTCGAGTAAACAAGGATGTCGTCGATAAAGACAACTACAAATTTATCCAAGCAAGGTTTGAATACTTGGTTCATTAGGTCCATGAAAGTTGTTGGAGCGTTAGTTAATCTGAAGGGCATCACTAGGAACTCGTACTGACCATAACGAGTCCTAAAAGCCGATTTGGGTACATTAGACTATTGTATTCTCATCTGATAATATCCCGACCACAAATCGATCTTGGAAAAGACCTTGGCATCTTTAAATTGGTTGAACAAGTCCTCTATTCTTGGCAATGGGTATTTGTTCTTGATAGTGAGCCTTTTTAATTGGCGATAGTCAACACATAGCCTCATTGACCCATCCTTTTTCTTGACAAATAACATAGGTGCTCCCCAGGGTGAAGAGCTGGGTCGAATGAAGCCCTTGTCTTGAAGCTCTTGTAGTTGTTGTTTGAGTTCCTTAAGTTCAACAAGGGCCATTCGGTATGGAGCGATAGACACTGGATCAACTTCGGGTTGAACATCAATCTTGAATTCGACTTCCCGAATAGGAGGTAACCCCTACAGTTCCCCAGGAAAAACATCAGGGAATTCAGAAACAATGGGAAATAAGTTCACACCAAATTCAATTTCATCTTGTTTAATCATAGCAGCAAATATGCTAATAGGTTTCTTATCAATCAAGGTAATGGATTTTTCTCCTAAGCCATGGAGAAAAAAATTTCCTCTTTTGGCAATCTACCCAAGCTTGATGCCTTCGTAACCAATCTAATCCAGAATGATATCGAATTCAACAAAAGGCAATAACAATAGGTTGGCTAGGAAAGGGATGCCCTGAATGAACAAATGGCAATCTTTACATATTTGGTTCACTATTACATTGTCTTCAAAAGGATTAGTAGCAATTAAGCTACAACTAACATATTCAGGCTTCAATTTAAGCTTTTCAATTAAATGAGAGTGTATGAATGAATGTGTGGATACCGTATCAAACAAAGCATAAACATGTTGAGTATCGAGGTAGATTGTACCTGCTATCACATTAGCAGACTCTTCGTCCTCTCGCCCCTGGATGTGATAGACTCGAGCAGGTGCCTGGGACTCTTGATACGTAGCATTGGACCCTTGGCCTTTGCTCTTTCTGTAGTTGCCTGAGTTATCTTGTTTCGAACCCTTTCCTCTGGGTGAAGGAGCTTGATTTGACTTGTGAGAAACATGAGAAGGCAACTTGTTCAGATTTTGGGGGCAATCCTTGACATAGTGAGTCATTTCACCGTATAAGTAACAAGCATTAGTTAGCTTTCTGCATATTCCAATATGATTCTTTTAACAAGTCTTGCAAGTAGGGATTTGGGTCTCCCTCACGGTATTCTCGATGCTATCCAAGGACATCATAGGTGTTGAGGCTTTGGACATAGCTTGTTGCTTGGGTATATAGCTACCCTTAGAGAAATTTCCCTGATTGGAAGAATTTCCTCCTTGGTGCTTTTGTTTCTTATTGCGCCAATGAGACTTATGATCATTCCTCGATCTTTTGTTATCTCGAGACTGATTCTCTGATCGTTTTGCCGAAGCCTTCATCTTGGCTTCGGTAGCTATGACTCGTTTGACCAGTTCTTGGAAGTCAGTAATCCCCAAAGCAATGAACATGGGGCTTAACTCATCATTGAGTCCATATATGAACATTCTACATTTGTCCTCTTCTTTCTTTATAAACTCCCACCTATATTTTCAGTATTTGCAGAACTCGCTAACATACTGCTCGATTGATTTCCCTCCTTGCTTCAGGTACAAGAACTTCTTTTTCCGTTCCTCAATATATTGATCACTAATATACTTTTTTGAATTCTTTGAGGTAGAATTCCCAAGTGACAGCTTCATCAAGTGCTGCCAAGGTAGTAGTCTCCCACCAATTTAGTGCCTCCTCGGCCAACAAAGCTACTGCACACTCCAGTTTGTGTTCATCTGAGCAGTGTAGTTGCTTAGAGAAGATTCTTGTCATATTCTACATCCAGTACTTCGCTTCTTCTGGCTTGTCTTCACTTGTTCCAGTGAGGTGTAAGCTCGGTGTTGAGCTAACTTGTCAATTGAAGCTCTTGTCGGTTTTGCTACCGGAGGGTCAGGAAGAGTTGGAGGATTCTGTGTCATAGTGACAATCCTCTTATCAAACATCTCCTTGATACTGGAGAAGTATTCCCGTTGTATGGGATTAATAGCAAGAGCTTCTTGCTGAACTTGTTGAGGTCCAGCCGGTTCTTGAGGACTTTGCTCCATCCTCACACTCCCTCCCTCATTAGAGGAGCCGGTCGGGCTTTCATTATCTTTGCCTAATCTCGTTTTAAACATTCTATGTATAAGAAGTAAAAGATAGTCAAGCTCAAGTCACAATCCAATCAATGTTCACGTAACTTCTAGGTGGCACCTAAGTCATCAATAACAATACCTTATTGATGCAATATACCCTAGAATCATGTAACCTTAAAGCTCTGAGTACCATTCTGTAACATACTCAAACCCTCTTAGTAGGATTAGGCATGTTACTACACAATACATATAGGTACCAACAAGAACAATTACATTATGACAAGCAAGTTCAATGAGATTCAAGTTTACTTTAATATCAAGTAACAAGTTTCAAACTTAATTGCTAAGCAAGTAAGTCTATCGAATGGGGAAGAAGGATGATGCATTCGATTTTAACCTACTCATATTAAGTCATTAGCTTACACTTAAATGGTTATCAATCTATGTTTGGAAGGACATGATCAATTATGCATACTTCAATGTTATATGAACATTTCAAACTAGAACCTAAGGTGACCAATAAGCTTTATGCATATTTAGGAGAATTGCCATTATACTTATTGAAGTTTAGTCATCTTACACTATGTTGGATGGAAGCATAGCAAGCACATGAGATAGTCAAGGTTTAATTTCTAATCATCAAGCATAATAGTCAAACTATGCGTATACATGCTCAAAATGCAAACATTACACCTTAAGTGTTCTAATTTAAGTTAAGTTATACAAACCATACTAGATAATCATATATTTACAAGCCTTAGGTGCCACCATCCTAGGAGTGCTATAACAAATTGGATACATACTTTTTAAGCAAAATGTGACTTGAGTGAGCCTTGACTTCAATATAGGATCCAATATTAACTTGTATCGTAACAAGGAGACTTGATAAGCAAAGCTTAGTGAGTGAGTTTAAAGAATACAAGCAACCATACAAACAAGTCTCAACTACAAACCATCTAATAGATGGTATGGTTCCCCCATCAATAAGGAACCATTCGAACAATCAATAAAACAATAACCATATGTGCAATTTCAATCTTAACCAATGTGAGGTTTATACTATAAGAATGTATCAATCATCAATTGCATAATAAAGAGTACAATATGCCATTTGAATAACACCAATGGGTCAATCATATAGCATTTACCAAAACAATTCCTTTATTTCTTTTATGGATTCAATAGATGTGGTGTATGTCTTTCATTTTAAGTATAGCCTTGAGAATCGATTACTCAGTCTAGATACTCGAGTCCCCAACCAAATTGTCTCCAAAATAATAATCAATATGGTACAAGTACCGGTCAATAATCCCTCCTACTGTCGCCAATGACCAATAACAATTCCTCCCTCCCACTTTCACCAAAAAAGGGCGAATGTCCCGGACCGTAGTCCACCCCGACATTAAGCTCTATGGACTCTACTATGACATGCCAACTATATCTATGACCGATTACGAAACCAAAGCTTACAACAACATCATTTTAACCATTTCAATACATAGTTTGAATCAATATGCCCATCTAGTGCCAATAGCCCTTTTTTGAATAGGGTTCAATGCCAATTCCAATATCAATAGTCAAGTAATCAATATTCCAATAGTCAATGCGGGTATGTCAATCAATATGTCATTAAACAATGAATTGAGTTACTTCTAATTATATCAAACATGCTTAATTTCAATAGAGTTCAATTAAGCAAGAAGCATATCATGGCAATCAATTGTAATTCAAGCATGCTTCTCAATCAAGTAACCACTCAAAACTTCTCAAAAGAGCACTTACCTTGCTAATGCTCAATAGCAAGCTCGTTACACAATTTACACAAAGAATCAATAAGTAATTCAAATCAGAAATGGACTTGGAGAGGTTAACACCCTCTCCAAACTTTAAACTACGCTTATAGGAATTTTCTGAGCTATTGGCGTTCCCGGATCGAAATCCCTTTCCCTCTACTAGCTTGCTGATCTATGTGAGCCCCTTTTTCCTCAATTTCCACTTGATCTATCATTACATATAATGCATAGTGTATTAGGTAGAATCCAGTAACCATTTAAGTCATTATATGACTCCATACATTCAAGCATTCAATTCAAAACATCAAGACTGTTGCTGCCTGGCACCATGTGCACTACTTGCTTAAATGTTCATATTTTTTATTCCGTACGTCGAAATTTTGAACCGTTTACACCGTTAGAAAGCTAACTTAATTGTCCTTCTAACCATATAGGCCTTGCATTTTTATTCATTGTGAATTAGTACAGTTTTTTATTTAAAAACATACCAAATTATGCCACTGGATAGTTTGCACCATTTACACCGTACGTCAGAATTCGATTTCGTTTGTTGCACACGAAACTAGACATACTCATGATTTTGTAAATATAAGATTTATTCCCTAATTTGTTCTATGTTATTTTCTACAAATTTTTAAACTTACTGCCCGAAACAGAGTCTTCCGGATATATTTCCTTAAGCTAGATTCTAGCTTCATTAATCACTTAGACAAGGATTCTAACATGATTGTTCAACATATATACTCATTCATACATGTCTAGGTCAGTCCAATTATGTGTCAAACCTATAAAAACATGGCAACTGAGCAATATTTTTTAATTGGTTCAATAAGACGTCATCTCACTAGAATTTCCAGCAACAAGAATTTCAATTCACATATCAATCATCCATTCTAATTATCATCTAAGTTTTTCCAGCAACTAACATAACAATTCACCATCAATTTGGTTAATGACAACATCAATTTCAAAGGCCATTCGATTCTAATGTGTTCTCACTAGACATATATATACCAATCGGTTCAATATAAGAACACATACAAAACTCTTAATCAATTCCCAATTTCCAGCAATCAATCTAACATTTCTCAAGCCAAACAAGTTGTTATAATCACAAAATCAAAGAGGAATTAATGAACACTAAACATTACCTTAAAATTGAACACAATTTCAGAGCTTTATCACAATCCCCACATGAATTAAGCTTGTATTTTCTCTCATTTCTCTCAATGGTGTATACCACCTAAAGTGGTCGGTCATGCAAGGCTTGGGGGACATGGGATTGTCAACAATCCAATTTGATTTTTCCATGCAATCATGCATTTCTATTTTCTATTCATTTTGGTCCTTTTTAATATGATCACTCGGTTTAGAGAATAGCTCAATTTAGTCACTATAGTTAAAGTGTCGTCCTTTTAATTGTCACAATTAGCTCCCTTCTTCCATTCAATTTGGACATAATTTAACTAGCCAATTAGTTTAAATAGTGGTAACAATTTCTAGTCCTGGTTTAGGGATATCACAATTCCCTAATTTAAATTAAGTTACCACTTTTAGTAACATGCTACTAGGCTCTGGTTTGGGGATATTACACATTATCTCACATTTATGCCATGTCATGCATTTCATGCTTAAATTTTGGTTGAGATGCCATGTAGGTCATATAGATTAGATGCGTACCGAACCGCTAAAAAAGAAAAAGAAAATTTTGTCTCAGTCAAATTTTGAAGAATGTTAACACTTGTTAGGCAAGTTTAATTTGATCTAGGTGTCTGTTCGATGAAGAAATTTTAATCTTTAGTTACAATTCCATACCAGTAGAGTAGTATGCCAAGTTAGCTTGGCAAATGATCTCTAGTTTAGGGAATTGAATTTACACTTAACACGTGATATGTCTCTAGTTCCCTAGCAAACATAGATTCTTTGAAACTATGCTCGGATTGAAAAAAATTGAAAGATAATGCCAGGGTAAAAAGAAACTAATAAGGCAGCAATGTTCTGCCAAAGCAATAAAAAATATAGAACTCTCCTCTAGCTAGGGATAATAAGTTACTCGGGGCTTCGTGGTTTGCTCCCTCTTAGTTATCAAGTCCAAAACCCTAGGGTATGAGTTGAAAAGAAAGCCTAGTGACGTCTGAATTAAGGTGGGGATTCATGGTATGCTCCCTCTTATCACTCACGCTAAACAGTGTGACGTGAAAAATAGGATATGGCCAGGCTCATAAAAGATTGCAAATGGATCAACTTCTGAAAAAATAACGGATAAGGTGATGACAAACTATGTTGGCAAGGATATGCCAAGCTTGTGTGCCAAAGCAACATCAGCATGATGACGTCAGCCCTAGCCTGATCCACACATTACCTTATCAGCTTATCACCTGATCAGCCTTGCACTCCAAACAAAAGATAAAGTGATTGCAAGCCTTATCCCTTATGCATTCAAATCCAAAACACCAAGGCTTATCCTAAGGCTTCTACACAAGCCTATTTAAAGAGGAGATCATGTTGCATCCCAAATATTTGGTCTAGTAGTATTCTACAATAATCATCGAATAAAGATTTCTATGGATTTATTATCTATTAAATTGATTAAGTGGCTTAGGATCTAATTGTAGAAAAAGAAGAATTTGATAGCTAATTTGTAAAGGCCTAAATCGAATAATTTACTAAACTTAAGAATTGCATGGTATGAAAATTTTGGTTCATGGACATTACATATGTCAAAGCTAAAATTAGCTTTGATGGGGGAGATAGATGAATCACCATCTTCATCATTAAAAAAAAAGAGAGGAAAGAAAATGAGACCGAACCTCCATGGATGATTGAGAGAGAAGAGGAGCAATCATGCTTAAACATTTAACTTCAAATTGGATCAAACTTTAGGTTTTTCATCGAAGAATTGAAGGAGGGTATGGAATTCTTGCTCATAACTTGAATTATTTGGATGTGATGGCGAATGCAAATTTGTTTTCCTTAGGTTTATTAAAGGAGGTTTCTTAAAGTAATGTTATGTTAGGAGAATTGAATGTATTATTTAAGTTTCTATGTTGATTATGCAAACTACTTATGGAATTATAGATGAGAGCATTTTTGATACCTTTAATTTTTTCCCAAATGTTTGAAAGCATGAACTAAGCGGTTAAGAAGTCTTATGGTTGTTAGAACACTTGAAATAATTTAATTTGAATTAAACAAATGTTGTTTTGGATGTACCTTGTTTTTTATATAAACTGGGTTGAATGTTGGATGAGTTAAATGAGATAATATCTTGGAAATTTTAGTTACTTGTTAAAAATTTAAATATAATGTATAAAGTTCAAAGAGGGCTCATAATGATTCGTATGGGTTGTTCGATGATTTTAGGTGCATATATGATAAAATGGATTGATTGTATATATATACATGAGTTGATAATTGGACTGTTTCGATACTTCTAAGTGCATATGTGATAAACTGGGTTGCTATGCACTTATACAAGTAATTATAGATTGATTTGAACATGTACGAAGGTATGTATATATAAATTGGACGGTCCTGCATTAATGAAAACAATTGTGGACTATTTTTGAGTACCTTGAAAGTATGTTGGACGGTTGAGTTATGTGCATGTATTAATAAAAAATTTGGGATGTCATTTGCATTAATAAAAAAAGAGTAGATAACTGTTTTAAGTAGACATAAATTATATCTATGAATTTTAGGGGCTGTCGTGTATATGTTTTAAGTATATACATGAAAATTGGATTGTTTTTGGAAATAGAAAAGCTTGTTGAATCGTTTACAAGTATATGTACATATGGTGAATTGGTTGGAATGTTTGAATGTGTAGGTGAACATATATGGACTGTTTTGTTAATACAAGGGCTATTAAGGCTTTATGAAACTATTTTTCTTTGCATATTAGAAAGCATTGATAGATTGTTTTATACACACACATATACATATATAAATCCTAGACTATTTTGAGTACACATAAAAATACTATGGATTGTTTTTGATGCTTAATTGTATATACACGTTTAGTTCGGCAGTTGTGTGTAAATATGAGAATATATAGATTGTTTTATATGTTATAGTGCAGTTTTATATGTTAAACCAATGCAGTTTTGTGTGTTATAGTAGTGAGTTTTATATGTTAAACAAATGCAGTTTTGTATGTTAAAGCATTGCAGTTTTATGTGTTAAAACAGTGCAGTTTTGTATGTTAAAGTAGTGTAGCTTGGTTTTGTGCTATAAAATTAGATTAGGAGAATGATACATGGGGGTGGCATTGCTATAAAAACAGTTTGGTATTGTTTGGTAGTGTGCTTTTTGAATTTGGAAATGTTAGAATGTATCCTAATGCCTTGTGCTTCTTTTTATTCTTGTGTGAGATTGATGGAGAGAAAGAAATTCATTGAAAGTTCGATCCTGGATTTGGAAATTTAATTCAGGAACGCTAGGGAGAAGGGAATGTTAGGAAACAAGTTATAATTGTGGATTTAGGTATCCCGTAACTTCAGGATAAAAGGTGAGTGTAGTTATGCATTTGGGATGACAAAGTGTCATCCTAATCTTTGTTTAATTGATAACTATGTTTTAATTGTGTACATTTTCCATAAAGCTTAAGTAGAGCCCATTGGAGGAGTAACATAGACTCATGGCATAGCATCTTTGCAAGTCTATCGTTTATGGTGGCTTTTCTTATGCACTTTTGTTATGCTTTGATGTATAAATGTGATGGATAAGGTATCTTGTAATAAGTTCTGAAGCTAACTTCTGACCGAGATGCTATGAAAATCTTAAGAGGATGCTCACTTTTAATCTTATAAACTCATGAATTCTTAAGACTAAGAAGTTGAAAGCTTAACTATGTTATAAGATATGAAGAGAAGAAGCAATAAAGATTACTTCTATCATAAGATACTCCCCAAACTTCTATGAATAAGATATGTAAGTTGCTTGAGAAATGGAAGACATTGGACAATTTGGCATGGTACAAAGGTATATGTTTCAGGGACTACGGTCCATAAGCTACGGCTCGAGGGATGCCCCATTTATATGTAATATTTTGGCGACAGTAGGAGGTAACGGGGGAGATGATACGGAGCTAGGGATGCCCCATTTATATGTGATATTTTCCTTGTTTTTAGGTATATTTAGTTGCATTAGGTTGTTAGAATCATGCATTTGCATAAGGAGTTTAGTATTTTGTCTATGCCAGTGTGAATGTTTGTTTATGTGGTTATTTTGCAGGTTTGGCATAGGATTAGGTGCAGGAAAGCAACACAGTTAGGATTGCCAAGGAGAATGCCAAGTTCTATTGGCATAGAAGGACTAGATAGTTCCAAGCACTTGTTGGTAGAGAAGTGACCTTGATACCATGCCAAGAGGCTATTGAAACCTAAAAAATAGGATATGATCAGGTTCCTAAAATATCTCAAATTGATCAACTTCCGAAAAAATAGCGGATAAGGTGATGCCAAGCTATGTTGGAAAAGACATGCCAAGCTTGTATGCCAAGGGAACATCAGCTTGATGATGTCAGCCCTAGCTTGATAAGCTATCACACCGATCAGATAAGCCTCTATCTCTTACCCTTGGAGCATTTGAAATTCAAATGAAGAAGTTATCCTATTCCCTTCCCTTGCACGCCTATATAAACAACAACCGATCAAGCATTTAGGGGGAATCGTGAGCGGAGATCGTCAAGGTTCAACCCCATGACCAAGAGCCTAGATTTGAGGGCTGTATCAAGAGACCCCTCTTGCCTATTCTCTTGGGTTTAAGTTGTTTTACTTTTATTTTATTGATGATGTATTTGAAAACGGTTATGGTTTTGATGGTTAAATCCCTCACTATGAATTGATTTCATAGTTGGTGGGGGATGTTTGGTTTAATCGGTGGTTTCATGCCTTAGTTTTCTTTAATGACAATTTTGTTTTGGCAAAGTTTTTCTATTCGCCATACTTAAATTTTTTCCTAAAAACTTTGTCAATCGAGAGCTGGCACTGTTGGCCTATTGCTCATCAATATCTTAACAAACTTTGGGTGGCAACGATTAAGTTGTTGAATTCTAGGGAGAGAAGCTTCGAGAGAAGTCGTTCAAGTAGATGAAATTACTTTGGAAGTGATATCTACCCCTTGGATTATAGATTGGTTATTAATCAAATTGGTTCATTTAAAAACATTCACTATAGAGATATAGGGGTTTTTACATAATAGACTTAGGGTGATGACAATCAAGAGAGGCATTGCTAACGTCAAATCTGCTCGACAAACAATGCCAAGATAGTTTGCCAACAAAGACTGGCATGAACAGCATTAAACCCAGGCATTCCCTGCCAACACTCATCATTCACTAAGAACACCTTCCTTGCTAACATTTTACTTCATTTTTCTTTTCTTTTTATTAATTCCAAAACAATATTCAAAACAAACATCTTTTCTTCTAAGGCAAGTAACAATCAAACAATCGAATTCCAAGTCAATATCTTTGGGATCGATACTCAGCTTAATTGTTGTATTACCTGCAGACCATGTATACTTGCACTCATAAGACTCTTGGAACTATTTTACTAATACATACATTTTCCCCTTTTGCTAGCATTCATAACACACATGTTCTAGAGAGTCTACAAGTTTTTGGCGTTGTTGCAGGGGATTGTAACAAATTTGATTGTTTTCAATTTTTACTTGCTTTATTTTAGTTTTTACTCCATTTTTGTTTTCATCGGTGTATGACCAGAAGCCACCATGTGGTGGACGATTGGCCACATGATCTGGAAATTGAGAGAACCTTGCGAAGGTTAATGAATAGATATCGAGAGATGAATCACGATAATCAAAGGAATGGTGCAGTGAACAATGATGGAGCACTTAGTGGAGATTCGAGGGAACATCTAAAGCAGTTCATGGAGATTTGCCAATTATTTCAACAAACTAGAGTATCTGGAGACACTTTAAGGTTATTCACCTTTTCCTTGCAAGATAGAGCCAAGGCTTGGTTCAATTCCTTGCCACCTGGCTCAATCACCTCATGAGGAGACCTATGTTAGAAGTTTCTAACACGTTTTTAGCCGCCAACACTCACTGCCAAGCTACATGGTGAGATTATTACATATCAATAGGCTAAGGATGAGACCCTATATGATGCTTGGGAAAGATTTAAGGATCTGTTGAGAAGGGGTCCTATGCATGGATTCCCAAAGTAGACCCAAATACAAACATTCTACAATGGGTTGAATGCACAAATGAGGACTGTTGTTGATGCTTCAGCAGCCGATTCATTACTTGATAAAAACTACACATATGTTGTTGGCATTCTTGAGAGGATTTCAATTAATGACTTTGAATATCCTGTTACAAGGCTTGGGACCGAACCAAAGTTAGTGGGAAATTGAAGATTGGTGAGCTAACGTCCATCCATGTCAAGTTTTCCAACCTCACCAGAATGGTGAGAACTTTGCAAAAGAACGATTCCCAAGAAGTTAAAGCATTAGAACCATTATGTACCATATGCGAAGAGAACCACCATGTGGATGAATTCCCTGCCAACCCTGAGTTAGTAAATTTCATTAGCAGTTTTGGTCGTTATTATAATACTAACCCTAATACTTACAATACAGGTTAGAGACAACACCCTAACTTAGCTTGGGGAAATCAAGGGGGCAACCAATACAACGCCAGTGCAGAATACTAGAGGCAGAATAACAATGCCATGCTAGCATTTAATCAGAATGCCATGCCACAGAACACCCAAAACAATTTCCAGCAAGGGCAAAGACTTAATCAAGGGGGCACTCTAGTGGAATACATGGAGAGGAGTGATGCCAAGTCTAGAGTTTGAAAGCATTAATGAGGAACTTGGAAGTCCAGATTGGGCAGATTGCTAATGCACTCACCAATCGACCCCAAGGAGCTTTGCCAAGTGACACTGAAGATGCTCGGCACAAAGAAAATGAGCAATGCAAGGACATAAGCATTCAAAGTGGTAAGTAGTGTGAGGTAGAGATGGCTGCCAAGCAGCCGTTAATTGCCAAAATGGAAAGCCAGTGCCGGCAAACAAGCCCAAGGAGGAAGAGAAAGAGGAAGTTAAAACAGATGATGCCAGTAGTCATGCCAACAATGATGTCAACATTGATGACAACCAGACTATGGCCAAATAGCATATTGATGCCAAACCAGATGCCAGCACTGCCTCAGCAAAGCCGGCAGCGCTGACATATGTTTATCCACCGCCACCATTTCCAGTAAGACTTGAAAAGCACAAATAGGACCAACAATTTAAGCGTTTCTTGGAAGTATTTAAGCAATTGTAAATTAACGTTACATTGGTAGAAGCCCTTGAGTAAATGAACAACTATGTAAACTTCATGAAGGACATTTTGTCCAAAAAGAGAATGTTGGGAGATTTTGAAATTATTGCTCTCACTAAGGAATGCAGTGCCATGATCCTAAACCGATTGCCACCAAAGCTGAAATATCTAGGATGTTTCACTATCCCTTGTATAATTGGCCAAAAATTTATGGGCAAGGCATTGTGTGACTTGGGAGCCAACATCAACTTGATGCCAATGTCAGTTTTCAGGAAGCTTGGCATAAAAGCAAGACCTACCACCGTGACACTCCAGCTGGCAGACCGATCCTATACGCATCCCAAGCGTAAGATTGAGGATGTGTTAGTGAAGGTAGACAAACTTATCTTTCCAGATGATTTTATCATTTTGGATTATGAACCCGATGTTAATGTTCTGATTATTTTAGGCAGGCCGTTCCTTGCCACGGGTAGAGCTCTTATTGATGTTCATAAAGGGGAACTAACAAGGCGTATGAATGACCAGCATGTTACTTTTAATGTGTTTCAAGCTTTGAAATGTGTAGATGAACCTGATTAATGTCAAGCTGAGGAGCTGATGGAGTCCATTTACACTGTGGACATACCACAATTATGCCATGATACAGAAGTTGTTGCCAGCATGCTTGATGGCATAGCTGAACTGTTTGAGGAACTTGAGTAATCAGCCTTGGAGGTTGAAGATGTAAGTTATTTTGAGCCTTTAGAGTTGGACGGCAGAGAGATAAAATAACCTATACCATTAATTGAATAACCACCAAAGTTGGAGCTAAGGCCACTATCAAATCACTTAAAGTATGCGTATCTAGGTAAACACTCAACTATGCTAGTGATCATTGGCACCGATCTCACTAATGGTTAGGAGGAGAGATTGCTGGAAATATTAAGAAATTATAAGCAAGTGTTGGGTTGGACCTTGGCAGACATCCGACTTATTAGCCCAACCATTTGCATGCACAAAATCATTCTGGAGGAATACCATGGCAGAACCATTGAAGGCCAAAGAAGGCTAAACCCGAGCACTAAAGAGTAGTAAGAAGGAGATCATAAAATGGCTTGCTGTCGGATTCATTTATCCCATTTTTGATAGCTCATGGGTTAGCCCGGTGCAATATGTGCCAAAGAAAGGTGGCATGATCGTGGTACAAAACAGTGAAGCTAAATTGATTCCCTCCAGGACCATCACCGGATAGTGAGTGTGCATGGATTATAGAAGGTTAAATAAGGCTACAAGGAAGGACGACTTTCTATTGCCTTTCATTGACCAGATGTTAGACAGATTGGCAGGTAAAGCTTTCTATTGTTTCTTAGATGGTCAAGCATACCATGGAAGTATTCATGGATGATTTCTTAGTGTTTGGTAAAACATTTGAGGAATGCATTCATAATTTGGAGAAAATCTTAAAGAGATGCATCGAGACGAACCTAGTGTTAAACTAGGAGAAATACCATTTCATGGTGAAGGAGGGCATTGTTCTGTGTCACAAGGTAACCAAGAAAGGACTAGAAGTTGATCAAGCCAAAGTGGAGGTAATCAATCAATTGCCACCTCCAACCAGTGTTAAAGGTATAATGAGTTTTTTAGGTCATATCGGTTTTTACCGACGGTTTATTAAAGATTTTTCAAAAATTGCTAAACCTTTTTTGCTTATTGTTGGAACATAATGCCACTTTTGCATTTGACGATTCATGTTTGAGAGCATTTTAGGAACTTAAAGAGAAAATGATTAATGGCCCTATAGTCATAGCACCGAATTAGAATGAGCCCTTTGAGCTCATGTGCGATGCCAATGACTATGCCTTTGGAGTAGTTTTAGGACAACTGTATGGCAAGGTTTTCCATGCCATCTACTATGCCAACAGAACATTGAATGAAGCACAACTTAATTACTCTACGACCGAGAAAGAATTTCTTGTGGTTGTATTTGCTTTTGATAAATTTAGATCTTATTTAATTGGTAACAAGTTTGTGGTTTATACAGATCATTCGGTATTGAAGTATCTCTTGGCAAAGAAGGATGCCAAGCCTAGACTAATTTGATGGATGCTCTTACTTCAAGAATTTGACCTAGAGATTAGAGAGAAGAAAGGCAGCGAAAACTTAGTAGCTGACCACCTCTCACGTCTAGAACATCACATTGAGGATGGTAAGATCACCACCATTAGAGATGAGTTTCCTAACGAATACTTACTTGCAGTTAATGTTATGTCATGGTACGCTGACATTGTCAACTACCTGGTGAGCAACATTCTTCCACCAGACTTGGCATACAATCCCAAAAAAAGATTCCTGTGAGAAGTTAGGCAATACTGTTGGGATGAGCCAATATTGTTCAAACAATGTGCTGACCAAGTGATCTGTCGGTGTGTGCCCGAGGCTGAAAAACATAACATATTGCATTTGTGCCATCCTGCACCATAGGAAGGTCACTTTGCTGGAATGAAGACTTCTGCCAATGTGCTGCAATCTGGATCCTTTTGGCCGACTCTATATAAGGATGCCCATCAGTATGCCAAGGCATGTGACCGATGCCAACAAACAAGAAACATCTCCGATCGACACCAACTACCACTTCAAAATATTATGCCTGTGGATTTATTTGATGTATGGGGGGTAGACTTTATGGGTCATTTTTCTCCATCATTCGGTAATGTATATATTCTTGTAGTTGTTGACTATGTATCTAAGTGGGTAGAGGTTGTTGCCCTGCCAACAAATGATGCCAAGGCCGTTGCCAAGTTCTTGCACAAACACATTTTTACTATATTTGGTGCTCCTATAGCGATTATTCATGATGAGGGCACCCATTTTAAATGCAATCTAATATCTAATGCTTTGTGCAAGTATGGTATACATCAAAGAATTGCCACATCATACCATCCGTAGACAAACGAGCAAGCTGATATATCAAACAAGAAGATTAAGAACATTTTAGAGAATATTGTAAATCCATGAAGGAAAGACTGGTCCCAGAGACTGGATGAATCCTTGTGGGCTTATAGAACTGGGTTTAAAACTCATTTAGGAACGTCACCATTTAGACTCATTTTCGGAAAACCATGCCACCTTCTAGTAGAGCTTGAACATAAAGCCTTTTGGGCTATCAAAACACTTGATATGTCATGGAGAGTGGCTGGAGAAAAGAGGTTGCTTGACCTCAATGAGTTGGAGGAATTCAAGACACAAGCCTATGAAAATGCTAGGATCAATAAGGAGAAGGCAAAATGTTGGCATGATAATAGGATAATGCCAAGATTATTTGAAATAGACCAGCATGTTTAATTGATTAATTCATGCCTTAAACTATTTCGAGGAAAACTCAAATCAAGTTGGACAAGTCCTTATGAAGTTGTTAAACCATACTCCCATAGAGCTGTGGAAGGTAATCAAGGTGAATGGCCAACGTCTAAAGCATTACATCGAAGGTAATCAAAACAATGCCAAGGAGGTGATCCTCTTGGCAGAGTTAACATGAAACATCATCACGTCTGAACTCTTTGTAAATATTAGGATAATTGTTTTTGTTTGTTTTAGGATTAAGTTTTTGTTTTTGTTTTTGTTGTTTTATTCCCTTGTTGTGTTGAAAAGTTTCTTTTAAGTGTATGCAAAATTGATGCCAGAGACATTTCTAGGAACATTTCCATGAACGATGCCAGGAGCACTGCCAGTCAGCATAATTGCCAAGGGCACTACCATGCAAAATGCCAATGCAACTTGACATGCGTTGGTTTACGTGATGGATAGAGAAAACAAAACCCTAGTTTGATTAAATGAGAGACTAATTTTCTTGAAACATTAAACCCTAGCCACCAATTAGGTTAGAATTAAATCCACCATAATTACCCTATCAACTTAGATTCCTACCCAATCCTTATCACTTTAACCTTTCACTTCACCTTATCACTTTAAAATCCTTCCCAATCAAAACTTTTGAAATTCTATCATTATCACCCTATTTAATCGGCTATCATCATTAAAACCATTTAAACACTCCATCTTTTTACCTTCTTTACCCTAGCCGATTTCCCAATAAACAAATACCTCTCATTCTCTTTCTTTTCTCAAGCAAGAATCAAGAAATCAATCATCTTTTCTCCTCCCTTCAAATTGATTCAAATCCATTCTTTATCTCCATGGCATCTTCATCTACCCCCTTCAAACGATTCTTTAATGAAGAAATCCACAAGAAGTTTGAAGCAAACTTTGCCTCAATATCCTTTTTTGTACGAGAAACACTTCGACTTCCAAACCGACACTACTATTGGATTCCCACCAGAGTTCATGGCCATTGTCGACATGCATAAGTGGAGTTCATTTTGCCAATAGAAAGGGAGATCTACGCCACCATTATGCAAGAATTTTATACACATCTTGTGACAAAAGATTCTCCATTCTTGATGATTCGAGGTAAATGTGTGTGTTTCAATGAAGGGTATGTTAACTCACTATTTCTTTGAATGATATAGGGGATGAGCACTTTGACTATGTTGAATCCATGACTGCTGCCAAATGTAAGAAACTGTTGGCGGACTTATGTGAGTCTGGCACAGTTTGGACAGTTTCATTGACGGGCCACCGAACGGTGAAGAGGTTGGCATTGAAGCCATGAATGCGTGGCTGGAATCACTTTATCAAGACAAACTTGTTGCCTATATCTTACAATGAGACTGTCTTGGAAGAGAGGCTGATTTTGTTGCACTCCATCGTCAAAGGATGCAAGATCAACATTGGCAAAATCATCATCGATGAGACTTGTAAGTGTGCTGCAAAAGGTAAAGTCATCTTGTTTTTTCCTTTGCTTATTTCTAACATTTACATGCGCCATGATGTGCATAGGCTTGATGAAGATCAAGGCCAAATTTTAATGGGAACGACAATCGCGGTTGCCTTATGGAAAAACCTCATGGCTATTGAGCCAAAGGAAAAGGGCAAGGGAAAGGCCAAAACTGCCACACCAAAGCCAAAGGCAAATCCAGGTAGTGTGTCAGAGACCATGCCAACCAGTTCGTTGGTAGTGCTTTCCCAAGTTTATCATCGCCAGGAGATTATTCTCCAAAAGCAAGAGGAAACTGAGGACCTTAATGCTAAGATAAGGTACTACACAAAGAAAAAGGATGCCAATCCTTTACCAATAAAATGCTAAGATCAGGGAGGTGCTTGTAAAATTGTCTGCTGAAGTTGTACCGACATTCGTAGTTTTCCCTACCGAACCCTTTACCAATAAAGATGCCAATCCAGCAAATCCAATGATGCTAGCTAGTCCAGCCAGTTTAGTTAGTCTAGTTGTGCTAGCCAGTCCAGCTAGTTCTGGATACAATGATACAATTTATGTGTCTCGGGTGCATGTTAAATCCAACAACACCGATTCGTCATCTAAATTAGAGGAAATCCCGATTAAAACACCCAAAGCTAAGCCTATTACATCGCCAATTGAACCTGCCAAGAAAAAAGAGGAAGCTAGAGCCTCCACTGTTGCAAAGCCACCCATGATTAGAATCAAGCGCAAGGCTCCTGATCATGGCAGCTTTGTCAAAAGGAAGACCTGAGTCACAAGGGCAGAAGTCACACGAGAGGAAGTCTCTATGTGGGAGTCCTCTTCTACTTAAACTCATTTGCATTCTATCTTATTGCATTCACATAATCATGCATTCTATTTTTCTATTTTTTGTATATATGTGTTGTTTAATGCATTGAGGACAATGCACATCTTGGGTTTGGGGGTGTGCATTTTCTCCTATTTATGCCATGCATTTCATGTTTAATTTCTATTACCATGCCATTTTAGGTTATTTAGAATAGATGCATGTCGAGCCACTAAAAAGGAAAATTTTACCTCGGATTAATTTTGACAAATGTTAACATTTTTAGGCAAGTTTAATTTGATCTAGATGTCTGCCCGATGAGGAAATTTTAATCTTTAGTTGTCATGCCATACCATCAGAGTAGTATGCCAGGTTAGCTTGGCAATTGATCTCTAGTTTAGGAATTGAATTTACAATTAACACGTGATATATATCTAGTTCCCTAGGAAACTTGGACTATTTGAAACTATGCTCAAATTGAAAAAAGAAATTGAAAAAATGATGTTAGGGTAAAAAGAAACTAATAAGGCAGCAATGTTCTGCCAAGGCAATAGAACGCTCCTCTACCTAGGGATAATAAGTTATTTTGGGCTTCATGGTTTTCTCCTTCTTAGTTCACAAGTCCAAAACCCTAGGGTATGAGTTGAAGAGAAAACCTAGTGATGTCTGGATTAAGGTGGGGATTTGTGGTATGCTCAATCTTATCACTCAAGCTAAACAGTGTCACGAAGCAAGCTTAAATTAATGACAACATAACCCTTGACAAGAAAGAAAAAGAAAGAAAAAATGATGAAAATAAAGATATGAGTTTAAGTAGTAAAATTGGCTAAGGGAGTGAAAGGATATTGGATGCATATTGCCTACACATCATGCACTCTTCATGAACTTAGACTAGAGTTATATTGTTGCACTTGAATTACTACATGCTTGGCATTATTGCACTAAGATATTGAGGACAGAAATAAAGCCAACTTCTGTTAGCCAGCATCTATTGGCATTCCAACCAAAATTTTGTCGAGGTAACCATTTCACAGTTGTTGTTTTTCTTTGTTTGCATTACTTGAAGACAAGAAATTAGTTAGGTTTGAGGGGGTGTTACCTCTCCAAAAGTACTGTTTTAATGACAATTTTACATTGATCTATGCAGTGTGAAGGGTTATTTTTGTGGCTATTTTGAAGGTTTGGTATAGGATTAGGCGCAGGAAAGCAACACAGTTAGGATTGCCAAAGAGAATGCCAATTGTAGTTGGCACAAAGGACTAGATAGTGCCAAGCACTTGTTGGTAGAGAAGTGACCATGATGCCATGCTAAGAGGCTGTTAAACCCCAAAAAAATAAGATATGATCAGGCTCTTAAAACATCACAAATGGATCAACTCCCAAAACAATAGCGGATAAGCTGATGCCAAGCTATGTTGACAAAGACATGCCAAGCTTGTGTGCCAATGGAATATCGACATGATGATGTCAGCCCTAGCTTGATAAGCTATCACACCGATCTGATAAGCCTCCATCTCTTATCCTTGGAGCATTTGAAATTCAAATGAAGAAGCTATTATACTCCCTTCCCTTGCACGCCTATATAAACACCAAATGATCAAGCATTTAAAGGGAATCGTGAGCGGAGATCGTGAAGGCTCATAGTGATCAGAGTGTGGTGTTGAAGTGCGATGAGTGATGATCGGCTGCACCGAGGAAGGAGGATCAACCACTTGGCCGAGAGCTTAGATTTGAGGGTTGTATCGAGAGACCCCTCTCCCCTATTCTCTTGGGTTTAAGTTGTTTTACTTTTATTTTATTGATGATGTATTTGAAATCGGTTATGGTTTTGATGGTTAAATCCCTCACCATGAACTGATTTCATAGTTGGTGGGGGATGTTTGATTTAAACGTTAGTTTCATGCCTTAGTTTTCTTTAATGACAATTTTGTTTTGGCAAAGTTTTTCTATTCAGCATTCTTAATTTTTTTCCTAAATACTTTATCAAGCGATAGCTGGCACTGTTGGCCTATTCCTCCTCAATATCTTAATAGACTTTGGGTGGCAATGATTAAGTTGTTGAATACTAGGGAGAGAAGCTTTGAGAGAAGTCGTTTAAATAGGTGAACTTACTTCGGAAGTGATATCTATTCCCTTGGAGTATAGATTGGGTTATTAATCAAATTGGTTCATTTAAAAACATTCACTATAAAGATATATGGGTTTTTTACATAATCGACTTAGGGAAATGACCATCAAGAGAGGCATTGCTAACGTTGAATCTGCTCGGCAAACAATGCCAACGCTCATCATTCAGTAAGGACACCTTCCCTGCCAACGTTTTACTTCATTTTTCTTTTTTTATTAATTCCAAAATAATCTTCAAAACAAACATCTTTTCTTCTAAGGCAAGTAACAATCAAACAATCGAATTCCAAGTTAATCTTTGTGGGATCGATACTCAGTTTAACTGTTATATTACTTGCAGACCATGTATACTTGCACGCAAAAGACTCTTGGCACTGTTTTACTAATATATACATTTTGCCCCTTTTGCAAGCATTCATAACAAACATCTTCTAGAGAGTCTACAGTGGTGGACCAACTAGGGTGTATGCACACCGTGAGGGGAGAACTGACACGGATGTAATCGCAGGTACCTTTACTTTGCAATCCTTGTCATTACTTTCTTTGATTGATTCTGGTTCCACTCATTCATTCATTTTGGACGAGCATGCACAGTTGCTTGATATACCGATTGAGTTTCTAGATGTGGGTATGCAAGTGACGAGTTCTTTTAGTGAGACGGTTGTGGTTTGGAAGTTGTATAGGAGATTTTCGTTGATTGTTCAAGGACATGTGTTTGCGTTTGATTTGATGGAATTACCTTTCTATGGTTTTGATGTTATTCTTGGTATAGATTGGTTAACGGAGCATAGGGCTATAGTAGATTGTGAGACCAAGCGTGTTTTATTGAGGCTTGCGAGTGATTATGAAGTTGTGGTGGTGGGTGAGAATGTTAAGTTCCTGTCTAATGTTGTTTCATCTTTGGAAGTGTAAAACTTGTTGAAAGTAGGATGCCATGCATACTTGGCGTATGTTATGAATCCGAACATGAAGAAGGCACGTCCCTAGGATATCCAGACTGTTTGTGATTTTTCATGGGTGTTTCCAGAAGAGTTGCCTGGTTTGCCGCCTAATAGAGAGGTGGAGTTTTGTATCGAGACGTATGCGGATACAGCTCCGGTGTCCTTTGCTCCGTATCGCATGGCGCCAAAGGAGTTAAAGGATTTGAAGACGTAGCTTTCAGAGTTGTTAGACCATGGGTTCATACTGCCTAGTGTGTCACCTTGGGGAGTGCCAGTGTTGTTTTTGAGGAAGAAAGATGGCACTATGAGAATGTGCATCGATTATCGGTAACTGAATAAGTTGAGGATTAAGAATAAATATCCTTTGCCACGAATTGACGACCTATTCAATCAACTCCATGGTGAAAAAGTTTTTTCTAAGATTGATTTGAGATCACGATACTATCAGTTGAAGGTAAAGAGTAAGGTTGCGCCGAAGATGACCTTTCGCACCTGTTACGGGCATTATGAGTTCTTGGTGATGTTGTTTGGGTTGACGAATGCGCTTGCAACTTTAATGGATATGATGAATCATGTGTTTCATGAGGTTCTGGATCAATTTGTAGTGGTGTTTATCGATAATATCCTTGTGTATTCACGTACTGAGAAGGATCATGATAGGCATCTGCGAATTGTTTTACAGACCTTGTTGGATAATTAGTTGTATGCTAAGTTAAACAAGTGCGAGTTTTGGATTAAGGAGGTGTGTTTCTTGGTCATATGGTGTCGGCAGAAGGTATTCGTGTGGATCCGCAAAAAATTGAGGTCATTGTGAATTGGAAGCAACCTAAGTCGGTGATGGAGGTTCATAGTTTCTTGGGTTTGGATGGATATTATCATCGTTTCATGGATGGTTTTTCTAAGGTTGTTTCTCCTTTGACGAAGTTGTTGGAAAAGGATGTTAAGTTTGAGTGGACGGAGCCTAAGCAACAAGCTTTTGAGAAGTTGAAGGAATCTTTGACGTGAGCTCCGATCTTGATTCAACCCGAGTCAGGAAAAGAGTTTGTGATCTATAGTAACGCATTCTATATGGGGTTAGGGTGTGTGTTGAAGCAAGGTGGTAGAGTTGTGGCTTATGCATCAGGATAATTGAAGGTGCAGGAGCGCAATTATCCTACGCATGATATTGAGTTAGTTGTAGTGGTGTTTGTGCTAAATATTTGGAGACATTATCTTTATGGCAAGAAATGTGTGGTGTGTACAGATCATAAAAGTTTGAAATATTTGATGTTGCAGAAGAAGTTGAATATCATGCAACGAAGATTGTTGGAGCTGCTTAAGGATTATGATTTGACGATCGAGTATCATCCTGGTAAGGCTAATGTGGTGGCTGATGCTTTGAGTAGGAAGGTGGCTGTAAAGATGAGGGCCATGTTTGGGCGGTTGAGTTTGTCACGAGATGGCAGGTTGGTAGCCGAGTTGTAAGTGAAGCCTTCCTTAGCTCAGTTGATTAAGGAGAAGCAGTTGCTCGATGATTCATTGGTACTGCATGTTACGGACATTGCAGAGGGTAATCTAACGAACTTCTGTTTTAATGATGATGGTGTTTTGTGTTTTAAGAGTCGAATAGTTGTGCTAGAGGATGCTGAGTTGAGGTGCACTATTCTGACTGAGGCGCATAGTAGTCCTTTTGCTATGCATCTTGGTAGTACTAAGATGTATCGTAGGTTGAAGGATGAGTACTATTGGGTCAATTTAAAGAGGGATGTCACTGATTTTTTTGAGTAAGTGTATGGTTTGTCTGTGAGTGAAGGCTGAACATCAGTTCCATTATGGGTTGTTACAACCTTTGAAGATACCAGAATGGAAATGGGAGAGGATCACGATGGATTTCTTGATGGGTTTGCCTTTGACCCCATCAAAGAAAAACTCTATTTGGGTGATTGTGGATCGTTTTACGAAGTATGCGCATTTCTTGGCTGTGCATACTACTTATTCGCTGGATAAGCTAGCGGAGTTGTACATCGCAGAGGTTGTGGAGTTGTATGGAGTGCCTAAGTCTATTGTGTCAGATCAAGATCTGCATTTTACATCAAGGTTTTTGGAATGTTTAAATGGAGCATTGGGTACACGACTCAATTTCAGTACTTCGTATCATCCACAAATGAATGGTCAGTCTGAGCGTGTTATTCAAGTGCTTGAGAATATGTTGCAGTGTTGTGTTATAGATTTTCAAGGATCTTGGGAGAGATAGTTGCCTTTGGTGGAGTTCGCTTACAACAATAGTTATCAGGCAAGTATACAAATGGCTCCATATGAAGCTTTGTATGGTAGGTAGTGTAGAACACCACTTTGTTGGGCGGAAGAGGGAAAATTTTTTTCTTTGCCAGCTATGCTTAAAGGAAAAACGGAAAAAGTGAAGCCCATTAGTGATAGTTTGAAAGCATCTTCAGATTAGCCAAAGTCTTACGCGGATTTGAAGTGTAAAGAGATTGAGTATATGGTTGGTGATAAAGTGTTTTTGAAGGTTTCCCTTGGAAGAAGGTGATGAGGTTTGGTCAGAAAGGTAAGTTGAGTCTGAGGTTTATTGGACCATATGAGGTTCTTGAGAGCGTTAGACCGCTATCTTATAGATTGAGGTTGCTGTTTGAGTTGGAAAAGATACATGATGTTTTTCATGTATCCATGTTGCGGAAGTATAGATCGGATCCATCGCATGTTATGCCTGTTGAGGATGTTCAGTTGAATCCAAATCTAACTTATGATGAGGAACCGATTAAGATCTTGGATGTAGACAACAAGGTTCTTCGTGGGAAGACCATAGAGTTGGTTAAGGTGTTGTGGCGACATCGAGATGTTAAGGAAGCTTCGTGGGAAAGGAAGGACGACATGATGAAGCAGTCTCCTTATCTTTTTCCACCAGGTAAATTTCAAAGATGAAATTTCTTAAGTGGGGGAGAGTTGTAACACCCCGGTTTTGGGCTTAGGAGTTAGCAGGTTTAGGCTAGACGGCTCGGTTGAACCAGTTTCGGTATTTTATGCTAGTTTCGGGAATAAATCAATTTGGAGGATTTTTTGAAGTAATAAAATATAGAAAAATGTTTTGAAATCTTTATTTAATATATAAATGATTTTGGTGGGATCGATTTTGGAAAATGGATTTTGGGGGTTTGACATTTTGGGATAAGTGACCAAAATGTAAAATCATAAAACTATTTTTGGTGACTATTTTGTAAAATATCAAAACTTTGATTCTTTAAGGAGCATTTGACCCAAAGTGTAATTCAGACTTTTTCCTTTTAATTGGCTAATTTTAAAGTGGTTTTAATAAATAAAACAAGTTGGAGAGAATTAATTAGGTATTAATCTCTTAAAACATATTTCACGTAACTAACTTTTCTCTCAACCATTTTCTCTCAAATTCTCTCCAGCCAAACATCAGTTTCTTCTTCAAAGATTTGAGGTTAACACTCGATTTAATTCATATTTTTAACACTAAATGATTTCCTATCAAAACCTTATGGTTTTATCTTTGTTTTCTCATGTAAATCTATACAATTGGGGGAAAAGCAATCATTCGAAGTAAGGCTTCGTTCTTTTCCTCTAATGAAAGGTTCTTTACTGAAATTCCCAAGTTATTGATCTTTTATGAATGTTTTCTAATGGGTTTTGATGATATAGTTGTGGAAAATTGGTTTAATTATTGTTTAATGGGTGAAATTAATTAAGGATTGATTTGATTTGATTTGATAATGTTGGATTTTAGAATGAGATTAAACATGATTTTGATGTTTGACAATGAGGCTTAATGGATTTTTATGTGCTAATCCTGAAACTAGGTGAATTGCTTGATTGTTAGGTTGAGATCTTTGAGTTTGTGGATTGTTTAAGTGGTTAATTGATGGCTGGTGTTGTTTTGGTGTTGAGGAGATTTTTTTAGATGTATCTTGATGATTTTTTGTTGTTGATCTCGCTGGGTAATGGCTAGTGTTTGACTAGAGTAGTTTCGCTGATGTTTTCAGTTATTTTCGGGTAGCGAAATGTTGATAGTTGAGTAGAGAAAGTGTAGAGTTGAGTTGCTGGGGATTTTGATGCAAGGAAGTGCATTAATCCTTCGTTTTGCTTTGGTTAGAAGCAGGGGAGAATGATCTAATAGCGTTGAAAGAGGTTTCGTTTGATCTGAAGGCTTGAGATTGCTTTGGCAAAGCAAGCGAAGCATTATCGGTTAGTGGAAATGATTTTAAAAGCTTTTCAAAGGTTTGAAAGCAAGGTTTGCGGGTTTAGATTAAGCTTGAAATATTAATCTAAGCTCGGAAGTAAGTATGAAAGGTTTAGCTCTAGGTTTTCAGTTTTCCCATTGTTTTGCTAAATCATGCTCATGTTTGAAGATAGATATGTTACCTATTGTTATGCATGTTTTTATTAACTAAGAGATGATTCAAATAATCCCATGAGATTGATTTATGATTTTAAAGAGGTTATACCTTGCTGAGAAAATGCTATGCATTGCTGTGCTTTTGAAATGGGATGAGAAATGGTTTATGTTTATGCATTGAAAAACAATAAGGTAACATGTTTCTAAAGTGTATATTGGCAAGTGATGATGCTTATTATCATCGGATATAATTGGTCGACCAATAGGATGAGAGTGCATTATAGTATATACAAAATTTGTACGTGAACCAAATTCTTCGGTTACACAATAGGGGTAGTTCTATTGTGCTGCGACTGATGGGGGTAGTGCCATCACCACGGGCAATGGGGGTAGTGCCAACCCGGCTGAAGTGTGCATTATGGTGGGTAGCATCACCATGAGACTTGATGGGGTCGGAGCCATCAAGGGGTCCGCATATCTGAACTTTAATGGATAGGGGTAGTGCTATCCAAGGATGGGGTCGTATCTGGATCACTTGAAAGCCAATATATGAGATTACATGTATCATTGTTTTAAAAGGTTTTGTATAATGGGATTTATACATGAGATTCTATTTTGAATTGTGGTTTGTAATGTTCAAGCATGTAAAGCTTACATTGAGATTTGCATTGAGTTTAATGCATGAGATAAATGATACATGTGTAGAAAGGTAAATGATTTTGCTTTGATGGTTTCAAAACATTTGAAAGTATTTGAGGAAGATGAAACAATTTGATGAGAAAATGTTTTCAAAAAAGCATTATTGTGGTTTTCAAATGAGCATCCCTCACTAAGCTTGTTGCTTACACTCTATTTTCTTAACAATGTAGATAAATAGTTTGTTGGGCAGCAAGGAGGCAAGAGTAGAAGTCCAGGAAGTTCTTTAAGCTCAAAAATGGTTTTGAACTAAATGGTAGTAATAATTTGGCAGTGGGAATGGTATCATATGTTTTGGGAGTATGTTTGATGAACTACCTGTTTGGCACGTGTTTGTGTTGCCTTTAAAGATTTGTAAATGGACTTCATTGTTTGGTTTGAGCTTTGTTATGGTTTTTGGTGTTTGACTTGGCTTGGCAATAGGGTGCATGCCTATAGATTTCCCTTTGAGTATGTGATCATATTTTGGTATTGTTTCAGGTGCTTTTGGCTAAAAATCGATCCTTGAATATGTTATATGTGGCTTTGAATCATGTTAGAGTGGTTTGGGTAGTTTAATTGTGTGATTAAACAGCAAAATTGAACATTACATGCCTAGGCGTATCAGTGCATGAGCTGCTTTATCGATAGGGGTAAGCCATTTTAGACGTACCGTATTGGTATGAGCTGAAGGCAAAAAGGGAAGGTGTTTCGATACGCGAGGGCATATCGGTATGGTTAATGCTACTGGAATTTGGGGTTTTAAAAGTTACAAGCACCATATCGATATTGGCCTAAGGGTATCGATACGGCCAGCCGTTATGGTAGTTAAATGGCATCTTTTGAGTTTCTAGTTTCTTACATTTTGGTCCTTGAATGTTGTGAATGCTATTGAGTGAGTTTAGATGGTCGTGTTAAGCTACAATTTGACGTGTGAACATGGAACTTGAATAATTGTATATTGGTAACTTTAATTCCACGTTAAGTCCTTGAAATTTGTAAGTTTTACAAAATGGTCCCTAATTGGCAACTAGAACAATTGGATGTCGAATCGATGCCCGATTGAGTCGTAAATTCACCCGTTGCGAGCTCGTTCACTTAGGATAATAATGTTGCATCTAGAGAAGATAAAAACAAAAAAATGTCGTTTATTGAAGAGAAACTTTCAGGTTTTTCCTCAATATTCCCCATATGACTCGTTCGGTTCGGTCTTGCGACTAGACCGGGTCAAGGAGGTTACACATGATCCTTTAATAAGGATCTAGCTTTCTGTGTCATTCAATAAGCCCATAAAGGAGAGGGTTCCATGCTTTAATTGGCGTCAAAGAGTCAAAGACTTGTCTCCAGCCTCACAATGATGCTATGGCGTCGAGTCCATCAAGAGAGATGCAGCTCCAATGCTCCTGGCGCTCCACTCCTTCCTTCTATTCCTTTTCTTCATGCACAAGAACTGCTACTATTTTTCCCATTAATTGCACCAATATATATAAACAATAAGCTCAAGAATTAAAATCCATAACTAAATGCAAACTAATCCTAAATGCAACTAAATGGGCTCGAACACATGCAATATGCTAAGTAAAAGGGTCTAAAATATAGGTTTTCTAAACAATCATCAACACTCTAGGGTACAGAGCTTTCACGCACAAATACCAACTTCATAGAAGGTTCGTATAAAATGGAATAGAATTCCCTTACCAATGAAGGATTGTAGTTTCTAGAATGGGCACAGAAATCACACTATTTGTGGAGAACAATGGTTTCGTAAATTTGTTGCCCTAGGTCTTGCTCTTGGGACAAAACAATCTCTCGCTCATAATGAATGGTTCGCTTCAAATATATTGTCGGAGTAGCAAGTCTCAACCATTTTTTAAGAAAATCTCTTGGTTTGGTTTCACCATGGGAGCAAGTTGTTGAACTTCTTTCGGTGTAGAGGCGGAGGCTTGAGTTTCCTCCGTTGACTTCGCACCCTTATTTAAAGCTCCTCTTGTTTTTTCCATATTAATTGAAGGAAAATAAAGGAATTTTTGTAGAAAAGCCTTGAACTTGGTTGAATAAATTGAATAAAAATCTAAACTTTTTGAATGAGAGCAGACTGTGAAAGGAAAAGAAAATAAATAGAGAATGAAAATGGGTAAATGTAAAGGTGCATTATTACCGCAGTGCTGTGATTAATTAAAGGGTTGAGATTAAAGCGAAAAATCTCATCTCAACACCAAGTCTCCCGCCAAAAGTGACAAGACGACTGAGATTGCTTTAATCAACCAGCACAGTGCAAAATGCCTCAAATGCCTCCAAACTCATGCCTTTTTTTCATGTACTGGTTTACGACACTCATATTGGATAATGATCAAGTGCTATGCAAGGATCTTATTATTCTGCTTGAATAAAATAAATACACATTAACTAAAAGAATAAAATAACTTTAAACTAAAAATCTAAGTATGCAATAAAAATAATTAATCGGAAAAGTTTGACCACTTTAATGGTCTCAACAGGTTTTTGATCAAAGTCTCCAAAGTAGTTCTTGAGTCTCTGCCCATTAACTTTGAATTGGTACCCATCTTGTGAGTCTTTTATTGTGACTACCCCATGTGGAAAAACCTCTATTACTTCGAACGGTCCCGACCAACGTGACCAAAATTTTCCATGATATAGCTTTCATTTTGAGTTAAAAAGCAAAACTTGTTGTCTGACAGCAAATTGTCCCTGGAAGATGATGTTATCATGTCAACACTTGCTTTTGTATTTTTAAATTGAAGCATTCTCATAGGCATTATGTCTAATCTCTTCTAGATCTGTTAGGTCCAACATCATCTTCTTTCTAGCATCTTCGTAATCCATATTCACTTGCTTGATAGCCCACATATCCTTATGTTCTAACTCAACACGCAAGTGACATGGTTTTGCAAAAACCAACTGATACGGTGACATCCCAAATTGAGTCTTGTAAGCAGTGTAAAGCACCCATAAAGCATCATCCAATCACGAAGACTGGTCCTTTTGAGTGGTGTTAACCACTTTCTCTATAATATTTTTAAAGGCCCGGTTGGAGAATTCAGTTTGCTCATTCAACTGAGGGTGGTAAGTGGTAGAAAGATTATGGTTTACTTCATACCTCTTTAATGCAACAACAACTTGGTTGCAATGTAAATGTTTGCCCTGGTCATTATGCAGCGCCTTAGGCGTTCCAAAATGCCTTAAGCATAGTCTTTGCATCATCATTCAGAACAACATCTCTTTAATCCATTTAGAGACATAATCCACAACAACTAGAATATAGAGACTTCCAAAAAGAATTTGGAAAATATCTCATAAAATCTAGGCCCTAAACATCAAATAACTCAACCTCCATTATTGGGTGTTGTGGCATTTCATTGCGTTTAAAATTGAACCAGTGCGCTAACAACAATCGCATCGTTGTGCAAACTCATGAGCGTCTTTAAATAGTGATGGCCAATAAAATCCAGATTAAAGAACTTTCATGGTAGTTCTCATGCCACCAAAATGACTTCCACAATAAGCATCTTGACAATGCTTCAATATTGGTAGAATCTCTTCCTCTAGAATGCAACGCCTGATAATGTTGTCATTGCAAACCTTGAACAGATAAGGTTCGTTCCAATAGTATTTCGTTGCATCGCAAATAAATCTGAGCTTTTTGTGGCCCAAGACACCCAATAGAGTCTTTCCACATACTAAATAGTTGACAAAATTTGCAGGCCAAGGCACTGCATTGACAGTGAAAAGCTTTTCACCTGGAATACGTCAATAATTTGCGCTTGATAAGTGATCTACAACTTAATTTTCAAAATCCTTGCGGCCCTTTATCTCAATATCAAACTCTTGGAGAAGTAAAATCCATCGTATTAGTTGCTGTTTAGCATTATTCTTTGCAAAAAGATATCTCAAAGCATAATGATCTATAAAAATAGTAACTTTTGTGCCGACAAGATATAAACGAAACTTGTCGAAAGAAAAAATTATAGCGAATAACTTATTCTCTATGGTTGTATAATTGATTTGAGCTTCGGTTAGAGTTTTATTGGCATAGTAACTAACATGAAATACCTTCTCTTTGTCTGAGAACAACACCAAGAGCGAAATCACTCGCATCACTCATAAATTCAAAGGGTTGCGACCAATCTGGTGCAACAATAATAGGTGCGTTCACAAGCTGCTTCATGATTTGATTAAATGCATCCAGCCATCCATCGTCAAAAAAGAATTTTTAGTTTTTTTTTCCAACAGTAAACATAAGGGCTTTGAGATTTTTTGAAAAATATCTAATAAATATTCTATAGAATCTTGCTTGCCCAAGGAAACTGCGGATTTCCTTAACAAACGTCAGTGGAGATAATTTTTCAATAACATCCACCTTGGGTTTATCAATTTCAATTCCCCCACTAGAGATCTGATAGCTTAAAACAATTCCTTTCGTGAACATAAAATGGCATCTTTCCCAGTTCAGCATGAGATTAGTGTATTCACATTGCTACAATACTTTCTCTAGATTGTTGATGCATTGGTCAAAATTATTCTCGTAGACAGAGAAATCATTCATAAATATTTCTAAAGAATTGTCAATCATAAAAGAGAATATAGCTGTCATGCATTGTTGAAATGTGGCAGGTGCATTACAAAGACCGAGAGGCATACGATGAAAAGCAAGAGCACCAATAGATAAGTAAAAACTGTCTTTTCTTGATCTCATAGAGCAATAGCAATTTGATTGTAGCCAGAATACCCATCCAAAAATCAATAGTAAGCCTTGCTAGCAAGTCTACCCAGCATTTGATCAATGAAATAAAGTGGAAAATGGTCTTTCATTGTTGTGGCATTAAGGTGACGATAATTCATACATATTCTCCAGCTAGTGGGAATGCGTGTAGGGATCAACTCATTATTATCATTACTTACAACACTAATGCAACTTTTCTTTGGGACACAATGAACTAGACTAACCCAATTACTATCATAAATAGAATAAATGATTTCAGCATCTAGCCATTTAATTATTTCCTTCTTCATAACGCCTTTCATCTTCTCGTTAAGTCTTCTTTGTGGTTCAATAGATTACTTACTTTCATCTTCTATGTTGATCTTATGCATACATAGGGAGGGACTAATGCCTTGGATATCAGTTATGCTCTAGGCAATAGCTCTTTTTGTTGCTTCAAAATATTGATCAGCTTCCCTTCTTGAGTTGCATCCAACTTTGCGTAAACAATAACTAGAAGTGTGTCATTGTCACCAAGAAATGCATATTTGAGATTAGCAGGAAGAGGCTTCAATTCCAGAGTAGGGGCTTCTTCAATAGAAGTCTTGAATATTGGAATTGTACGGTTGGCCAAATCTAAAGATTAAAGCCACCAATTATATCGAGCATCAACCGTATGAGTTTCAGCAATGTTGTCACTATCTGTAAAAATATCTACAGTTGATGTCAGTGCAAAGTCTACTGAGATAAGTATACTACAATAATGTTATTCTTCCTGAATTAAATCTTCTAAAATATCCACATTATGACATTCTTCTTTATATTTCCACATAATATAATCAAACATTCAAAAAGTAATTTGATCATTGTCAACTCGCATGGTAAGTTCTCCTTAGAAACATCAATAAGAGCTTTTACGGTTGCCAAAAATGGTCATCCCAAAATTATGGGAACCTCCTTGTCTGCTTTGCAGTCAAGTATAATGAAATATGCCTAAAAAACAAACTTATCCACCAGAACTAAGACGTTGTTGATTTGTCCTTCTGGATGAGTTAAAGATCTATCGGCTTATTGCAATGTCACTATAGTAGGTTCCATTTGCTCAATGCCTATATTGTGAAAAATAGATAGAGGCATAAGATTAAAAATGGCTCCTAAATCACATAAGGCCTTGCTAAAATAATGATTCCTAATAGACCATGGAATAATAAAGCTATCAGGGTCTTTCATCACTTGAGGTAGACTGTTTGCGAAAATCGCACTGCACCCCTTAGTGAGCGCAATGATGTCTATCTCATTTAACTTCTTCTTTTTGGATAAAAATTCCTTCATGAATTTTTCATAATGTGGAATTTCAGTAAGATCATCCATCAAAGGAATTTGTACCTTCAGTTGGTGCAAAGTATCTTGGAATAGTTAAGACTTTCTATCATGTTTAACATCCTTGAAGAATTGAGGGAAAGGTGGAGATGGAATTGCTGCAGACTGCGTCGACACTTGTGGTTGTGCCGAAAACTTAGATTGCAGTACCAGTGGTATAGTAACAACTTGAGGAGTAACATCTTGCAAGCTTTCTTCCACCCTATTCTCAGGGACCTAATTATTTTGAGATGATTCACCATGATTTCTCGTAGATGTAGTTGAATTCTGAACCATCTCACTAACTTATTTACCACTCCTTAGAGTGATGGCTTTGCAGTGTTATTTCCCTTTGATAACCAATGTCTCGGTATCACTAGGAAGTGTCCCTGGTTGTCGGGAGTTCATATTAGATGCTAAATGTCCAAGTTGAGATTCCAAAGCACGAATTGAAGAAGTTTGTCCTTGCACTATTACTTTGGTTCGAGAAATATTATACCGTATCAATGCTTTGAAAAGTGCAAAAGGATCATATGTAGATGCATTACTATCTTGTTGTTGACTCGGTTGTGATTGCATCAGAGTCTATGTATGGTATTGTTGTTGATGACCTTACATTAGAGAAAATTGTGGCTGCACTTTATTCTGATGTGGCTGCAACAAAAGTTGTTGATTATATTGTTGTTGTTGTTCATTAAAACTCCCTTGCCTTGTATTGGAATTTCCTCGAAAAGCATTGTTCCCAAATCTAATTGCTCCAGCATTTTGTCTAGAATTTGAATTTCCCCAAGTTTGACATGTGGCAGCATTATAAGAGTTTCCATATGTAGTGCCCCATATATTGTTTACATAGCTCACATTCTCTGTATGCTGCGAGCAATCTTCATAGATATGATTTCCACCACATATTTCACAAGAGAATACAGGGACATTTTGTCGTTGTGTAAGTTGAATAAGTGCAATTTCACTAGTACCCTCCATATTCTTGATATTGTTGTCCAAAGAAGAAATTCGAGCTTTAAGAGTAGATATATAATCAAACTATATAACTCTTGGCGTAGGCTTGCACTTGGTAGCTCTCAAAATAAGATATTGGTAATCATTTTGTAGAAATCGCTCGAGAACTCCAACAGCGTCATCATAAGTGCAATCAAGCAAATGTTCATTTGATTATCCAATGACAAGATTCCTTGTGTTCGAATTTAACCCAATGTAGAAAATCTCACTTTGAGTTTCCTTTAGAATACCATGATTGGGTCAACATTGCAATGAAAACTTGTAACGTTCCCATATGGTATGAAGATTTTCATCATCCAGCTAATAATAGGCACTAATATCATTCCTCAGACGATAATTCAATGTCAGTGGATTAAAGCGCAAGACAGAATGTGTTGCTAACTCATTCCGTGAAGTGATAGATGCACAAATTAGGAATTCCATAAAACCATCTACGAGCTCTTCCCTACAAATAATAAGGAAATAATTGCATTCGTATAACATCATCAATAACATGTTGTTGACTAAAAGATGCACAAATCAATAAAAATGATTGAAGATGCCCCCTAGCATCCTCATGCGGCAATCTAACATATTGCTGATTAAAGTTGAGCATTTGATACATGACAGGTTTCAGTTCAAAGTTTCCAGGTTGAAATTGTGGTATAACAACTCCAGGTTGTAAGTTATCCAAAACAGGAACAACAACATCTCTGATTGTTCTATTTTGAACTAGAACACCTTGATGGAACGGTGGGTATTAGGGTTTGTAGTGACACTGGTGGTATGTATGCATAGTTAACCTACCCCTCCATTTCTCGTTGTTCTCGAAGTCTTCTTCTAACAGTCCTTTCGATTTCTAAATTAAGATTGAGAATTCGTTCCAAAAAACTCATGGTCATAAAACAAAGAAAAACAACAAAACAAAAGAAACTAAGTTAGTAACAACAAATAACAAAATAATGAAATAAACTTGCAAAAAAACACCAAAAGAAAGCCATCCCAGGGCACGACGTCAAAACTTGATCGCGCGTATAACGTCACTACAACTGTGCAAACGTACACACGTCGATGAAGTATAGTTAATATGTTACTCCTATAGGATATCGATCTCACGAGGATGGGACTCTAGTTAATTTATGATTGTCAATGCAATAAACCTAAAAATAAAAGGGATTGTGACTGTAGTTATCGGTGCAAATATATAAACGTATAAAGATTTTAGAATATGAAGTTGAAGCAATAATAACAACTAAAGAAGAGGAAGAAATATAGATGATAAGTTGGATCTCCTTGTCTTTTTCTCAACGGACTACCAAATGCGGCAAGGTCAAAACATAGATGGTTTACTAACAATGAATATCAACCTTAACTTAGTCACTCTTTTCCGAATCTCAATTAAAGACTCATACATACACATTCACTGCATCTTCTAATGTCGTCAAATAATGCATGCACTTGAACAGGTGAATCGAATCCCTTCATGTTCCCACTCGACTTTCGTTGTATTGCTTGTTAACTTGAACCGTCACTGGACCTTCCAGCATTTGTGGCTGCATTTTCCGTGCAAAATAGCATTTAAACCCCATAACTTAAACAAGGAAGAAAGATATATAAAATAATCTGAAGTTCATAATTCAAAGGTACTTCCATACTCAAAGAAAAGAAAACAATAAACCATCATTCAATTTATACAAAAAAAACACTAAAAATAAATTGAAACCTCTATTCCTATATATCTCAAAATATTTCTTCGAAGTTTCCCTTGCTTTAGCACTCAACTTATCTTCTTTCGGAGTCGGCATACCTTTATTCAACTTAGTTCACCATCTAGAAGCTTACGCCACCATGGAAAAAGATTCAAAGAAAAAGGAAAATAAAGGAAATGGATCGTCCAGATCTTCCTCTCTCTCTTCCAAAAGGTCCATTTATAGCCCGATCCACTAAAGAAACATGTCCTTCACGTAAAATTGGAGTCGAAATGTCATTCACAGTCTTTTACAATAGATAGTACAATTGGCGCCTTTCATCCCTATCTTCAAAAATTTCTACACAACTGAAAGCAGCAGCGACGTATATGGCTGCAATAAGGAGATACTTTTTACAACGACATTAGTGATGCAGTGACAAAGCAACAAAATGGAAAATTTAATATAAATCATGCAAAGATAAATGAATTATAACAGATGCAAAAACTAAACTGAAAATGCATAAATGTATGTATGAGACATCAATGTGGGGACAATTTAATCGATAAAAGGGGATGAAATACATGCTCTTTAGAGAGCTATCAATGGGGTTTAAATCTAAGACCTCTAGATTTAATGGCTAAACATTAAACAATAAACCAATAAGAGATTATATCATCTTTTACCACAAATATTATATATGTCAAAATACATTTAAGATTAATTCAAATTATTTTATGAAATAAATAAGGCTTAGTGGCCTCATTGGCCCCAAAACTATCCACTTTTTATCGAGATGCCACCTAAAAATTTTTTGGAACGTTTTGCCCCCTAAACTAAACATAGTGACCTTCGTTTGTCCGTTTTTTTGTAACATCCGTTTTAAAAAAATCGGCCAATCAGTTCACGTCATGTGACATGTACTAACAAAAAATATGATTGACTTTAATAAAAAAGGTAAATGACATATTAAGTCTCTCAAGTTTTATATTTATTCAATTCGGTCCCTAAATTCTTTATATAATCTAAAATTGACCTAATTTATTTCTATTTTATATTTTGGCCCAACATTATTTTGTAATATTAGAATATTAATATATTAATACAATCTAATAATACAATGACACGTGTCATTGTATTATTGGTGGGAAAACTTGAAAAAAACATTAATTAGCCTCAAGGGGGTTAAATCCTTGGCCTTTATGTTGAAAGGCCAAAGCCTTACCACTGCACCAACTCTATAATTTAGTTAAATTTGTCTCCTTTATTGTTTAAGTAGTTTAACAACCTTTGTTTAGTTTGTAATTCATCACAAATAGAATTGTTCATCTTCCTTCCCAACTTTCATTGGATTTTATATTTTAGACAATGTTTGATCTAACATCAAGAAAGGTGATATAATGGTACAATTGTTGGATAATACAAGGTTAATTCGAAATAATAAAATAAATAAAATAAACAAAATCTAGAAACCACAAGAAATAACCAGTTTTGAAATATACAACAAATAAATTGTTGGGGCATGCAGAAACACAGTTTTTTTAAGACAGATTCGACCGCTCCTCGGTGCTAGAGATCTTAGGTCCTTAGTCTCCCAGGATACAAAAACAGATGATCTTCAACAACAGCACTACCAGAGAGATCACGAATAGAAACTTGCCTTTAACTATCACTGAAAAATACCATGCAATTTTTTGAAAGAGAAAAGATTTCTAAGTTCTGTTTAAAACAAGAGAATGTCATTCTATTTATAGGGGAGAATTAGGTTAAACATGGGAAAAATGATCCAAAAAATTTTTGGCCATTAATTATCCGAATATATTTTCGTGAATCTCGAGCATTATCTTTTAATATTTGAATTTAAAATTTAAATTCGAAATATTATCAGAAAAATATGCTTATCTCAAGGAAAAAATAATTCTAAGTGGGTAAAATATCTACAGGTCTACAAAGGGCCCGACCGATCCAGACATTCACGTCGCCCATGTCATGGGGGTGCGCCCCAACCTGAATGGGATTGATTCACACCCCCTGCGCATGAGGCACAGTTTCTATCTAAGTCATTCAATGAACACAAATTGAGTAATTGTATATAAACACTTTCCATTCCATTTATCCCACCAATGTTGGATTGGGGGTTTCCATTTCCTTATTCAATTCACAGGTACCTTACTTTGAGCATCAATTTCTCATTCATTACTCAACCTTTTTGAGCTTATGAGATATCATTGTAAAGGTCTCATGGAGTAGAATAAGACCCAAACAAAAACTTATTCGAAACTCCACCTTTACACATTCGAAATATAGCTCAAAGTTACCATTTCCCTCATATTTTCCCAACAATCCCCCACATGAATAAAATTGATGGTTTTTATCAAAACATTTTGACTCGATGTGTGTGATAGCTTGTACAATTGATAGTTGCATAGGATAGGTAGGTTTCCTCCTTTGAACCTTCCCTTGTGAAAATATATTTACTTTATTGGCTATCTAGTAGACGTGATGTTGAACTATTCAACTGTTTGTGTAAACAATGATATACTCCACACAACTACCTCTCTGACAAGAGTATTTGTTCTCATGGTTATGTCCATTTGGCCATGGACATCGTCTGGTTCTGTGAGAGTTTTAGAGAACTATGCTCAATAGTCTCCTTGAAGTGACCCCACTTCACTCTTACATAGGTAACTTATATTGTTCGGCTCACCAGAACACACAATGGTCATTAAAAGCATTTCTTAACCTATTCCATTTTAGTCATTGTTTACATCATAGGAATGGACTTGGGAGAGAAACCCCCACAGTGACCATACAAGTCAATGCAATTAGGTTGTCCCTTTGAACCTATATCTTGGGATGTCCAGTCAACTAGGTAGGGTTTTCCTTCATATAGAGCCTTTATTTTCCATGGGCTTCAGTCCCATTCCTTTAGATGTTTTGTCAACTTGATCTCGATTTAACCCTTTGGTTAGTGGATTCACAATGTTATCCTTTGATTTTACATAATCAACAAAGATAACTCCATTTGAGATCAATTGTCTAACGATATTATATCGGCGATGCATATGTCTCGACTTACCATTGTACATACAATTCTATACCCTAGCAATCGTTGCTTGGTTATCACAGTATATGCATACTGTGGGCACATGTTTCGGCCATTTAGGCATATCCTCAAGAAATTGCCTAAGCCATTCTACTTCTTCTATGGATTTATCCAGAGCAACAAACATAGATTCCATTATGGATATGGTAATGATTGTTTGTCTTGAGGATTTCCACGACACAGCTCCTCCTCCCAAAGTGAAGACATATCCACTTGTGCCCTTGGTATCTTGAATATCAGATATCCAACTAGCATCAGAGTATCCTTCTAAAATAGCAGGAACTTTGGAATAATGCAATCCGTAATCTCGAGTATATTTGAGATATCTCAGTATCCTCACAATAGTTTTCTAGTGGTTTTCACCTAGATTGCATGTGAATGTGCTTAGATTGCTCATAGTAAAAGCAATATCCAGTTTAGTGCAGCTTATGAGATACAACAAACTGCTTATGACCCTTGCATATTCCACCTGGTCAACACTTTGGCCTTTATTTTTGGACAAATATTGGCGTGTGTCTATTGGAGTTTTGGCTATACCAAATACATCCTTGCCAAATTTCTCAAGGATCTTGTCCACACAGTGTGACTGGGTCAATATGAGACATTTAGATGACCGTTTGATTTGGATTCCCAGAATCCTATCGGCCAGTCCTATATTCTTCATGTCAAATCTCAAATTTAACATGTTTTTGGTACATTTTATCATCCCATTGTCGCTTCCAACAATGAGTATTTCATCAACAAATAATCATAGGATGGCATATCCAATGTCTATAGTTTTGAGCTCTACACATTTGTCACACTCGTTTATTTTGAAGTCGTTTTTCATCATGACCCTATCAAACTTCTTATGTCATTATTTTGGTGCTTGTTTAAGTCCATATAATGACTTCACCAATCTACATACTTTCCTTTCTTGACCTGAAACTACATGACCCTCAGGTTGTTCCATGTATATTTCCTCATCAAGTTCTCTATTAAGAAAGGTTGTTTTAACATCCATTTGATGTACTTCTAGATTATGCAAAGCGACAATTGCAAGTATCATCTATATGGAGGTTATCCTTGATACAGGAGAGTATGTATCGAAATAGTCAAGGTCTTTCCTTTGTCGGTAACCTTTTATTACTAATTTGGCCTTGTACTTATCAATTGTTCCATATGCTTTCATTTTCTGTTTGAAAATCCATTTAGAACTTAGTGGTTTAGTTCTCGGAGGGAGATCCACTAATTTACACGTATGGTTTTGCATGATGGAATCAATTTCACTCTTAATGGCATCTTTCCATAAGGTGCCTTTAGAAGAAGGTATAGCATCATTATACATTTGAGGTTCAGCCTCTAGCATGAAGGTTAGAAAATCTGATCCAATCGATTTTTCTACCCTTGATCGTTTACTTCTTCGTGGCTTTATTTCAAGCTCAATCCCTTGTTGATATTCTGTGCTATCTTCATTGATAGTCTCTAAAGTTTGTTTCATTGAACTTCGATCAACTTCTCTTCCATTACAAGGGAATACATTTTCAAAGAAATATGCATTCTATGATTCCTTTATCGTGTTCTTATGAATCTCAGGATTCTTTGATTCGTACACAAAGAATCGATAGACATTGCTATGTTTCGCATAGCCAATGAAAATACAATCCACAGTTTTTGGACCTATTTTCATTTGTTTTGGTAATGGAGCCATTACCTTGGAAAGACACCCCCACATTTTCAAGTGTTGGTAGGAAGGTTTCCGACCTTTCCATAACTCATATGGTGTCTTATCCTTTTTCTTTTGGGGAAACTTATTTAAAAGGTAATTAGCTGAAAGGATAGCTTCTCCCACATGTTCTGCGATAACCCAACGCTTCCTAACAAAGCATTCATCATCTCCTTTAGAGTCCGATTTTTTCGTTCGGCTACTCTATTAGATTGAGGAGAATATGGTGGTGTTACTTCGTGAATAATACCATGTTGTGAGCAATACTCACCAAATGGACTAACATATTGACCACCACGATCACTTCTTACCATCTTAATCTTTTTATTAAGTTGGTTTTTGACTTCCTGCTTATAGAGTATAAACTTCTCTATAGCCTCGTCTTTGCTTTTAAGCAAATACACATAGCAATATTTTGTGCTATTGTCGATAAAGGTAATAAAAAATTTATTTCCTCCTCTCGTTTGAACAAAATTCAAATCACAAACATCGCTATGAATTAGATGAAGCGGTTCTGTCATTCTTTCAATAGTTTGAAACAAAGACCTTGTCAATTTTTCTTCAACTCATGTTTCACATTTATTATTATAATCAATATGAAATGAGATGATGTGTTCCAAGTTAATAATCTCCGTAGAGCATCATAATTAACATGTCTAAGTCTACCTTGCCATAAATTTAAAGACTCAAGCATTTAAACAGAAGAAGAAGATGCATTCTTATTCATTTTCTTTGCTTTTACATAGATAGCATTGAGTTTCCACATCCCATTCAATGCATATCCTATGCCTACAAACATCCCTCCCTTAGATAGAATTCATTTTTTAGATTCAAAAACCATTCTAAACCCGTGGACACTTAAGAGTGTTCCAGATATAAGGTTTTTACGTAGGTCAGGTACATAAAACACATTCCGTAGCTTGTGTTCCTTGTCGGAGGTCATCTTCAAGACTACGGTTCTCTTCCCCTTGATCTTGGAAGTCGCAGCATTTCCCAATCCTCGGTGATGCTGAAGGCGGTGAGTTCACCCACCTCTCCTTCTCCGTCTCCTACGGTGACAACTGGATGATCTTCCTTTAGATACTTTGTCAGTCTTAACATGGTCAGGTAAAACAACATCTTCTGTTGCCATGTTTTGAAAATTTGCCTGTAGAATTTCGACGATTTCTCATTGTGGCTCATTGCCGCCGCCGTTGCATTCAGATTCATGGGATGATTTGTCTTTTCTAACGTCTGGCCCGGTGTCACCATTTGTGCGGACGATTTGGGTGAGTTGGTAACATCTCCCATAGTCATTGCTTCAGTTCACAAAGAAACAAAAAACCCGAAATTAATAATAATTCCAATAAACAGAATTTTTTTTGTTTATTTATAATTTTGATTTTTTTCACAAAATATGTAACCTCAGTTACTTCCAACGATAATTTCTGTAGAACAAATTTGTCCCTTTTATTTTTGAGATTCCAGCAAACCCGTTTAATACGGCAAGATTACTCTTGAAAATGAATTTATTTGTTGTTCTCACAACTGTGATTAAATTGAACTGACTTGCTAGTCTGTCTTAAGATTGTTGGATAATACAAGGTTAATTCGAAATAATAAAATAAATAAAATAAAATAAACGTAATCCAAAAACCACAAGAAATAACCAGTTTTGAAATATATCACGCCTGCAGAAACGTAGTTTCCTTAAGACAGATTTGACCACTCCTCAGTGCTAGAGATCTTAGGCCGTTAGTCTCTCAGGATACAACAGCGAATGATCTTCAATAGCAGCACTACCGGAGAGATCACGAACAGGAACTTGCCTTTGACTATCACTAAAAACATCATGCAGTTTTTTGAAAGTGAAAAGATTTCTAAGTTTGTTTAAAACAAGAGAATGTCATCCTATTTATAGGGGAGGATTACGTTAAACGTGGGAAAATAAAATATTTCAAAAAAGTACTGGCCATTAATTATCTGGATATATTTCTGTGAATCTCGAGCATTATCTTTTAATATTTGAATTTAAAATTTAAATTCGGAATACTATCCGATAAATATGCTATCTTAAGGAAAAAATAATTCGAAGTTTCCTTAAGACAGATTGCTGAGGCCAGTGGAAATGCAGTTTCCTTAAGACAGATTAGACTACTCCACAGTGCTAGAGATCTTAGGCCGTTAGTCTCCCCGAATACAACAGCGGATGATCTTAACCAGCAGCTCTACCGGAGAGATCACGAACAAAAACTTGCCTTTGACTATCACCGAAAAACACATGCAGTTTTTTGAAAGAGAAGTGATTTCTAAGTTTTGTTTAAAACAAGAGAATGTCAATCTATTTATAGGGGAGAATTATGTTAAACGTGGGAAAATAAAATATTTCAAAATATTATCAGATAAATATGCTTATCTTAAGGAAAAAATAATTTGAAGTGGGTAAAATATCTGCAAGTCCACGAATGGCCCAACTGGTCTGGACATTCGCATCGTCCACATCGTGAAATTGCACCCACCCGAATGGGAATGATTCTCACCCCCTGTGCGCGAGGCACAATTTCCATCCAAGTCATTCAATGACCACAAATTGAGTAAATATATATAAACACTTCCCATTATAGTTATCCTATTAATGTGGGATTGGGGGTTTCCATTTCCTTATTCAATTCACAACTACCTTACTTTGAGCATCAATTTCTCATTCATTACTCAACTGTTTTGAGCTTATGAGATATCGGTGTAAAGGTCTCGTGGAGTAGAATAAGACCCAAACGAAACCTTATTCAAAACTCCACCTTTACACATTCGAAATATGGCTCAAAGTTACCATTACCCTCACATTTTTCCAACAACAATTGACCTTGATAGCTTAAACCTTTTATGAACCCTTGTGGATTTGGAATTTTGTCCTAAAAAATACAACGAAATCCAAGTAAAATTTTTGATATTCTCTTCTCCTCAAAGGATGAATTTTCACTTGATTCTCTAATTTGATTCATGTAAATTTGACCTAATAAATCATTTTAACAAAAAAAATTTACTTATTTGAGCTTTTAAAACAAGAGTTATAATCTTATTAAAAAAGTCAACTTCAGCTTCATCCTCAAGCTTGTTCATGGAGTTTTAATGGTGATTTTAGATATTGGACCTTATTTGTTGTTTTCAAACCTTCTTTAGAATAGTTGTTTTGATATAAAAGATATTACATAATACAAGAACCAATGGACGTTTGAATTTCCAAAATCAAAATTGTTTTTATGGGAGGCTTATGAGCATCTTTAGAGTTAATTTAGTTGATTAATTGTGCCTTTCTATATGAAGTCTATGTATTTGTTTCAATACAAATGGAAATTTCAAAGTGTTTATTCCTATAAGTTATATTTTCAGCGTAAAAATTCACAAGAGTAATCATTGGCTTAGTGGTAAATATGTTACTTTTCAAGGTTTGGTTGTGGGTTTAATTCCTTTTAGGCAACATGTTTAATTGTTTTAATTTTCCACCATTAAATAAAAAATAACATAATATATAAAATAATGTTACATTAACATTATAAAATGTATAAACAAATAGGGACCAATTTTAGATTAAATAAAAAATCTAGGGATTAAACTGAATAAATATAAACTTGAAAGAATTAATATGCAATTTACCCTTTTCAATTAAATGTCACCTGATTTTTTAGCCTACATAATTTTTTTTGACGGAAAAATAATTGGGCTAAGAAGGTCATGAATTTAGTTTAAGGGGCAAAACATCCCGAAAAATAGTTTAGGGGACAACTCGGTAAGAAATGCATACTTAGAGGTCAACGGGGCCATTAAGCCAATAAATAATACTATAAACAATATTAATATATAAATAATATAAAAAATTATTACATATATATTAATATAAGAAAATAAAAATATATTACTTTTATATTTTATACATTATTTATAATATATATTATTTTCATAAAAACTCAAAATATTCAAAATAAAAAAAAACTAAAATAAAAAAAAATGCTAAACCCAAATCACTAAATTTGCTCACCGTCACTGCCGATTGCCACTTCTTCGCTCACTAGTCCCACCCTATTCTTTATTGAACTCTCACAACTGAGTATCACACTTCTTGTTGTCGAAAATCAATAAACGACGCACCAATCCACTGTCGAACGTGAAAGTTACAGTAGGACGACGGATTTGAATTAATCTCAAGTGTAGTTTAATATATATAATATTTGTGATAAATAATTATATAATTTCATGTTGGTTTAGTGCTTAAAATTTAGCCTTTGCTACTAAAGGTTTTGGGTTGAAACCCCTTTAAATACATGTTTTTATTATTTTTCCTCTAGCAAAACATCATTTTGAGTCGTTTTGGGCATCAAAACAGTCACAACAAAATGACATCGTTTTGGTGCAGTGTCAACGTAGGATGTTGTTAGTCATGTCACCGTTTGTTAATGAGTTAACGGCGGAGTGACATAAACGAGTTTCTAACTAAAGTTTAGTGTTGGATTTAAACAATTTAGAAGTTCAGTGGTATAAACAAGTCAACGCTCATAGTTTAGTGATATATGATGTAATTTACCTTAATAATTAATAATCCCCATTCCCATATAGCACCCTCGTCATCAATTATGTATTTTGAAAGCTTGCCTATGTTCACAACATCCATACTCTCGTGTACACCCTCATCATCATTGTCATCATCAGCACTATCAATATATTGTGAACAGAGGTGCGCTTTCAAAATACATAATTGATGATGACGATGATAACGAGGGTGCTACACGAGAGTGTGGATATTAATTTTTAAGGTTAACTTCACCGATGGTCTATTTTAGTTTCGGTCTTTTCTCTTTAAGTCACTGATTTAGAATATTATTACTTTTGGTCACTTATGTTACCGATTCATTCTATTTTGGTCACTAGACTATTAAGACGTTAACTACCGTTAGTGTGACGACATGCAACGTTATCTACCAAAGAACCAAAATCTGCTCAACATATCTTTAATTTGATCTTGTACTTTTTAATTCTTTCCCTTTTACCTATTTTCATTCCATTTTTTTCTTCTCATTTTCTCTCCACATAAACCCCAAATACTAAATTCAAATCCTAAATACTATTATAATTTAAAAACATCAAACTAAAAGTACTAAACCACAAACCTCAAATCCCAAATCCAAACTCAAAACATGTATCTCCCTCCCAAAATGCAACTCAAACTTGAAAATGACCCTAACAGAAACAATATGAAATTTCTAGAATCCAAACTGATCTGATCCAAGACCCACCTGTTGGCAGCAGTGAACCATTTTTATGTGCATAACATTTGTTATATGTTGAGCAGGTTTTCGTTCTTTGGTAGATGTTTGATTTATGACAATGACTCTTGGATTGAAGTTTTCCTCTTTATTATTATTTTTTGAACAGTGACATCTGAATTTTATTAAACGCCATGAAATATATTATAAATACAATGCATAAAAAAAACAAAAAAAAATAGTTCACTAAAAATTACATACAAAGATGCAAAAAACAACAAACCCTTCCATGAAGATTTAGCATACTTCCTCTTTATTTTTCAAATGCATATCAGTGGCGAAAAAAGGACAGATATATATTGATGGGAGCATGGAGAAATAAGCACAAAAATATGACAACAACAATTGTGCGTTTCTTGGGGGATAAAATAAGTAACCGGAAAGAATAGAGATCAAGAATTCATGCAGTTCCTTACGTCGATCATTCTATATCCAAATTAGCATCTTTTGAAGGAGTAGTAGAAAGCAGAGATGATTGCATTCGTAAGGAAGCCAATAGTTTCAGAGGAAATTTCCAATTTTTCGACCATTCGAGACCATAAATCTCAACTTTCTACAGCTAAATAAGTGTGTCACTGAATCGCCAAAACAAAGTTAAAATGAGTGCACTTAAATATTATACATAGTCCATCTCAATTAAAAATCATGTGGAAAATGTTCAAAATTTAAAACTCGATTAAAATTATCAACGTTTATATTGGAATAGGGAAATTTTATTTCAAGAAATAACTTGTCCCCTTCTAATATCATTATGTTGGATTAAAATTCGCAATTTTAGGCACATATGTATAATGTATGTTACTATTATAAAGTATGACACGAAATTAAGTGACCAATTATATTACACGTATTATTAGGGGTGTTCATGGTAGGTGAACCGTACCATTTAGCATAAACAGTTGGTTAACCATTATAACGGTTATGAAACCGTAACCTAACCATTAAACTTTTAAATGGTTAACCATTAAACTTTTAAATGGTTAACCGTTATAGCGGTTAACCGCTACTTAACAGTTCGGTTACAGGTTAATCTGTAACCTATTACAAATTTTTTTCAAATACTCACCAATTGTTTCGAGAATAATGAAATTATCTCTCTGATAAATATCGTATTAAAATTTTCAGAAAAAAATATTTAAATAAAAAATTTCTAATCACAAACTTCATTTTATTTCTAAATAATTTTAGAACGATTAACCATTAAACATCATTTTTAACGGCTGGTTAATCAAAACCGTTTATGCTTTAACAATAGGTTAATTAACCGGTAACATTTAACGGTTATACCGATTAGCAGTTACGGTTAACGATTTATTTTGCACACCCTTACGTGTTATAGGTATTAAATTGTCATGAAATTAAAATTGTAGGTATCATAAGTTACATTTACAACTCAATGAGGGGCATAGTTGTAAATATTAGTAAACTGTTTTTAACTCAGTTTATATAATGGGTAGTGGTCCTCAAGATATACGCTAACTTACATATTTATCATTCCCTGTCAAAGTGTTGTGTGGCAAAAGGTAACCTATCATCTTGAAAGATAAAATCCTACTAGAAAAAACTCCATAAATGAATTCAGGTACGCTACCGCAAAATCTAATTTTTATTCTTAATGATTTGGGTTAGATTGATCTTGGGTTTATATTCGTATTGAATATATTTTGGTTCTAACAAGTGGCATCGAGCCAGATTATGTCAAATCATTCAGATCTTTTTTGTTTTTCGGTTATTAATCTAGGATCAAAATTTTAGTTTTGATCATTAGGTAAAAGGATAAATCTTTAGAAACATATAAATTCATATTTTGGCTATGTCTAATATTTTAGTAGGTTAATTGAAACACAATGTCACTAAACTGGTTGCTTCTGCGTAGATTAACTTATTTAAAATATCAAAATGTTTGCATTTTTTGTAATTCATGCATTTATTAATGGGTAAAACTTTGATACACAGGTTGTATAAAACCAATTTTACACAAGCATGTGTTTTTACCTTATAAAATACAAATTATAAATTCTTAATCTTAATATCCTAAAACCTGAACCCTAAACCCCAAATTCTAAACACTAACCTTAAATTCTAAACCCTACAATTTAAACCCCATAAACTTTTAACCCTAAACTAAACCCCTAACCCCTAAATTTGAAAAGCACATGTAAACATTTGTTTACATGGACAGTGTAACAAACTTTTTCTCTTTATTAATTGGACCAAATGAAAATTAATATTTTGCGGAATTTCAACGACACATGTGGTAATAAATGAATGACAATTATAAGGTATTTTATGTGTGCAATAGTTAGTCCAAAGATTAGGCAGTTGTTCGACATAGTTTATTGTCAATGTTTGATTACTACAACAAGAGTACTTCTTATTGTTAATATTACTGTCCAAAAACTTGATATTAATGTTGTGTTTGGTATCTTAAGGGAAACTAGTAATTACTTTGAATTTATTTGTTTACTTATGAAAAAATAATGTGAGCCTGTTTATTTTTATTTTGTTCTATATTCAACTAGTTCTTTTGCTACCACAGTTTTTGCTAATGTAAATTCTATACCCATGCTTAATGAGACAAATTTCAAGGAATGGAAAAGGCACTTATTCATAGTGCTTCGCTGTATGGACATAGACCTCGCATTAAGGCAAGAACAACTTGCACCTCTCACTGCGGGAAGAACCCCTGATACAAAAAGGGATTATGAGAGATGAGAGTATTCTAATCACAGGAGTCTGATGATTATGAAACATAGCATTCTGAAAGCCTTTAGGGGTATAAAATCTGAAGAGATTACTCATGCCAATTTTTCCTCAACGACCTTGAGCAACACTTTGTTAAAAATGATAAAGTTGAAATGACATTACTTCTGACTTCTTTGATGTCTATGAAGCATAAGAGTCAAGGAAATGTAAGAGAATATATTATGGAGATGTTTCGTATCGCTTCAAAATTTAAGGCACTTAAGATCGAGCTTTCTGAAGACTTGTTCGTTCCTATGGTTTTGGTATTGCTTCTTGCACAATTTAACCAGTTTAAAATTAGTTATAACTGTCAAAAGGAGAAATGAACTCTAAATGAGCTCATTTCTCATTGTGTTCAAGAAGAAGATAGGTTGAAGCATGATAAGACTGAAAGTGCTCATTTCGCCAGTGCCTATAAGGACAAGGGCAAGAAAAGAAAATATCAGAATGAAGCTGCTAAGGGTCCAGCTAAAAATAAATAAGAGCAAGTTTCAAACAATTGTTTCTTTTGTGGCGTGCAAAGAAAGGTATAAATCTTACATTGGTCTTTTCTGAGGTTAATTTAGCTTCAATACCTAGAAACAGTTGGTGGTTAGATTCTGGTTCTACTACTCACATAAGTATTGTTATTAGGAATTAGTTTTTATTTCAATTTGAAAGACCCTTTTGTTGTTTCGTCTTTTAGGCGGAATTTAGTTTCTGTTTCGTTGTTGGAAAAATTTGGATATTATTATTCATTAGAAAACAATCAGTTTACTTTTTCTTTAAATTCAAGTATTGTTGGAATTGGTTATTTAAACGCTTATGACAACCTTTATTTGCTAGATACAATTGCATCTGCAGCGACGTTTTAAAAATTCTATTCGTTCGATATATCCCTCTTTTTTTAAAAAAATGTTTATTAAAAGGGGGATTTATCTTAAAATTTGCATTTTGGAAATAAAAGACTTGGATTCGGCACCAGTCACTTGGATTAGGTAGACCGAACACCGAAAATAAAACCAAAGATTATGGGTTCGGGAGTAGGTTATGAGTGGGGAAGGTTTCACACCCCCACTACGCCTGGAAACATGTACCAAATTAATTACTACTTTACTAATATTAAATTTTGTGAGTTAAAGTGACAATTTAATCAAAATTCGGTTATACATGCGAGTAAATTTTAAAGGCCCCGTTATTCGAGAATAAACAAAAAACTACCACCACTACGATTGGTACTAGCCATGCTTATTCCTGAATAAACGGGCACCGCATTAACAGTTTATATCCTGGATGCATCATACGATAATATGGCAAAAAGAACATAAAACATATGGTTCACATGTCCAAATAAGTATACATCATGCATACACATACACATATAAGCATGGCACTAAACACAAGATCACATGGTAAATTTACCATTATACATACAAACATATACACATATAAACAAAAGCAAGGCAGTAGCAAAATTCATGGAATCCCAAACTACTTGCACGGTACCTACACACATATCGAGGCATAAAACATACGTACAAAGGAGATCTAACAGCCTCGAACATATATATATATGCGACAACACCGAATATACACATATACATATACATGCATGCCGACGAAGCTAGATACATATGGAAAAGGAAAATGGCAGCCTTTATGCAGGTTACATACAATGAAAATATGCACATCGCATATATGGAATCGGATGAAACAAACATTAAAACTATATGATATAATTTATAAGACATATGTTGCACATGTGTATAATACATCAACACTATATGTACATATAACACATATAAGGAGTTAGGGCAGTGACCATATATATATATTAAGCATTTAAACTATACATTATACTATATATAAAACAATAATATTTATATATATGGAAACTATATGTTATCTAAATTACACATAAGTCACATGTATATACATTAAAACCATATTATAAAGAATACATAATACATATATCCATATACGAGGACTAAGATAGTGACTATACATAATCTTTAAAAGCTATGTAACATAATATACGTACACATATGAGACATATAATATACAAGAAAACAACATCCACATATTTAAGTAAAATATACATATATGCGCATAAACATACATTATAAACAATCATCATATCAATATAACACATATATACCATAAAAAGACAAACATTAATACAAATAGGACTAAAATTAAAAGAAAGCCAAAAAAACAATACAAAAATGTAAAATATGCATGAAGAAAGGACTAAATTGAAACAGAAAAGGAAAATAAGGGGGGGAAAGAGGCATTGGACCGTTTGAAGATCGATTAAGGCCAAATAGGGACGAGATTGCAAGATTTTAGAAAACTATAGGGACCAGGGGTATGATTTTGAAAAGCGAGATGGTTGCGGGCGAAGTTTTGAAAATGCGGAGGAGTTTAATGAGGTAAATGACCCTTTTGCCATTTTAAACCGAGTATATAAACCACTCATTTTTGCAGAAAATGGAAATTTTTGCCCCTTTTTCTCCAAAAACGCTCTGAAAACCTCCTCCTTTCTCTTATTTCCTCTGAAACTAGGGATGAACCACTGAACACAAATTCTGGCAGCCCTACTCCACGTCGACTGTCACTCGAAGGCGGCTGACAAACTCCCAAAAGCCCAAAAAAACCCTTTTTTTCTTCTCGCCAGCTAGAGGGTGCAACAGGCAGGAGGAAAACGAATCAACATCGGGAAGACAAACCGACTTGAAGGTAAACACTAAACCTTAATTTCTTTTTGTATGTATATGCTTTGATCATGATATGAGAAGAGAAAGACTACCTCTAAAGCTTTGAGGTTTTCTTGCTTTTGTTTTTGATTCCCAAGATTTTCCCGAATGGATATTACAAATGTTTAGGGTTTTCTATTTTATACCCTGATATTACATGCGTTTAAAAAATGAAAAAAAAAGAATCCTAATATCCTATTGGCTGCCTTTGTAATCTGATATTTTGATGCGTTTTTTATTTTTGCCGGTTTGCCCCCTGATATGATCTAATATTTTGTTTTTTTCTTTGCATGTAAGGAGCGGCCCGAGTGGATGGGGAAATCAGATGACAATGCAGTAGACAACGAACTTATCTAGTGTTGTACTTTGTGTTCCCTCGTGTGTAGTGGCTGAACGAGAGGAGGATGGGACTAGAGGGAGAATCTACTTGGAGGGCAAGGCTTTCTGGTGGCCGTTGGATCTCTGCCAGCGTGGAGATAAAGCTGGGAGGTCAACCGACGCGCCTGACAGCTATGCTGGAGACAAAGAGGCGGACGCGTGGTGCACGTGTGAGTGGAGAGCTGAAACGTCGCGCATGTGGCACGTGTTGGGGCTGGAGAGCCATTCTAACTAGAATCTGGTTCGTCAGATCTTAATTTAGATCTAATGACTGTGATGCAGCTGCGGAAAAAATGAAAAGGCATTAGTGTTTCTTCAGATTAGGGATTTTTAGGTATTGGGCCAAAATGGGCCTTAATGTGATCATTTATTATTTTGGGTTTTAAAAGTTTTTAAAATGGACAGTGTTTTAATGGTTTGTTATATATAGACTTGGGATTTTTATTTAAACTTATTTTTTGGGTTCTCATATTTATTTGACAATAATAATAATAATAATAATAATAATATAATTCTAATAATAATAATAATAATAATATAATTCTAATAATAACGACAATGATAATAATAATATTTTAGAATGAAAGGTGATAGTATTATATAATGATATCTGACTAAAAAGAGATAGATCCGGATAAAATTAGTGTCTATAGCTACCCCTCTTTGCTTATCCTTGTGGAACAAGAATAAAGCAAAGACCATGAGCACTAATTTTATCCAACTTTCATGCAAGACGATTTGCTCATCCGAAGTGGCAATGAACAAATCCAAATAACTTGTTTTCCCGGAGCGGTGAAAATGAACTAGGTACCACTGGCATGTCCTTCCGAAGTGGTAATGGATGGAATAGATAGCAATTCTTCGAACGACTCATTCCTCCAATATGGTAGTGAACGGACCCAAATAACTTGCTTTCACAGAGCGGCAAAAACAAATTAGGTAGAGTTGGCATGTCCTTCTGGAGTGGTAATGGATGGACTAGATAACAATTCTTCAAATGACTCATTCCTCCTAAGCGGCAATGAACATGTCCAAATAACTTGCTTTCCTAGAGTGGCAAAAAAAAATGGATAGCACTGTCATATCCCTCCGAAGCGGCAATGGACAAACCAAAACTTCAAAAGGTAGAAGAAATTGTTTCCCCAAAGCAACAGAAACAAATCGAGTAGAACTGCCTTCTTCTATTTCAACATTGGAGTGAACATCATGCCCCCCAAATTTCTAAAGTTTTCCTTAATTTTCAACAAGGTCCCAAATCTTTATTATTTTGAACCATACAACACATTAAGGTAGAAACGTCATTTCAAATCTCTAAACTATCTAGCTTATGAAATCTTGCTATTATTCTTGAGAAATTAGTCCTTCATACTAGGTCAACCGTATATTTTCTTGGCCTAAAAATCCAACCACAGGGCCTCGTAGGGAAATAATCTCTACCACCCGAAGATCTAGAAGGTGTTGAACTTTACGCTTAAAACTCACACATTTTTCGATGGAATGCCCTTGAATTCCGGCATGGTAATCACAACGATCTTCCTCATTGAACCATCTCGGATATGGAAGTGATGAGCTTTGACAAAGCATGGTGCAATTAGTTGGGCGTGTTGCAACTTAGAGAACAAATCTTGGTGTGTGAAAGGACTGAGAGTGAATTGAAAGTACTTCGATTTCTCTTTCTCCTCTAGAGCATCAGAAGTCTAATTGACCGGTAACTAATGAAATTCTAAATTCGTTGATATGAAAGGCTGACTTTGTGTACAAGGGGATGACAATTCCGATGTCGATGCAGCCGGTATCCTTATCCCCTTGTTACACTTTGCACTTTCCTCATCTTGCGGTTCTATCTCATCTGGATCTCTGCTTGCTGGTAAAGATAAGATATTCAAGAGAGGGTCCTCGATCTTATTTGGAACCAATTTGGTGGGACACTCGGAAGTAGTACAAACTATCTCATACTGGTTGATGATGGCTTCGTCTTCATGTAACATACTCTAACAACCCTAGTAGGATTAGGTAAGTTACCACATTTACAATCAATAATCCATACCTTATAAGCTAGTTAACTTCATTCGACTTAAGCCTTTCTTGTACATTAAGAAACAATTTGACTAGGTGAGGACCCATTATACAATGTGTGATGCAACTATTAGACACATTGTACCCCAAATGCAATTTTGATCTCACATTCAATACCATTTAAGACTTACTGGATGTATAAGAAACCATTCGAATTGTATGATTAACAGAATAGAAGTTTACGAGATTCATTGTAGCTATTAAGCATACCAATAGACGAATTACATCATTTACTTAAGTTACCTTAATCTAATATATATGCTTACAATGTTTATACACCATTCGGCACGTAGGATTATCAAACATATGTGCTTACAATATCATATACATCATTCGGCTAGACCATAAGTGACCAAGGTGGTTAAATTTTAAACATGTAGATTACTATGATTACTAGATGTTAACTAGTCATTTTCAAGAGATCTATTCAACCATGACATGCATAATTCAACCATAAAAACCTAACATTCGGCTAACAAGCACACATGTTCATTAAAGTGCATACATGCGCATATTTATACATACCATACTCTTATAGATCACTGATGAGCTTAATTTATACAAACCATAACTAAGTGATCATAACTATACATGCCTTAGGTGCCACAATCATAGAAGAACTATAACAAGGTGGAAACATACTCTTTCAAGCAAAATGTTACTTGTACGAGCTTAGACTTCGGATAGAATCAATTATCAACCTAAATCATAGAAATGAGACCAGAATAAGCAAAGCTTAGTGAGTGAGTTAAAGTTAAAAGGCAACAATACAATAAGTCTCAACTACGAACCATCAAATAGATGGTATAGTTCCCCCCATCAATAAGGAACCATTCGAACTATGCAAACAATACTAGGTGCATTGCTTAAATTTTCAATCCAATATCAACACAAGGCTTGAAGTTTAGACATGCTTAATCATCCAATTCGATTTCTTTAGGCTTCACATATCCTTTGAACACAATCAATGTTTCAATATCAAGCAATCTCCTAAGCAATGTTCAATGGTTCGTGGCATTTAATGTTTTCTTTGCAATCAAGCAATCTCATAAGCAATGTTCAATCAATGTTTCAATACACAAGCAATCTTCTAAACAATGTTCAATAGTTCATGGCATTTGATGTTTCCTTTACAATCAAGCAATATCATAAGCATGGTTCAATCAATGTTTCAATGTCAATATTTTAAGGCATTCGATTAGAAGCATGATTCAATTCAAGATGCACAATTTGTGCCAATATTCCCTTTTAGTCGAATAGGGCTCATTCCAATCCAATCAATGTTTCCATGGTTAATGTAGGAGTATCAATCAACATGTCATTCAAAAATGAATTGTGTACTTCTATCTATAACATCATGCTTCATTTCAATATAGCTCAATTAGGCAATAAGCACATGAAAACAATCAATGGCAATTCAAGCATGCTTCACAATCAAGTAACCACTCAAAGGAGTACTTACCTTGCTAATACTACATAGCAAGCTCATTATAAAATCTATACTTAAGGTTAAATAAAAATTACAAATCAAATCATGCTTGGAGAGGTTACCGCCCTCTCCAAACTTTAAACTACACTCACTGGAATTTTCCGAGGTATAGTCGATCCCGGATTGTTATCCCTTTTTCTCTACTAGCTTGTTGATCTAAGTGAGCCCCTTTATCATCACTTTCATCTTTATCTAACACATTACAAGCAAACACATATCAAGACAAGTTCACAACGTCATTCAATTCAAGACAAGGTCATTAATCAAGCAATGCTACAAGCATATAACATTCACATACTGGGCAGCATGCTCATGTGCATTGTCCATTACTCTTAACTGCAATTTTCTAAATTCTAGTCCATGTAAAACAAGGCATATTCAAAGGCCTAAAACTGTTTACAAGATAGTTTGCAAAATCCCACAAAACAATGTGCATTTGCCTATACAGCTGCTGCCATGCAGCTGGCACTCTAGTCACTAAATCATACATATCATTCATTCCGTACGTTGGAATTTCAATTGGTTTACACCTTTGGAAAGCTAACAAAATTTTATTTATGACCATATAAGGCTTGAATTTTATTTCTTTGCCAATTAATATAGTTTTTAACTTAAAGACAAGGAATTTTGTTACACTGGGCAGTTTGCACTGTCTCCAGTATTTCTTCTCTACATTTCAATATACAACCTAGAGTTCAGTTCTGCTTTCTCCTAGTGAATTTAGACATACCAAGGTGTTGTCGATAAAAATTTCAGCCTTAAATTCACTATATACCATTTTTAGTAATTTTTCAATATCACTCCCTAAAACAGAGCATTCTGGGCAGATTACACTAGGTTGGATTTCTAACTACTTAACTCAATTTAGCAAGGTCCTAACATAGCAATTCCATTCATGTTCATGTTCATACTTGTCTAGGACATCATAATTCACCTAGAAATGTTCTTAAAACAGGGCATAATCATGTTGAACCTAGTTTGATCTATTTGATCACATTTACACATTCAATTCATCAACTAGGCAGTCCATTACCTAATTTAACTAGTTCAATTAGGTGTAGTCACATTTCCTGCAACACATGTATTCAATTCAATCTTATTTTTACCTAGAAACCTGATCAAAACAGGATTCTATGTTCATTTAACATCCTTACACAATTTCTCAATCAAAACAGTCCCTAATCAAGATTATTTTCAATCATGTTCATATACTTCAAATTTCCAGCAACTATACATATATCTTTTGTCAAATTAGTTACTAGAAATTACAATATCAAGTTCAAATTGAAGTTAGCATGTTCCTAACACACATAGAAACCATCCAATTCATCAAGACAATAAGAACATCATCATAAGCATAATCAAACAATCTATAACACATCAAGGATGAGATTTTATCTTCCTATCAAGATTATATGAGTGCTAGCAACTCCAATTTCACCAAATTCAAGCTTGAATCTATGTTTATGGTGCTTTCTCACTCAATCCTCTTTTCTCTCTTCCTATTCACTTACACGGCCAAGAGAGGAGAAGAAGATGATAATGGACCATCCATTATCTCTTCCAATTGACTAATTTGCCCTTAATTATCCTTTAATTAATGACACGTGCAGGGGCATTTTAGGAATGTTTGAATTTTGCATGCATTCCTTCAATTTGTCATTTATCAAGTTACTACAATGCCTTCATTCAATCCTTCAATTTCAATCAATGGTACAATCTTATTAGGGATTGAATGAAGGCAAGGACAATGAAAGCCTGACTGGATCTTCCAATGAGGGAGGAAGCATAAGGATGAACCAGGATCCCCAGAAGCCTGCTGAACCTCAACAAGTTCAGTAGGAAGTTCCTGTGATCCATCCTATTCAATGTGTGTGTAGTTGTCTATGTCTCGGGTGACACTGTGTCATTCCGATTATTGATTGGTTATATGATATGTGTAAATCATGATCATATTCTTAAGGCTCGTATAGGGCAGTTAACTATGAATGTTGAAGTCTATTATTAAATCGAGAAATAATCAATTATCCTACAAATATTGAATCTTAGAGCCGTGATATTGAAAGACATTGGAAGGAACCAAAATGATTAATTGAATTTTTAAAAGACATTAAGTAAAAGACAAGTAAGATTGCTTATGCAATAAGATGCACTTCAATCATCGGTCATAAGATCTCCTTTAATTGAAAAGCTTAAATTGAAGCCTGAATATGTTAGTTGTAGCTTTATTGCTACCAATCCTTTAGAAGACAATGTAATAGTGAACCAAATATGTAAGGATTGCCCATTGTTTATTCAGAGCATCCTTTTCCTAGCCAACCTATTGGTATTGCCTTTTTGTTGAATTTGATCTCATTCTGGGATTAGATTGGTTAGGAATACGTCAAGCTTGGGTAGATTGCCAAAAGAGAAAAATGTTTCTCCGAGGTCTAGGAGAAAAATCCGTTACCTTGATCAACAAGAAACCTATTAGCATATTTGCTGCTATGATTAAAAGTGATGAAATTAAATTTGGGGTGAGTTCATTCCCTATTGTTTTTGACTTCCCTGACGTTTTTCTTGAGGAATTGTCGGGATTACCCCTTATTCGAGAAGTCGAATTCAATATTGAAGTTCAACCCGGGAGTGATCCAGTGTCTATCGCTCCATATCGAATGGTCCCTATTGAACTCAAGGAGTTTAAGCAACAATTGCAAGAGCTTCAAGACAAGGGCTTCATCCGACCTAGCTCTTCACTCTGGGGAGCACCCGTATTGTTCGTTAAGAAGAAAGACGGGTCGATGAGGCTATGTATTGACTATCGTCAGCTAAACCGATTCACTATCAAAAACAAGTATCCATTGCCAAGGATTGAGGACTTGTTCGATCAATTCAAGGATGCCAAAGTCTTCCCCAAGATTGATTTACGATCAGGGTACTATCAAATGAGAATACAAGACTCGGATGTATCCAAAATGGCTTTCAGGACTCGATATGGTCATTACGAGTTCCTAGTCATGCCTTTCAGGCTAACCAATGCTTTAGCGACTTTCATAGAATAAATGAACCGAGTGTTTAAACCCTATTTGGACAAATTCGTGGTTGTCTTTATTAACGACATTCTTCTCTACTCAAAGGACAAAGAAGAACATGCTAATCACCTTTGAATTGTACTCCAAACATTGAGGGAGAATCGGCTATATGCCAAATAGAGAAAATGTGAGTTCTGGCTCTTAGAAGTATCCTTCCTGGGTCATGTTATCTCGGCTAAAAGGATAAAGGTTGATCCTATGAATCTTTAAACCATCATTGAGTGGAGACCTCCAAGAAATGTTAGCGAAGTAAGGAGTTAAATTTTCGACAACAAAGATGGGTTGAACTATTAAAAGACTATGATCTAATCATTGATTACCACCCGGGTAAGGCAAATGTTGTGGCTGATGCACTCAGTCGTAAACATTCAATTGGTAAGATCGAATACGATTTTTCCAACATTATTTATCCCCTATTCGAATGGATAATGTGAATCCACTAATCAAAATTCTTTAATTGTAGCTTCAACTACCTACAATGCCCATTTTAAGCTCCTAAAGAATCAAAGATAAGTGGCAGAACTTCAAGTTTAATCCGACTTGAATTTAAGGATCAAAGAGCTTCAACAAAATGATCCCGAACTTCTGAAGATATTGAAAGAAATTGAATCCAAGTCGAGCACTGAATTTTCATTTCAATCAAATGGTGTGCTCTACTTCAAGAATTGGATTTGTGTACCCAATGATCCAACTCTTAAGAGGGAAATGCTTCAAGAAGCATATAGTAGTCCTTTTTCAATACATCCGGGAGTGATCAAGATGTATGAGGACTTAAAAAAAGTCTATTGGTGGCCGGGAATGAAGGCCAATATTGTTACTTTGTATCAAAGTGCTTCACTTGCCAGAAGGTGAAGGATGAACACCAACTACCTGCGGGACTCCTTCAACCCATCAAATTGCCTCAATGGAGGTGAAGTTCTGCCACTTATCTTTGATTCTTTAGGAGCTTAAAATGGGCATTGTAGGTAGTTGAAGCTACAATTAAAGAATTTTGATTAGTGGATTCACATTATCCATTCGAATAGGGATAAATAATGTTGGAAAAATCGTATTCGATCTTACCAATTGAATGTTTACGACTGAGTGCATCAGCCACAACATTTGCCTTACCCGGGTGGTAATCAATGATTAGATCATAGTCTTTTAATAGTTCCACCCATCTTTGTTGTCGAAAATTTAACTCCTTACTTCACTAACATTTCTTAGAGGTCTCCACTCAATGATGGTTTGAAGATTCATAGGATCAACCTTTATCCTTTTAGCCGAGATAACATGACCCAGGAAGGATACTTCTAAGAGCCAGAACTCACATTTTCTCTATTTGGCATATAGCCGATTCTCCCTCAATGTTTGGAGTACAATTCAAAGGTGATTAGCATGTTCTTCTTTGTCCTTTGAGTAGAGAAGAATGTCGTTAATAAAGACAACCACAAATTTGTCCAAATAGGGTTTGAACACTCGGTTCATTTATTCTATGAAAGCCGCTAGAGCATTGGTTAGCCTGAAAGGCATGACTAGGAGCTCGTAATGACCATATCGAGTCCTGAAAGCCATTTTGGATATATCTGAGTCTTGTATTCTCATTTGATAGTACCCTGATCGTAAATCAATCTTGGGGAAGACTTTGACATCCTTGAATTGATCGAACAAGTCCTCAATCCTTGGCAATGGATACTTGTTTTTGATAGTGAGCCGGTTTAGCTGACGATAGTCAATACATAGCCTCATCGACCCGTCTTTCTTCTTAACAAACAATACGGGTGCTCCCCAGAGCGAAGAGCTAGGTCGGATGAAGCCCTTGTCTTGAAGCTCTTGCAATTGTTGCTTAAACTCCTTGAGTTCAATAGGGACCATTCAATATGGAGCGATAGACACTGGATCACTCCCGGGTTGAACTTCAATATTGAATTTGACTTTCTGAATAAGGGGTAATCCTGACAATTCCTCAAGAAAAACGTCAGGGAAGTCAAAAAAATAGGGAATGAACTCACCCCAAATTTAATTTCATCACTTTTAATCATAGCAGCAAATATGCTAATAGTTTTCTTGTTGATCAAGGTAACAGATTTTTCTCCTAGACCTCGGAGAAACATTTTTCTCTTTTGGCAATCTACCCAAGCTTGATGTATTCCTAACCAATCTAATCCTTGAATGAGATCAAATTCAACAAAAAGGCAATACCAATAGGTTGGCTAGGAAAGGGATGCTCTGAATAAACAATGGGCAATCCTTACGTATTTGGTTCACTATTACATTGTCTCCTAAAGTATTGGTAGCAATAAAGCTACAACTAACATATTCAGGCTTCAATTTAAGCTTTTCAATTCAAGGAGATCTTATGACCGATGATTGAAGTGCATCTTATTGCATAAGCAATCTTACTTGTCTTTTACTTGATGTCTTTTAAAAATTCAATTAATCATTTTGGTTCCTTCCAATGTCTTTCAATATCACGGCTCTAAGATTCAATATTTGTAGGATAATTGATTATTTCTCGATTTAATAATAGACTTCAACATTCATAGTTAACTGCCCTATGCGAGCCTTAAGTATATGATCATGATTTACACATATCACATAACGAATCAATAATCGGAATGACACTGTGTCACCCGAGACATAGACAACTACACACACATTGAATAAGATGGATCACAGGAACTTCCTACTGAACTTGTTGAGGTTCAGCAGGCTTCTGGGGATCCTGGTTCATCCTTACGCTTCCTCCCTCATTGGAAGAGCCAGTCAGGCTTTCATTGTCCTTGCCCAATCTTGTTTCAGACATTCTATATATAAGGAATAAGAGAAGTCAAGCTCAAGTCACAATCCGATCAGTATTCAAGTAAATCCTAGGTGGCACCTAAATGACCAACGACAATAACCTATTCATGCAATAGACCCTAGAATCATGCCACCATAAGCTCTGATTACCATTCTGTAACATACTCTAACCACCCTAGTAGGATTAGGTAAGTTACCACATTTACAATCAATAATCCATACCTTATAAGCTAGTTAACTTCATTCGACTTAAGCCTTTCTTGTACATTAAGAAACAATTCGACTAGGTGAGGACCCATTATACAATGTGTGATGCACCTATTAGATACATTAGTACCCCTAATGCAATTTTGATCTCACATTCAATACCATTTAAGACTTACTTGATGTATAAGAAACCATTCGAATTGTATGATTAACACAATAGAAGTTTACAAGATTCATTGTAGCTATTAAGCATACCACTAGATGAATTACATCATTTACTTAAGTTACCATAATCTAATATATATTCTTACAATGTTTATACACCATTCAGCTAGTAGGATTATCAAACATATGTGCTTACAATATCATATACATCATTCAGCTAGACCATAAGTGACCAAGGTGGTTCAATTTTAAACATTTAGATTACTATGTTTGCTAGATGTTAACTAGTCATTTGCAAGAGATCTATTCAACATGACATGCATAATTCAACCATAAAAACCTAATGTTCGGCTAACAAGCACACAAGTTCATTAAAGTGCATACATGCTCATATATATACATACCATACTCTTATAGATCATTGATGAGCTTAATTTATACAAACCATAACTAAGTGATTATAATTATATATGCCTTAGATGCCACCATCCTAGGAGAACTATAACAAGGTGGAAACATACTCTTTCAAGCAAAATGTGACTTATACGAGCTTAGACTTCGGGATAGAATCCATTATCAACCTGAATCGTAGAAATGAGACTTGAATAAGCAAAGCTTAGTGAGTGAGTTAAAGTTACAAGGCAACAATACAATAAGTCTCAACTATGAACCATCAAATAGATGGTATGGTTCCCTCCATCAATAAGGAACCATTCGAACTAGGCAACAATACTAGGTGCATTGCTTAAATTTTTCAATCCAATATCAACACAAGGCTTGAAGTTTAGACATGCTTAATCATCCAATTCGATTTCTTTAGGCTTCACATATCCTTTGAACAAAATCAATGTTTCAATATCAAGCAATCTCCTAAGCAATGTTAAATGGTTCATGGCATTTCATGTTTTCTTTACAATCAAGCAATCTCATAAGTAATGTTCAATCAATGTTTCAATACACAAGCAATCTCCTAAGCAATGTTCAATAGTTCATGGCATTTGATGTTTCCTTTACAATCAAGCAATCTCATAAGCATGGTTCAATCAATGTTTCAATGTCAATATTTCAAGGCATTCGATATTCCTTTACCATCAAGTAATATCATATAAACAATGTTCAAGCATGGTTTCAATGTTTCAATGATTCAATGTTTAAATCAATTAATACAATTCAATATGACAATAGATTCAATGTATATGGTGTATAAGTTCATTTTAAGTATAGCCTTGAGAATCGATTACTCAGTCTAGATACTCGAGTCTCCAACCAAACTGTCGCCAATAACAATAATCAATATGGTACCAAGTACCTAGACAATCCCTCCTACTGTCGCCAATGACCAATAACAATGCTTCCCTTCTACTGTCTCCAATTAGGGACCAATGTCCCGGACCATAGTCCACCCCAACAATGAGCTCTATAGACGCTATGGCATGCCAACTATATCTAAGACTGAATCGAGACCAAGGCCTACAATAGTTATCACTTTCAATCAATTAGAAGCATGATTCAATTCAATATGCACAATTTGTGCCAATATTCCCTTTTAGTCGAATAGGGCTCAATCCAATCCAATATCAATGTTTCCATGGTTAATGTAGGAGTATAAATCACTATGTCATTCAACAATGAATTTTGTACTTCTATCTATAACATCATGCTTCATTTCAATATAGCTCAATTAGGCAATAAGAACATGAAAACAATCAATGTCAATTCAAGCATGCTTCACAATCATGTAACCACTCAAAGGAGTACTTACCTTGCTAATACTCCATAGCAAGCTCATTATACAATTTATACTTAAGGTTCAATAAAAATTACAAATCAAAACAGACTTGGAGAGGTTACCGCCCTCTTCAAACTTTAAACTACACTCACTAGAATTTTTCGAGCTATAGTCGATCCCGGATTGTAATCCCTTTTTCTATACTAGCTTGTTGATCTATTTGAGCCCCTTTATCATCAATTTCCTCTTGATATAACACATTAGAAGCAAACACATATCAAGACAAGTTCACAAGGTCATTCAATTCAAGACAATGTCATTAAATCAAGCAATGCTACAAGCATATAACATTCACATATTGGGCAGCATGCTCATGTGCATTGTCCTTTACTGTTAACTACAATTTTCTACATTCTAGTTCATGTAAAACAAGGCATATTCCAAGGCCTAAAACTGTTTACAAGATAGTTTGCAAAATGCCACAAAACACTATGCATTTGCCTATACAGCTGCTGCCAGGCAGCTTGCACTCTAGTCACTAAATCATGCATACCTTTCATTCCGTACGTCGGAATTTCAATTGGTTTACACCATTGGAAAGATAACAAAAATGTATTTATGACCATATAAGGCTTTCATTTTATTTCTTTTCCAATTAATACAGTTTTTAACTTAAAGACAGAGCATTTTGTTACACTGGGCAGTTTGCACTGTCTCCAGTATTTATTCTCTACATTTCAGTATACAACCCAGAGTTCTGTTCTGTTTTCTCCTAGTTCATTTAGACATACCAAGGTGTTGTCTATAAAAACTTCAGCCTTAAATTCATTATATACAATTTTTAGTAATTTTTCAAAGTCACTGCCCATAATAGAGCATTCTGGGCAGATTACACTAGGTTGGATTTCTAGCTTCTTAACTCATTTTAGCAAGGTCCTAACATGGAAATTCCATTCATGTTCATGTTCATACATGTCTAGGTCATCATAATTCACCTAGCAATGTTCTTAAAATAGGGCATAATCATGCTGAACCTAGTTTGATCTATTTGATCACATTTACACATTCAATTCATCAACTAGGCAGTCCATTACCTAATTTAACTAGTTCAATTTGGTGTAGTCACATTTCCAGCAACACGTGTATTCAACTAAATCTTCCTTTTACCTAGAAACATGATCAAAACAGGATTCTATGTTCATTTAACATGTTAACACAATTTCTCAATCAAAACAGTCCCTAATCAAGACTGTTTTCAATCGTTCATATACTTCAAATTTCCAGCAACTATACATATATCCTTTATCAAATTAGTTACTAGAAATTACAATCTCAAGTTCAAATTGAAGTTAGCATGTTCCTAACATACATAGAAACCATCCAATTCATCAAGACAACAAGAGCATCATCATATGCATAATCAAACAATCTATAACACATCAAGGAAGAGATTTCACCTTCCTATCAAGATTATATGAGTGTTAGCAACTCCAATTTCACCAAATTCAAGCTTGAATCTATGTTTATGGTGCTTTCTCACTCAATCCTCTTTTTTCTCTTCCTATTCACTTACACGGCCAATAGATGAGAAGAAGATGATAATGGGTCATCCATTATCTCATGCAATTGACTAATTTGCCCTTAATTATCCTTTAATTAATGACATGTGTAGGGTCATTTTAGGAATGTTTGAATTTTGCATGCATTCCTTCAATTTGTCATTTGTTTTGGTTTGGTCACTTATACAATAGGTTACTACTTTTTCAATTATAGCATCCTAGTCCTTAGCAACTAGATTTAACACCCTTCTTTCAATCAATTAGGGATTAAATGAAGGCATTGTAGTAACTTCTTTTATACTAGATTTGAGGATATTACACTTCATTTGACAAAGTCCTTTCCGTTATAAAGTTGCAATTCCAGCTTTCGCTTGGTTTTTTTATCTTTTTTTTTCACAAAGGAGTCTTCTTCCATACCCTTTTCTTTAGTCATGGTAGCAATCATACCCATCAAATCATTGATTTGCCCCCTGGTTTCCTCTTAGAGCTTCTTCATATATGTTATTATCTCTCTTTGATTTCAAACCAAATATTCTTGAAGCTGTTCGAGCTTATCAACCCTAGCCACTAGGCCATTCATACTTCTTAAGCTGAACAAGCTAGAAGTCATTCCTTTGTTCTTCCTATCTTCCGAGACAAATGCCTTTCTCAAATTGGCTTATATTTCAGCAAAATTGTCTTCCATTTGCTTTTTCTAGGGTCGGGTGAATTGTGAATACAAAATCTTTGATTACTCTCACAAAATCCCCCACTATTAATCTTATGGTTTAATTACTTAACTTATGATACATGCTTTCATATAATGTATAGAACAAATAAAATTCATGGATGTATGTAAATAAAGGCATTGATTCACTATGTGGTCACCCTAGAGCAACTCTCATTGGCTTGAAAAAGGTTCTCGATGCAAGGGAGACAAAAAAATCTTTCACCAATAAGTCTCGAGCCTATCTTCCAATTCTTCAATGGCTCTAAGTAGCCGAAACGATCTTGATATCACGTCTATCTCGGGGCCATGAAAGAAATAAAGTGCTTCGGCTTCTGCGGCTGATCTCTTCACATGCTGGGCTATCCCTTGCACTTGAACTGTCAAAATATGATGTACTGGTCTAGGTCTTGAATAAATCAGCTATCATCATGAAGACACGTGAATAACCATGAACTGTAACTTCAAGTTTCGATCAGATCTTAAAACATCTCCTTCTAATGCTGACTGGCCTGAAGCTCGAGGAATCCATTTTGATTACGATATTCTTGGAAAGACTGACTGACTCTCCCACCTTTCTTTCGAATCTTAAAATGTCATCTTGTTGTGGGGCCACCTGAGCGTATTCCCGTATTATGCGCTTACCTGGAAAACTGTCACCTTGAACCCTTTTGGTCAACATAGGACCACTTCTCACTGTTGAGTTGGTATCCTCCCACTTGAGATACCTCTCGCTTACCTTTATGTCATGCAATGTAGATGCAAAAATATATGCAAAGCAAAATAAAATGCGAAAAGAAACAAGTCAGTACTGGATAAAATCAATAAATACAGGAATTAAATAAAGCTTCAACCAAAACTAGCCTATATACATCATTTCTACCAACCTAGGTTTACCCGCATGGGTCTAAAAAGGGTAGGCTTTCTATGTTCTCTACATGCAGTTTTGGTACCTAAAGGTTCCCAAATTGTCCTCGCTATCCCCTACTAAGGGTAGCAAGGCCCCTGATCATCACCCATTATAGGCTCGTTTCAATCGAGTTCAATTCAGGGGGACTCATTCACCATGTCCGTACAGGGAAACAATATTCCCACGAAGACATGGGGTACTCGAGCCACGAAGGTACTTGCTAGGCCCATACGGAGGAATGATATCCCCACGAAAGCACTAGCATTTCCCCCACTTAAAAGGACGAGTTTATATGTCAAATTTTAAATACGTTAAAATAAACTCGCATTTATAAACAAATTTCAACTTAATTGTCACTTTAACTTGCAACTTCTCATATTAGTAAAGCAGTAAACTTTTTTTAGGCCTGGTCGTTTTTTTGTAAAAAAAAAAGTTTTTCCCTATCAGAGTCTCCATGTTGTAGCGACGTTTTAAAAACTCTATTCGTTTGATATGTCATTCTTTTTTTAAAAACCATTTATTAAAAGGGGGATTTATTTTAAAAATCACATTTTGGAAATAAAAGACTTGGAGTTGCCACCGGTCACTTGGATTAGGTAGACCGAACACCAAAAATAAAACTACAGATTCTAGGTTCGGGAGTCGGTTACGAGTGGGGAAGGTGTAGCACCCCCACTACACTCGAAAATTGATACCAAATTAATTACCGCTTTATTAATATTAAATTTTGCGAGTTAAAGTGACAATTAAATCAAAATTTGGTTATACATGCGAGTAAATTTTAAGGGCCCCATTATTCGAGAATAAACAAAAAAACTACCACCACTACGATTGGTACTAGCCATGCTTATTCCCGAATAAAAGGGCACCACATTAACAATTTATAATCCGGATGCAACATACTATAATATGGCAAAAAAACATAAAACATAAGGTTCACATGTCCAAATAAGTAAACATCATCAATACACATACACATATAAGCATGACACTAAATACAAGATCACATGGTAAATTTGCCATTATACAAGCATATAGACATAAACAAAAGCAAGGAAGTAACAAAATTCATGGAATCCCAAACTACATGCACGATACCTAAAACACATATCGAGGCATAAAAAATACATACAAAGGAGATCTAACAGCCTCGAACATATATATATTTATACACGAAAACATCGAATATACACATATATATATACAGGCACGCCCACGAAGCTATATTATAAAGCATACATAATACATATATACATATATGAGGACTAAGATAGTGACTATAACTAAACTTGAAAAGCTATGTAACATAATATACGTACACATATGAGACATATAATATACAAGAAACCAACATCCGCATATTTAAGTAACATATACATATATGTGCATAAACATACATTATAAACAATCATCATATCAATATAACACATATATACCATAAAAGACAATATGAATACAAATAAGACTGAAATTAAAAGAAAGCCAAAAAATAGTACAGAAATGTAAAATATGCATGAAGAAAGGACTAAATTGAAACGGAAAAGGAAAACAAGGGGAAAAGAGGTATTTGAACCGTTTGAAGATCAATTAAGGTCAAATAGGGACGAGATTGAAAGATTTTAGAAAACTATAGGAACCAGGGGTGTGATTTTGAAAAGCGAGATGGCTGCGGGTGAAGTTTTGAAAACATTGAGGGGTTTAATGAGGTAAACCGAGTATAAAAACCACTCATTTTTACAGAAAATGGAAATTTTTGCCCCATTTCTCCAAAAGTTCTTTGAAAACCTCCTATTTCTCTTATTTCCTCTAAAACTAGGGATGAACACTGTCGTGTGCTCATCCTTAAACCCAAAAAGCCGCCACCGAACCTAGATTTTGGCAGCCCCCCTCTACGTCAGTCGTCGCTCGACAGTGGCCAGTGAACTCCCAAAAGCCCTAAAAACCCCTTTATCTTTTCTAAACCATGATCTACTCAGATCTAAACTCAAATCTTAAAAAAACCTTGAAACCGCTTTTGTTTTGAAAACCAGAGACCAAGAGTCCTTTTTTTGAAACTGATAACCCTTTTTTGAAAACCAAGATCCTCCCTTTTCTGTCGATCTCTCCAACGACTCACCACACATGGCCTTGGAGAGGTCGGAAGCTTATCGTCGACCAAAGTGTGCAATAGACAAGGGAAACTGAACTGACACTGGGAAGATGAACCCACTCGAAGGTAAACACTAAAACCTAATTTCTTTTTGTATGTATATGCTTTGATCATGATATGAGAAGAGAAAGGCTACCTCTAAAGCTTTTAGGTGTTTCTTGTTTTTGTTTTCGATTCCCAAGATTTTCTCGAATGGGTCTTACAATTGTTTAGGGTTTTATGTTTTATACCCCGATATTATATGTGTTTAAAAAATGAAAAAAGAATCCTAATATCCTATTGGCTGCCTTTGTAATCAGATATTTTGTTTTTTTCTTTCCATGTAATGAGCGGTCTGAGGGGAGGGGGAAATCAGATGACAGTGCAGTAGACGATGAACTTCTCTAGCATTGTACTTTATGTCCCCTCGTGTGTCGTGGATGAACGAGAGGAGGAGGCGGCCAGAGGGAGAAGCTACTTGGGGGGAAAAGCTTTCTGGTGGCTGTTGGATCTCTACCAGCATGGAGATGAAGTTGGGAGGTCAACCGATGATCGTGGCAGCTATGCAGGAGATGAGGAGGCAGACGCGTGGTGCACAAGCGAGTGGAGAGCTGAAACGTCGCACATGCGGTACGCATTGGAGCTAGAGAGATGTTCTAGCTGGAATCTGGACTGTCATATCTTAATTTAGATTTAACGGCTGTGATGCAGCTGCGCCAAAGACAAAAAGGCATTAGTGTTTCATCAAATTAGGGTTTTTTAGGTTTTAGGCCAAAACGCGCCTTAATGTGATCATTTATTATTTTGGGTTTTAAAAGTTTTGTAAATGGACATTATTTTAATGGGTTGTTATATATAGACTTAGGCTTTTTTATTTAAACTTGTTTTTTTGGGTTCTCAGATTTATTTTACAACAACAACAACAACAATAATAATAATAACGATAATGATAATAATACTAATAATAGTAATATGGTAGAATGAAAGGTGATAGTATTATATAATGACTAAAAAGAGATAGACCCGGATAAAATTAGTGTCCAAACATCATATAATGAAACATTGCATGTGGAATCATGTGGTACTAACGCAAATTATATAAAGAAAATCTAGCATCATTATGGCATAAACGCTTAGGTCATATCTCAAAAGGTAGGATTGAGCGTCTTATGTCTAATGGTATTTTGGAGTCCATTGACTTTACGGACTTTAATGTTTGTGTTGATTGTATCAAGGGAAAGAAGACCAAAACTAAGATATTAGGTGCAATCAAATCTACAAACATCTTAGAATTAATTCATACTGATATTTATGGACCATTTCCTATGGCATCTTGGAATGGTCAACAATATTTCATAACACTCATAGACGACTACACATGTTATGAGTACCTATATCTCATTCACGAGAAATCTCAATTTTTGGATGTGTTCAAATCTTATAAAGCTGAAGATGAAAATCAACTCAACAAAAGAATTAAAAAAGTCAAATTTGATCGTGGTGGTGAGTACTATGGTAGAAATGATGGCTTAGCTGAACAATGTCCAGAACCATTTGCAAAATTCCTAGAGTAATTCGGTATTGTCCCACAATACACCATGCCCGGATCACCTAATATGAATGGTGTAGCTGAGAGACATAATAGGACTATTAAGGATATGGTAAATAGTATGATTGCTCAATCTACCTTACTTGAGTCCCTCTGGAGAAGCATTTAAGATAGCAACATACATTCTGAATAGAGTACCAATAATGGAGCTGAAAAGACTCCTTATGAGCTTTGGACAGGTTAAAAGCCTACTCTAAAGCACTTTCACATTTGGGGATGTCCAATTGAGGCAAGGCCTTATAAGCCAGATGAAAAGAAATTGGACTCCAAAATAGTATGCATCTACTTTATTGGTTATTCTGAATGATCTAGTGACTATAAATTTTATGATCCTATGATTAAGAATATTTTTGAGACAGAAACTGCAACATTTTTGAGGATGTTGAGTTCTAACTCTGTTCCTACTATCACTTCTAATGATGTTCAGTTTCTCATACCTGTCATTATCAAGAAGTGAATCTGGAACCTGAACAAGAAAATGTTGAACAAGTTCCTCCTATTCAGGATGAGGTAAATGTTCTAGAAGAACAAGCTCAACAACCTCAAGAACAAGTGTCGTTAAGGAGATTAACGAAAGGAAGGAGAAATGCTATTCTGGATGATTATGTTGTATTTATCCAATAAAATGAGGATGGCAATGGAATGATAGAAGAAGATCCAATCAACTTTTATCAGGCCATGCAAAGTATTAACTTTCAAAAGTAGATTGATGCCATAAAAAAGAGTATAAATCCATGCAAGACAATAAAGTTTGGGAACTTGTCTCAATACCTGAAGGTGTAAAGCCAATTTGTTGTAAATGGATATTTAAAACCAAGAGGGATGCAAATGGTAATGTGGAGAGGCACAAGGCATGTCTTGTAGCTAAAGGATATGCTCAAAAGGAAGGCATTGACTTTTCAGAGACTTTCTCTCTAGTTTCATCGAAAGACTCTTTTAGGACAATCATGGAACTTGTAGCTCATTTTAATCTTGAGTTACATCATATGGTGTTAAGGCTGCGTTTCTCATTAGAGACATTGAAGAAAGAATTTATATTGTGCAACTAGAAGACTTTGAGTCTGGAGACCCAGAGAATATAGTTTGCAAATTAACAAAATCCAACTATAAACTCAAGCAAGCTTCTCGTCAATGGTACCAAAAATTTCATCAAGTAATTGTCTCGTTCAGTTTTGAGATGAATATTGTTGATGATTGTGTGTATCACAAGTTCAATGGGATTAAGCATATATTTTCAATTTGGCATGCATGAAACCAAGAGATTTCTATCTAAGCATTTTGAAATGAAAGATCTTGGGGATGTTTCTCTTGTTTTAGGAATTCAGATACATTGAGATCGATCTCGGGGTATTCTTGGATTGTCACAAAAGAACTATATCGATAAAGTACTTAAAAGATTTGGCGTGCAAAATAGTAAACCAATGGACACCCCTGTCGCTAAAGGAGACAATTTTTGTTAGGCTCACTACCCTAAAAGTAACCTTGAAATTCAAGAACTATAGAAGAATCCCTATACATCAGCTATTGGGAGTTTAATGTATGCTCGGATTTGTATACGTCTGGATATTGCATACATTGTTGGGATGTTAGAAAGATATTCAAGCAACCATGGTATGGAACATTGGATAGTACCCATGAGGGTTATGATGTATCTTCAGAGAAAAAAGATTACATGCTCACTTACAGGAAATTAGAACATTTAGAGGTCGTAGGGTATTTAGATTCTAATTTCGCTGGGTGCCAAGATAGAAAAAAATCTACATCAAGCTATATTTATCTCTTAGCTGGAGGAGCTATATCCTAGAAAAGTGGCAAACAAACATTTGTAGCTTCTTCAACTATGGCAGCAAAGTTGTAGCATGCTGTGAGGCATTAAATCATGGAATATGGCTGTGAAATTTTGTCATTGGGCTACGTATTATAGAGAATATGGAAAGACCACTTAAATTATTTTGTGACAATAAGTCAACAATACTATATTACAACAACAATATGAGCTCTTCTAAGTCAAAACACATAGACATAAAGTTCCTAGTTGTAAAAGAAAGAGTGAAAAGTGGACAAATATCCATAGAACACATTGAGACAAACTCCATTATAGCGGATCCACTCTCAAAAGGTTTACCACCCAAGGTCTTTCATGAGCACACTACTCATATGGGTGTTACAACATTTGAGGATATTATTGTTTGAGTGGGAGTTTGTTATTTGTTTTCATTATGTTTGTTTTTGGAAATTTATGTATTTGGTTATTTTCTGATTAGAAAAGAAGTATTCAGTTTATTCACTCTTTTCTTATTTTTGATAAGGACCTCACTTAAGTTTAAAGAAGAGCAGTTGAAAATAGGCATGTTCGGTTCACATTACATGTAATTTCCATGCTACGCATCCATGATTGATCTATTTCATTTGATTGTGTTTGTATATGTGACCATTGATAGATTCAATCATGATTGATATGGCAAAGATCGCTTTGATCCTATATGGATATAGTTGATGGAAGAGATTGTTAAAGAATACCTATTGTATGATAGCAAATTTTTGAGCTTATAAGGTTATACATTTGTCAGGAAACATATGTTGCCAAAGCGGGATATTGTTGGATTAAAACCCGCAATTGTGGGCACATATGTATAATGTTTGTTGCTATATAAAGTCTGACACGAAATTAAGTGACGTAATAACCTAAGTTTTCTTAACTTAAAGAATTAATTAAGCTTTATGCTAGATTGTTATGTGGTCACCAAATCTTGAAATCGATTATAATTTTTAGGGACCCAGTTTGAAGTTTTAGAAAGTGCATAACCAATGTACCATGAACCGAAAAGAAATACTTGCAATTATGATGGTTGCATGATAATAGAAAAAATGGTTAATGACCCTTACACATGGCACTGGATGGAGAGGCCATGTAGGGTGATTGGCCTTATGGAATTCCATCATGCAAAATGAACCATTCCTTTTATTCCTTTGAGAGAGGCCGAAACTTAGTAGAGAGAGAGAGAGAAGAGCTCGAGCTTATCATCCATGGAGTCTTAGGGGAATTCGAATTTTGCTAGCTAAAATCTTGCCATCTGAACAACTTCCTTTAAGTGAGAAGGGTAAGAATTTAATATATTGCTTGTATTAGATTCTAAGATAGAATAATTGATTATGAAGTTTTGATATATTTGTGACTTTGATGATTGTTAGAGAAGGATGAGATTACGTGACTAGAATTAACTATATAGAGACCCATATCTAAAATATATGTATATATGTGATTGTGTAAGTGGGTGATTTGTTTGAATATTTCTTAAAGAGGGTAGAATTTTGTTTGTCATGGAAAGCATGTAGAAACTATTTCAAGTCTACGTTTCAAATGAATTTGATTGAACTGAATTGAATGAAATAATGTTACAAGAATTGAATTGATTTACATCCTCTTTGAACTCCAAAGCAAAGGTTGTTTAGAATCATGTAGTGTCTAGTTTGGCCTGTTTGATATGAACAAAACAATCTATTTATATATTGTTTTGTTTTGTATTCAAAGACTGATTTTCGGGCTGTTTTAATTAATTAAAAGGGTACCTACAAGAACAGTGCATAAAGTACTTATATTACAAGGTTTTAATGATGTATAAAACTTAAAATTTACTCATGGAAATCCAAAAGATTGTTCTGCTTTTTTTAAGTGTAATTTTTTTGGGATTGTTTTATGTGTGTTGTGGACAATTTAACTTAAAGAATGAGTTGTTAGAAGTTTATATGTGTAATGTTATTAAATGGGAATATTTTGGGTGAAGATGAATGTTGATTCGGGACTGTTTTTGTCCTGCAACACCCATCCTTAGTTTTGTAGAAAAACCAAGTCTGAGGTGCTTAAAACGAAACAAGGAAACTAACTTGTATCACAAGTTAGTATGCGATCAAGCATAAGGAAAGCTTGAAATGTAAGGTAAAACAGATTTGCAAACCAAGCAACCATTTCTAGAAACTTATACTACAAGGTAACCTACAAATAGACATAAGAATAGATATTATCAATTTGATATTTGCACAACTATGTTATACAAGAATGTTTTCCTTATTGTTAAACAATGGTCTTCAAGGATGTTAAATAGGTGATTAGATTTTTATCGAGTTCACTTCTTATTCAGTCTGCTCATTAATTTCTTTGTATTATCATGGCAAGAACTTATAATGGCTCAAATACTTACACACAGATCGACATAAAGCATTTACATACAAGACATGACTAAATTCTCAATCATACTCTTCACACACTCGAACCATCATCAAAGGCTCAAAACTATCGAATATAAGCATCTAATAAGCATCAAGTACTAGTCAACAACTATAAACACTACAAGCATCACCATTCAAAGTACATACATGTCAACCTTACAACCTAGATGAACCTTAATACATATATACATGCCAAAAGTAAACTATATGCTCTAGCATGGACCTTAATGCCACCATACTAGGAGTACTAGGAAACAAAACATACGTTAAGCTTCATGTGACCTTGTCCAAGCTTCCCAAAGCTCCGACCAAAACGAGATTAACCTCAAACGTATCGGGAGGCATAAATAGGTAAGTAAAGTTTACTTAGTGAGGTAGTCGAACAAAAAAATGAGAAATACGGAATAAACAAATTATAGGGTATTTTTCTTAACTCTAATTCAAGTCTTATATAGATAAGAGAGATAGCTAGAATTCAAATAGAAGTATAGTTCTATGAAGGACTAAATAAACTTAATTTGATATACTTAACATACAACAATAGAGATATAGGGTATATTATAACCAACATAACTTACTTATGAAACAAGCAACAGATTTGAGTTTCATGATCATATAAGCAAGATTAATACTAGTATCGCATATATTAAACAATATCCTTGGTGAGATTACAAGTATCATACACTTGTTTAAGTGAAGTAGCCTTGATTTTAATCAGTCTAGGTACTCGAATCATATGACGTCAATCGTCAAACGAGGGTACCCGATGTACCAAATAAGGGACCCTAGTTCGAATAAGGGACCATAGTCCAAACACGGGACCGTAGTCCGAAAAAGGGACCGTAGTTCATTCTATCAATGAGCTCTATTGACTTTATGGCATGCCAATTGTACCTAAGGCTAACCGAAACCAAGGCTTATTTCTTAATCATAACACGTCGTTTTCATAACAAGATGAGCATAGCTCTAGGTTTAGAGATTCATCTATCCATCATTTGAAATTTCCACATAACATACATCATTTGATTGAACTTAATACATTATATGCATACTCCCATTACACATATCATAAAACAGTCTTTTAGAAGCACTTACCTCCCTTCCAAGCTTAAGCACATGCATAATTTAAATAGCATGTAAACAAGACATAATAAAATTGAATATATTGTTCGGGATAGTTTTAAGATACCCCGAGATTCTAAACTACACTCACAGATTAAACTAAGCTACTATTGTCCCTGAACAATGATTCCTTTTTGTTTTTCTTCAATTTGTTTGATCCCTTTATTGTCTAGTCATAACAAGGATATAAATATGCATTAGAACTAAATTTATCACCCAATTACTTAATTAATCAATAAACATATATATACAACAACCAAGCTGTCTAACTTACTATATAACATGCAAGTTTATATATATATATATATATCTCACTATAGAATATTTCAAATTAAACATACAAGCAGTCCACCAATTCTGCCCATGTATTTCCAGCACTTCCTAACCAATCTAACTCCATGATTAGATCGAATTCGTTAAAGGGCAAGAATAAAAGATCGACAAGAAAATGAATGACTTGTATGAACAGGGGATAGTTCCTGCACATTTGATTTATATTAACTCTATTTCCTAAGGTGTTTGTGACAATAAGATTACATTCAATTGCTTCAAAGGTTAACTTGAATCTTTCAATCAAGGTGGAACAAAAGAAGGAGTGGGTTGAATCCGAGTCGAATAAAGCATAAACATGATTAGCATATAATTCGATTGTACCTGCAATAACATCAGGGGATTCTTCTTCTTCTTATCCCTGAACATGGTATACTAGAGCAGGGCTCGAGACTCTTGATGTGTGGTGAAGGAGGATTGGACTCGATTTCTTTTAGAGTTCCCAAACTAGGCTTGTTTCGATCCTTTACCCTGAGATGAATGCACAGGATTTGTGTTTGAGGACACATGAGCTGGCACTTTATTCGGATTTTGCAAATAATCTCTGACGTAGTGATCCAACCCTCTACACTGGAAGCAAGCATTTGTTTGTTTCCTACATTGGCCCGAATAATAGTTCTGATAGAACTTGCAGATACGAGCTTGAGACTCTCTGCCTGAATTCCATGGGATAAAAATAGAGTTGGAAGGCGTCGAATGCCTAACTATCATCAGGGGTTTGGGCATGAAGTTACTCTTTGAAGGGGAGAAGTGGTTCGATGAACCCCTTCCCTGATTCTTTGACTTATTCGATGGCCAAGGAGGTTTGTTATCATTCCCCTTCCTTTTATCATTACGAGAGTAAGTCCCTTTCCTCCGCTCGGATGCTTTCATCTTGGATTCAGTGGCAATCACCCGATTGACCAAGTCTTGAAAATTAGAGATCTTTAAAGCCGTAAACATAGGGCTTAGTTCATCGTTGAGCCCGTCATTAAACATCTGAAACTTGTCTTCTTCTTTCTTAATATATTCAAATCCATACTTGCATTACTTGCAAAAATCCCTAATGTATTGTTCGATGGGTCTTCCCGCTTGCTTTAGATGCAAAAAGCGTGTTCTGCGCTCGACTAGATACTGCTCACTAATGTACTTATTGCGGAATTCTTTAAGAAAGAACTCATAGGAATAGCATTCTCTAGAGCAGTTAGAGTAGTGGTCTCCCACCAACACAAAGCTTCGTCTGCTAAAAGAGCAGGGCACATTCGAGTTTATGCTTGTCAGAACAATGTAATTGCTTATTCGGAATCCTGGTTGTGGTCTCTAACTAGTATTCTGCTTGTTCAGGATTCTCACCATCCGTTCTCGAGAACGTATAAGCTCGGTGTTGGGCTAACTTGTCAATGGGTGCTCTAGATTGGACTACCACATGTGCATGAGGAGGATTTTGCTTCAAGTAAGCAACAAACTGGTTTAACATTTTTTGTCACACTAAGGAAGCACTCTCTTTGTACTGGATGAATTTGAGGAGCTTCAGGCTGTGGTTTAGCAGCTTTCCGAGGGCCTTGTTGCTCATGATTCATCCTCACACTTCCTCCATCTGTGGAGGAACCAGTCGGGCTTTCAATACCCAGAGTCAGATGTGTTTCAGATATCTGAAAAGGTTGATAGTATCTAAAAGGAAGCTTTCTATTAGACATAGATCACAAGTATCAATTGAAATAACTCCTAGGTGGTAGATGAAACAAAAGATGATGCAATGCAACATAGTTTAGTCCTAAGGTCGACTAAACCTTAGCTCTGAATACCAAATGTAACACCCCATCCTTAGTTTTGTAGAAAAACCAAGTTTGAGATGCTTAAAAAGAAACAATGAAACTAACTTGTATCACACGTTAGCATGCGATCAAGCATAAGGAAAGCTTGAAATGTAAGGTAAAACAAATTTGCAAACCAAGCAACCATTTCTAGAAACTTATACTACAAGGTAACCTACAAATAGACATAAGAATAGATATGATCAATTTGATATTTGCTCAACTATGTTATACACGAATGTTTTCCTTATTTTTAAACAATGAATGGTCTTCAAGGATGTTAAATAGGTGATTAGATTTTTATCGAGTTCACTTCTTATTCATTCTACTCATTAATTTCTTTATATTATCATGGCAAGAGCTTATAATGGCTCAACTACTTACACACAGATCGACATCAAGCATTTACATACATGACACGACTAAATTCTCAATCATACTCTTCACACACTTAAACCATTATCAAAGGCTCAAAACTATCAAATATAAGCATCTAATAAGCATCAAGTACTAGTCAGCAACTATAACCACTGCAAGCATCACCATTCAAAGTACTTACATGCCAACCTTACAACCTAGATGGTTTTTAGTACATATATACATGCCAAAAGTAAACTATATGCTCTAGCATGGACTTTAATGCCACCATACTAGGAGTACTAGGAAACAAAACATACGTTAAGCTTCTTGTGACCTTGTCCAAGCTTCCCAAAGCTCTAAACAAAACGAGATTAATCTAAAACGTGTCAGGAGGCATAAATAAGTAAAGTTTACTTAGTGAGGTAGTCGAACAAAACAATGAGAAATATGGAATAAACAAATCATGGAGTATTTTCCTTAACTCTAATTCAAGTCTTATATAGATAAGAGAGATAGCTAGAATTTGAATAGAAGTATATTTCTATGAAAGATTGGGCTTAACATACAAAAGTTGAGATATAAGGTCTATTATAACTAACACCACTTACTTATGAAACAAGCAACATATTTGACTTTCATGATCATATAAGAAAGATTAAAACTAGCATCGCATATATTAAACAATATCGATCACATGTATCATGCATTTCTTTAAGTGACGTAGCCTTGATTTTAAACAGTCTAGGTACTCGAATCATATGAAGATAATCGTCAAACAAGGCACCCGAAGTACCAAACAAGGGACCATAGTCCGAACAAGGGACCGTAGTCCAAACAAGGGACCGTAGTCTGAACAAGGGACCGTAGTCCAAACAAGGGATCGTAGTCCGTTCTATCAAGGAGCTCTATTGACTCTATGGCATGCCAAATGTACCTAAGACTAACCGAAACCAAGGCTTATTCTTTTATCATAACACATCATTTTCATAACAAGATGAGCATAGCTCCACGTTTAGAGATTCATCTCTCAATAATTCAAAATTTCCACATAACACACATCATTTGATTGAACTTAATACATTATATGCATACTCCCCTTACACATATCATAAAACAGTCTTTTAGAAGCACTTACCTCCCTTCCAAGCTTAAGCACATGCATATTTTAAATAGCATGTAAATAAGACGTAATAAAATTGAATATATTACTTGGGATAGTTTTAAGCTACCCCGAGATTCTAAACTACACTTACAGATTAAACTGAGCTACTCTTGTCCCCGAATAACGATCCATTTTTGCTTTTCTTCAATTTGGTTGATCCCTTTATTGTCTAGTCATAACAAGGATATAACTATGCATTAGAACTAAATTTATCACTCATTTACTTAATCAATCAATAGACATATATATACATCAACCAAGCTGCCCAACTTACTATATAGCATGCAAGTTTATATATATATATATATATATATATATCACTATAGAACATTTTAAATTAAATATACAAGCAGTCCACCAATTCTGCCCATGTATTTCCAGCACTTTGAAAATGTTATAGCAACATGTATACTCATCAAACAACTCTTAAGGTATTAATACGCATTCAAACTTGTTATGTTCATGTAGAATAGTCCCAATCCCTTAAATTTTATTCGAAACAGCCACACATACAACCATGGATATCCAAAACAGTTCCTTAAATCGTTATACACATGAATTTCTATCCCAACTCATAAAATGTTTTTCCCTAAGCTTGCATGAAACCTATTCGCATGTTTTAGAGACTAAATTTGATTCGTTGGTTACACTTAATTCATTTAACAACCCTAGTTCAGGATACATTTCCTAAATTCATTCACAATAACAACTATTAAACTCAAACAATGTTTAAAGCAATCATCGATTTCACATTTGAATTAAGCTGTCTGAATCTTTACAAGCATGCATTAATCATGGTTTACACATATTGCATGAAACATATAACCATTCTGATGGTGGGAAATCATCAAGAGATTAACATTCAATTCAATCAATATTCTCATAACAATTTATATAATCTTCACTCCTAAGTCTAAACACAAGAAAGTAGTAAGGATACTTACTCTCCTTCTCTATGAACCGATATATGCTCTCCCTCTCTAGCTTTCGGCTCCTCTCAAGGGGAAGGGGATGACCATTTTGGAAGTGTAATCCAAATGGCCGAACCTCTCCCTACATGGCTCCCTTCAACGCGCCATGTGTACAAACCCTCATACATTTTTTATTAAACATGCAAGTCTTGAGTTTCAAAACATGTTTAGTTTAGTCACTTACTTATGGCTTTCATCTCTTCCTTTCTTTCGATATGGTCCTAAGCTATTGATTAATATAGGTTGCACAAGGAACAAAGTGTTCAAGAATTAGACATTTGATAACATAATTCTTTCTAGATCAATTTTAGGGGTATTACATGTCAAGTAAATTAAATCGTTAAATCTGCCCTGTTTTGGATTAAGTAAATGTCTTGTTATGTTCAAAAAAAGTAAGGATAGATATGATTTGGTAAATTGTGCTTATGGATGGGAGTATGAGTTTGTAAGGGATGCTTTGTTAATGAATGGAAGATTGATTAAATGTTGGACTGCTAGTATCCAAAAACATTGTTAATGTTTTGCTTAATGAATATTAAACTTGGGAATAGTTTCTAATGGAAATTTAACTTTCGTAATAATTAGACAAAGACGAATTTGATAAAGGGACTCATAGAGTAGAGGCGAGAGAAGAAAGACAAAAAGGAATCATAATTCAAAACTAAGATTAGCAGGAAGACCAATGAGTATAGTTTAAAGCCTCGAGAATGGCTAACAACCCTTCCGAGCAATGCTTACTAGTTGTAACTTAAAATGTATTGTTAAATGCTATAATTGTGCAGGCTTGGAGGCAAGGTACGCATATTAAGAACAAATGTCTTGGAGTATGAGTAAATGATTGAAAAACATGTTTATGAATCTAGTGATTGTCATGATTGAAATGCTAATTATTCAATTCATGTATGTGTATGAATCGAAATGCTAAATCTATGGAAGGTATCTAAACTTCATTTACATGCTCTTCGATATGATTAAATGATTACTTGATGTGCAATAATTCCATAAAGGAATTAATAAAGATGATAATGGCTAATGATCTTTTCAATCAAAGTAAGAAATGACTGAATTCACATATGGTGAATATGATATTGTATCCTATTGAGAAAAAGGTTGATAATGCGAAGTCATAAAGTTATGAAATGGAGCTATGCTCATTCATTGAATTAAAAGATGAACAATGTAAAGCCTTAGTCTCGAGTCAGTCTTAGGTATAATTGGCATGCCATAGAGTCTATAGAGCTCAGTGTTGGGTTTGGACTACGGTCCGGGATATGGTCCCTAGTTGGAAATAGTAGGTGGGATGTGTGTGTATGGTCACTTGGCGACAGTAGGAGGGTTTGACCGATATTGTGGGTACCAAATGTTATGTTAAGTTATGTTATGGGCGACAACTGGTTGGGGACTCGGGTACCTAGACTTAGACTTCGATTCACAAGGCTATGTTAATGAACAAAATAAATGTAAATGTTATATCAAATAAGAACTACGGTGATTTGGCAAACGAGAAATGTGCATTTGTTATATGAAAATTGTATCTTCATGGTATGTTCGAAAGATTGGTTCCATGGTAATGAATTGTTGTGCATTATATTGTTAAGCAAGTTATTGAAAATCTAATAATTGAATTGTTATGGCTTAATTTGTAATGATATGACTCATGTCTATGTTTATTTGGATAAGTATGCCTACCTTGATACTTCTTATTAGCTCAACTTTGTACTCAATTAAGTAGTGAAAGAAGCCTTAGTAAGGCCTACTATTTGAAACTTTAAACTATCTCACTAAGTATACGCTCATAAACTCTTTCACTACTTACAGGTTAAATTCTGAAAGCTGATCAATCTAAGGAGCTTAATCAAGTTGCAAGGAAATCTAAAGAGTATGTTATTAGTTTTGTTCAAACTCCTAGGATGGTGGCACTTTGCATTTGCTTTTGCATCTAGTCTTGATCATTTTGGCATGTATATATTTAAGTTGGGGCTTTGTTTGTAAATCCTTGAGAATGTTTCGAGTAGTTGGATGAATTCCTTTAGTGCTTGAAAGTTTCGAATAGATGGTTGGATGTCTTAGCTGCTTGAATGATTTGAATGGTTGGTTGAATGTATTATGGTTAGTCAAATGCTTGTTGAGTGAGGATTTATCACATAGAAATTTTGGGTTGAACACCTCGAGTAAAATTAAATAATCAGAATTGGGTTAGGTGAATATGTTAAATATTCTACCAAGACTAGATAATAACCAAGAATGAGAGTTATTAGTTTCACATGATTTAAAAAGAATTGTATGGTTATAAATGACCCTAGAATGAATATACAATTATATTGAATGAGACATGTGTTGTAATGTGAACTTCCTATCTATATCACATTTAAACCTTGTCCTAAAGAAGAAAATTTTCTTAAGTATAGTAGAATCCTTCAAGTTGAATTATAGAAAGTTGTATATTCTAAGCAAATCTCTTGTTTGTTCGAACCTTTCATGTTGCTTGTGTTGTACTCTCTTTTGAGTTACATGTTGGTAGTTAAGTAATTGGATCCTTGTTTCACTAGTTCGATTATTGGTTGTTAAAGCTTAATGATTGCAACATGTTTCGATTCATGTATTGTTCAGTTGATGTGCTCGAATACTAACTTGAGTCTCAAGTTAGTTGTGTGTCCTTGTTTTAACACTTTAGACACGGTCTATTACTAAGCCGGGTGTAGGGTGTTACAAGTTACCAATTATGTTACATGTGTTATAAATATTAAATTGTCATGAAATTAAAATTGTAGACACTTTAGACACGGTCTATTACTAAGCTGGGTTTAGGGTGTTACAATTTGGTACCAGAGCTATGGTTTACTTGAATCTGGGGATAAGTTGAGCGCATTGCATCGTTGTTACTTATTTGTGCCACCTATTAGTTTTAAGGATGTGTACTTGTAATGTGTATCTGATTAAGCTCCTTTCTTATTCTAGAATGTCAGAAACAAGATTAAGAAAAGATAATGAAAGCCCAACTGGTTCATCCAATGAAGGAGGAAGTGTGAGGATGAATCAAGATTCTCAAAAGAATGCTGAACCTCAACAAGTTTAGCAAGAAGCTCCTACGATACATCCTCTTCATCAGGAATGTTTCTCCAACCTAAAAGAAGTGTTTGATCAATTGATTGTCTCTATGAGACAAAACCCTCCAACTTTTCTCAATCCCCCGGTAGTAGTACCGGCTAGAGCTTCAATTGATAAATTAGCTCAGTATATAGCTTATACCTTCACCAGAGCCCGTGAAGAAAAGCTAGAAGAAGCTGAATTTTGGTTGGAAGCTATTATAAGGATCTTGACTAAATAGTTGCAATGCTCGGATGAACATAAGTTGGAGTGTGCAATAACTCTTTTGGTTGATGAATCACTTAGCTGGTGGGAAACTACGACTCTGATAGAAGCTATTACTTGGGAATTCTTTCTCAAAAAATTCTGGAAGAAGTATATTAGTGAGCAATATCTTGCTGAACATAAAAAGTGATTCTTGTACTTGAAGCAAGAAGGGAAACTGGTTGAACAATATGTTAGTGAGTTTGCAAGTATTGCAAATACGAGTCCAAATTCATTAAGAAGGGAGAAGATAAGTGTCGGATGTTCATAGATGGGCTCAATGACAAGTTAGGTCCTATGTTCACTACCCTGTGAATTACTAATTTTCAAGATCTGGTAAATCGAGTTATAGCTACTGAAGCCAAGATGAAATCTTCTGACAAGAAGAAGGGGAATCAATCTAGAGGTGACAAGAGGTCGAGAGAGGACTATAAACTGCATTGGAAAAATAAGAAACTGAAGCATCAAGGAAGAAATTCTTTCGATTTTAGCAATTCTTCAAAGGGTAACTTCATACCCAAGCCTCAAACGGTGGGCAAAACTTCTGCACCATCGGTATCCATCAATAGTACTGGAAATACAAGAAGGGAGTCACAAATCCCTACTTGTAATATCTGTCAGAAGCATCATTCGGGTCAGTGCAGGAAGCAGTTGAATGCCTGTTATTTGTGTGGGGAGGCAAATCATTTCATTAAATATTTTCCTCAAAACCCGAATAAACTACCCTCCCATGTACCTAAGGGATCGAACCATTACCAACCACCAAGAGGGAAGGGGCCTAAGCAAGCTCAATCTAGAAATTTTAGGAAGAGTAAGGGAAAGAGTTCGAATGCTACTTATCAGGAGTCTCGAGCACCTGCTCGAGTTTATCATGTACGAGGTCGTGAGGATAAAGACTCACATGATGTAATTGCAGGTAGAAATCCATTAAAATGCACATCCTGTTTATACTCTATTCGATCCGGGATCAACCCATTCCTTTATATGTTCTTCCTTAATTGAGAAATTTGATTTGAAGTCTGAACTCACAAGCAATAATTTAATAGCAACCAATTCTTTACGGGATAAAGTAATTGTAAACCGAGTAGTAAAGATTGCCCTTTGTTTATTCAGGGCATTCCCTTTCCTGGCAATTTGTTGGCTTTGCCCTTTCATGAATTTGATCTCATTTTGGGCCTAGATTGGTTAGGGAAACACAAAGCATGGGTAGATTGTTCTAAGAAAATATTGTATTTACTTGGGTTAGGAAAGAAATCGATAACCTTGTTAGAAAATAAATCTTCTAAACCCATATCACTGTTTGCTGCTATAACCAATTTAAATGAATCCAAACTGTCTCTTGAATCCATTTTAACTGTCTCAGAATTTCCTAATGTGTTTCCCGAGGAACTGCCAGGATTACCACCAACAAGAGAAGTTGAATTTGGAATTTATGTCCAACCAAGATCAACTCAAATTTCCATCACACCTTACCATGTGGCCCCGATCGAACTCAAGGAACTCAAGAGCCAGTTGCGAGAATTACAAGACAAAGGCTTTATTAGGCATATTTCTTCTACTCAGGGACCCCAATTTTATTTGTAAAGAAGAATGATGAATTGATGATACTCTGTATTGACTATCGAAAGTTGAACCAACTTACCATCAAGAAAAAATATCCTTTACCGAGAATTGATGATTTATTTGATTAACTGAAGGATGCTTCGGTGTTTTCTAAGATTGGGGTACTACCAGATGAAAGTTAAGGAATTATATGTTCCTAAAATTGCTTTCAGGACTTGGTATGGTCACTATGAATTTTTAGTGATGCCTTTTGGCTTAACTAATGCTCTAGCAGCATTTATGGATCTCATGAACAGGTTTTTCAAGCCCTGTAACACCCTAAATTGGCCTAGGAAAGTTACCACAATCTAAACTATAGGCTAATTGAATACATAAGCTAATCAATTTAAAGAAGAATGAACATTAGCTATCCTTAAGATCAAATAGGTGAAATTAGAACCAAATTGAATTGAAATTAAAACTAGAAGGCACAAATGGAAGGATCGAAATGTCAACGTGCAAAACTCTAGAGCTTGCATGCAAATGGGATTAATATTAAGGGCCTTGACACATGTTCTCAATTGATGAGAACATGTGCCAATTGAGGATGACTCACGACAACATAGGGTAAGGAATAACAAAAATATTGTCATCCTCCTCCCATTAGCCTCCATTGCCGATTGGAACAAAGAGAAAGGGGAGAGAAAAGCTTCATTGATCACCTTCAAATTTCTTGATTTAGCCTTGATTAAATTTAGCTTGGAGAAGGTATAATACTTGACTTTACATGTTATAGAATGGTTGAATCTTGAATTGATGATGTCCTTGTTGTTTAGATTGACTTGGATGATTGTTATGTATGTTAGGGACATGCTAGCTTCCAATTGAACTTGAAATTTTGGAATGCTAGTAGCCAATTTGATAAGGACAATGTATATAGCTAAAAATAGTGTTGAATTAGGGACTATTTTGATAGAGAAAATGTTCAGGCATGCCAATTGAATGTAATGCTCTGAATTGATCATGTTGCTAGATGAATTGAGGACTGATTTGAGTAAATAAGTTGCTGGAAATGTGAAAGCACCTAATTGAATTATTTAAATTAGGTAATGGACTGCTCAATTGGTAAATTGAATGTGCAATGTTGATCAAATAGATCAAATTGGCTTCAACATGATAATGCCCTATTTTAAGCTCATTGAAAGGTGAATTAGATTGACCTAGGCATGTAAGAACACGAAATTGAATTGAGTTGCCATGTTAGAACCTTGTTAAAATGAGTTAAGAAGCTAGAAACTCAACCTAGTGTAATCTACCCAGAATGCTCTGTTTTGGGCAGTAACTTTGGAAAAATCACCATAAATTGTATAAAATGAATTTAAGGATGGAATTTTTATGGACAACACCTTGATATGTCTAAATTCATTAGAACAAAACAAAACTGAATTCTGGATTGTAGAATGAACTTGTTCCGATTTATGTTTGCTTGTAATGTGTTAGAACCCGGATTGAACATGGTGGAAGAGGAAAGATTGGAACAATCTAAATCTAAGAAAAAAGGAGTGTGGATCCAAGACTAGCTAAGCTTGGAGTATTGTGAGTGTAGTTATCTCTAGGGTTAGGACTGGGTCCTAACCAATGCATGCTTGTTTACATTATTGAAATGCTTAAATGAACCTAATAAGGACTTGACCTAATAAGGGTAGAATGACTTGCAATGCATGAAATTTGATCACATCTTGAATACATGTTTTATTCGAATGCTAAGCATGCTTAAATGGCACATTGGTGCTTGTATGTTTCATGATGCATGTGATCGAATGTTAAAAACTCGCTTGAGATATCACCTCATCTTGATGAAATGTGACATGAGAACTACATGATATGTGAGCTATGGCTCAAATGACCTAAGGGCCTAATATGAAATGAACTTGTTTGACATGATCTTGATCTTGGAACACTTGAATAAATGGTAAATCGAACAACCTTGGTAGCTAGTTGGACTAGGTAGAAGGGCATTCCTTAGAGTCTAGAGCTCATTGTGTCAGGGTGGACTACGGTCCAGGACAAATGCACCTATTTGGCGACAGACAGAGGGTACGTATGTGGTCTTTGGTGACAGTAGTGGGTTAACCAACACTACAATGCATCTTGTGGCGACAGTTGGTTGGAGACTCGATTACCTATACAAACTAATTACCAAGGGAGGTTGTTTAATTGATAACAAATGTAATAACAATCCTAAAACACATGTGACTTGTCTTGAAAGCCATGAATTGGATGTGACTTGTCTTGAAAGCCATGAATTGGATGTTATGTGTCTTGAAAGCCATGAATTGTATGTTACTTGTCATGTAAGCATGACTTACTTGATTACTTGTTTTGTAAGCATGATGTACTTAATTCTTGATATGAAAACATGAAGTATGATTTTTTTTGTTTCTTGTAACCTTATGCTAGCCGAATGCTTGAATCCTTAATTAGGATTACTCTATTGTTTAAAATCCTTAGCTAGGATTACTCTAATGCTTAAAAACCTTAGCTATGTTCATTATTATTAAATTGACACATAACTTGACATAACAAATGGTTAGAACTAGTTACTACCTCACTAAGTACATTCTTGTACTTATCACTCTCGTTTTCATTCTTCCCAACTACAGGATAAAGGATACGAGTTTTGCTTGATCTTGAAGCCTGATTTCTTCAGCTAGAAGCAAGTCACACAATCATTGCCTAAGTATGGTTTCATACTTGTTTTGTATATCTCCTAGATTGGTGGCACTAGATTGTATATAGTTTATCATGATCATGCATTTTGGAATAATTGAAACTTGTATATATAATTCTTGTATGGGCCTACTATGTCATGGTCTTGGATGACAATATGAACATGTATTGAACTTAAAATTTATGTAATGGATGGTGTTTTTGCTGCGCACATATTGAATATACATTGAAATGATCAAGTGTTGATCTAGTTTGCTTTGGAAAAATTGAATGCCTTGCTTAATGTATATGTGTATGCTTGAATTGAAAGTACTATGAAACGATCCATGCTTGCTTGCCTTCCATTTGATTGCCTTGGAAATCATTTGGTCACATGTGTATGATCATACCTTGTTGTAAGTGTTATGCATGTTTCTATAGTTGATTGTCGAATGGTTAGGCATAGAGTATGACTTGAATGGAAGCTAGTTACATGCAAATTGAATGTTCAAGAATCATGTTAGTAATTTAGGTATGAGATGTACATGTAAGAGTCTAAGTATCATTGAAAATAAATGGAAGCATGTTACACCCTAGGGTTATTCGAATCACTAAGGTATACGATGAACTTAATTGATTCATGAAAGTAGTAACTTGTAATGAAAGCATGAAAGGAAATAATTTAGTAGCTTATTCGAATGCTTTAGGATGAACTTGAAAGCAAAATGTGGAATTACTTGCATGTTAAGTAATGAATGCTTGGTTGCTTGTTAGTTAAGTAACTCATCTAATAAGGATGAGTTATCAATCCTTGGCTTATCCTTGCTTGTATTGCTTGCTTGCCTTGTTTATTCTTGTATTGTTTGCTAGCCTTGTCCTTGTCCATGCTTGGTAACGCTCCCGAGCCGGTTTGCTACTAGCCCGGGGTAGGGGTGTTACAAGCCCTATTTGGATAAATTTGTTGTATTCTTTATAGACGATATCCTTGTCTTTTCAAAAAGCAAAGAAGAACACTCAAATCACTTGCAGGCCGTGCTAAAAACTCTTCGGGATAAGCAACTCTTTGCCAAGATGCTGCTCAACAGGATGTTCCTGCTATAAATCCTATACAACAGGAATGTCTCCTGAGCATTAAGGAGATGTTCAATCATCTTGTAACTGCTTTGAAACAAGACCATCCTATTGTTCCTCCTATTGCTGTGCAAAACAGAGCTCTAATTAACAAGCTGGCTCAACACCGGGCCTATACTTTCGCTGGCACTGATGATGCCAATCCCGAAGTAGTTGAGTACTATTTAGAGGCCACTACTCAAATCTTGACCAAACAACTACCTTGTCCCGATGAGCACAAGCTTGAATGTGTCATAGCCTTGTTGGCAGATGAAGCTCTAAGCTGGTGAGAAACCACTACCCTGACTGCTTCTGCTGAAGCGGTAACTTGGAAATTCTTCCTCGAGGAATTCAGGAAGAAATATAACAGTGAACAATACCTGGACGAGCACCGAAAACGTCTTGTATCTCAAGCAAGATGGCCGACCCATTAAACAGTACGTGAGCGACTTTTGCAAGTATTGCAAGTACAGGTCGGAATACATCAAGATTGATGCTGATAAATGTCAAATGTTTATTGATGGACTGAATGATGAACTAAGTCCTATATTCACTACCCAAGGTATCACTGACTTCCAGAATTTGGTGAACAGGGCTATTGCAACCAAGGCAAAGATGAAGGCCTCTGAGAAACGTTAAAGTGGTAACTCTTGGAAGGACAAACGATCCAGAAATGATGACATGCCTCATTGGCAGTCAAATAAATCTAAACACTCCAAATATCACTCCTCGAATTATACTCTTGTTCAGGAAAGCAACTACATACCAAGACCTCAATCGGTAACCAAGCCTTTAGCCCTGATCAACTCTGTTGATAGTACGAGGAATTCCAGCAAAACTGCTCAATATCCTACTTGCAAGTTTTGTCAAAAGCACCACACCGGGCAATGTATAACTCAACAGAATCTTTGTTTCTTATGTGGAGCCTCCGATCATTATTTCAGGGATTGTCCCCATAATCCTAACAAGGTTCCAACTTTAACTCTTGCAAATGCTAGCTCAACTCCTTCTGTTCGAAATAAAGGACCCAAACAAGCTCAGTCTGGAAATTAGGGGAAGAACTAGGGATTACATTCGAATGCCCCTACTCACCAAGAATCTCGGGCTCTTGCTCGAATCTACCATATCTAGGGAAAAGAGGATGAAGAATCACCCGATGTCATAGTAGGTACCGTTGAGCTAAATTTGACTCTTGTTTATGCTTTAATAGACTCGAGATCCACTTATTCATTTGTATGCTCATCTTTGATTGTAAAGTTGAATTTGAAACCTAAAATTGTAAAGCAAAGCCTTGTAGTTTCGAACCCAACAGGGGGAATGACATCCATTAACTTCCTTTGCAAGGAATGTTCTATAGTCATTCGAAACATACCCTTTCCTATTGATTTATATGTATTGTCAAATTGTGAGTTCGATCTAGTGTTAGGACTAGATTGGTTAAGCAAACATGAAGCCTGGGTAGATTGCCAAAATAGGAGACTTTACCTCTGGGGCTTAGGAAAGGAATCAATCCTCCTAATTGATAGAAAACTGACCTCAATATTTTCTACTATGATTATGCAAGATGAACTTGAATTTGGCTTACCTAGTATGCCAACTGTATCTGAATTCATTGATGTTTTTCCCAAGGAACTCCCTGGTCTCCCTTCAACCAGAGAAGTAGAGTTCAGGATTGAAGTTCAATCTGGAACAACTCTGGTGTCCATCACACCTTATCGAATGGCACCTGTTGAATTAAAAGAATTCAAGAAGCAACTCCAAGAGCTACAAGACAAAGGCTTTATTCATCCTAGCTCATCTCCTTGGGATTCTCCAGTCTTGTTCGTGAAAAAGAAAGATGGGACTATGAGACTCTGTATTGACTACAGAAAGTTGAACAAGCTTACTTTCAAGAACTGGTATCCTCTCCCAAGGATAGAAGATCTCTTCGATCAACTCAAGGATGCTTTGGTATTCTCAAAGATCGATCTTCGATCGAGATACTACCAAATGAGGGTAAAAGAAGAAGATGTACCCAAGACAACCTTTTGTACTTGATATAGCCACTTTGAATTTCTCGTAATGCCATTTGGGTTAACGAATGCTCCGTTTGCTTTCATGGATCTCATGAACTGTGTATTCAAGCCCTATCTTGACAAGTTTGTGGTCGTCTTCCTCGATGACAATCTGGTGTATTCTCGAAATAAGGAAGAACATTCTGAACACCATCGAATTGTATTGCAAACTCTCAAAGAACAAAGTTATCTAAGTGTGAATTTTGGCTAAAGGAAGTCTCGTTCCTTGGCCATGTCATCTCAGTAGAAGAAACTAAAGTAGACCTGAGCAAAATTTGATCCATCATGGATTGGATACCTTCGAGGAATGTTGGTGAGGTTAGAAGCTTTCTCGGTTTAGCCAGGTATTATTGGCATTTTGTCAAGGGATTTTCATCCATTGCCGCAAGACTGACTTAGCTAACTCGTAAAGACGCACCCTTTGTTTGGTCGGAGAACCAACAACGAAGCTTCGATCAACTTAAATAAGCTCTGACTCATGCACCGGTTCTTATCCAACCAAAATTGGGTAAAGAATTCACGATCTATAGTGATGCATCTGATTTAGGATTAGGATGTGTCCTAATGCAAGATGGAAAAGTGGTAGCTTACGCTTCAAGGCAACTAAAACTACACGAGTCAAACTACCCTACACACGATCTAGAATTGGAAGCTATCGTGTTTGCTCTCAAAATATGGAGACATTACTTGTACGGGGAGAAATGTAACCTGTTCACAGACCACAAGAGTCTCAAATACCTTCTAACTCAGAAAGACTTGAATCTGAGGCAAAAGAGATGGCTAGAATTGCTTAAAGGCTACGATTTGGTTATCGACTACCATCCAAGGAAGGCAAACGTGGTTGCTGATTCCCTTAGTCGCAGACCATACTCGGGTAAACCATTAAATCTAAATCATAGAATAATTCATTCGAATTTAATATTTCTTGGATTAAAAGTAATCCATTCAAATTGACATTTCTTGTCTTGCAAGTAACTATTCAAAATCTTCCTTAATGATCTTGTCCTTTCATTATAGCTTCCTTGGCTATCAATGCTCATTTACGTTTATCCAAAGGACAGAAATTCTTGTCTGAACTTCAAGTTCAATCTAGCTTGATCTCAAGAATCAAAAAACTCCAGCAAACTGATCCAGATCTTCAGAAGATCGTATCCAAGCTAGACTCTGAGTCTAATTCTAACTTGTCCCTCAAGTCGAATGGACTCCTCTATTTCAAGGATAGGGTAAGTGTTCCTAACAATGAGGAACTAAAACAAGATATGCTACAAGAAGCTCACCAAAGCTCTTTCTCGATTCACCCGAGATCGTTTATGATATAGAAGGGTCTAAAGCCACTATACTGGTGGCAGGGCATGAAATCGGCTATCACAATTTTTGTTTCAAAGTGCCTAACTTGTCAAAGAGTTAAAGTCGAGCATCAAGTCCCTACTGGATTGCGCCAACCAATCGAATTCCCTCAGTGGAAATGGGATCGGATTACAATGGATTTTGTTACTGCTCTTCCTTTTGCTCCAAGAAAGAATGATGTTGTATGGGTGATCATTGATAGATTCACAAAATCTACTCACTTCATCCCTGTTTAGATAAACATGAGCTTGGAAACCTTAGCCCAGCTATACATCCGTGAAGAGATTCAATTACATGTTGTACCTACAACTATAATCTCTGATCGTGACCCAGATTTGCTTCTCGATTCTGGAATTCTTTGCAGAAGGCTCTATGAGCTAAAGTGCACCTTAGTACAGCCTTTCATCCTCAATCAGATGGACAATCTGAAAGAATCATTAAAGTGCTTGAAGATATGCTACGTGCTTGTGTTATAGACTTCAGAAAGAATTGGGAGAAATCTCTACCCCTAGTAGAGTTTGCTTACAAAAATAGCTACCAGACATCTATTCAGATGGCTCCCTTCGAAGCTCTATATGGAAGAAGATGTAGAACTCCCTTATGCTGGTCTGAATTGGGAGAAAGCAAGGTTTTAGGACCTCAATTGCCTGAGAAACCGAAGAACAAGTGAAGATCATACATGATCGATTGAAGGCAGCTTTCGATAGACAAAAAGATTATGCTGACTTGAAAATGAGAGACATCCATCATAATGTTGGAGACAAGGTCTTCTTCAAAGTATCTCCTTGGAAGAAAGTCTTTCGTTTTGGAAGAAAAGGAAAGCTCAGCCCTCAGTATACTGGACCATTCGAAATCTTTGAAAGGATTGGTCCAGTGGCTTATCAATTGGCACATCCTAGTGAATTTGATAAGGTCCATAATGTCTTCCTTGTCTCTATGCTCAGAAGGTATAGATCTGATCCATCTCGTGTCCTTGAGCCTGAAGAAGTGGAATTGAATCCCGACTTATCATACGAAGAGGAACCAGTTTAGATTCTTGATTGTGAAGTTAGAAAGCTCAGGAACAAAACCGTTCCTCTTGTCAAAGTCTTGTGGAGAAATCACAAGGTAGAAGAGGCAACTTGGAAATCTGAAGAAGTCATGAAGAAACTGTAACACCCCAACCCGGGCTAGTAGTAACCGATTCGGGAGCGTTACTTAGCAAGCAAGCAAGGACAATACAAGACATGGCAGCAACAAGGAATTCGAATCATACAAACAATCTAACATTCATGCTTCCTTAACATACAAGCAATGCACAATTGACTCTTAATCATCCAAAGCATTCGAACTAAGCAAGCAAGAAGAAACAATCATTCAAACAAGGCATAGGCAACCATTCATACATTACTTATCATGCAAGTAACCACAAAATTGAATCTTAATCCAAACTATCCATTTGAATAGGTCACCAATTTTAACTCATTTCATGCTTACATTACAAGTTACTACTTTGATGGTTCATTTTATAACACTTATACAATGTTACCTATTTTATTTGAACTACCTTAGTGTTACATGCTTTCAATTCACTTTGTGTTCCTTATCTTGTACATATTTAGTCATTTCATTCTTACACTTACTAACCATAATTATCTAACCTTTAATAGCATATATTTAATTCCATTCAAGCCTATATCAATACCTAACCATTCGGCCATAACACCAAACACAATACAAAGCATGAAACTAGTTCATTCCAATCTTATTCTACTACCATGCATTCGGCAAACATGAAATAACCACATGAAACCATTCGTCCATACCTCTAAACAATCACACAACAATATTTCAACATGGTAATTTCATACAAGACATGAAGCATTCTAATGGTTGGTCATACAACATGGTTCATCTCAATCTACGTTCATTTCAAGCATACACAAGAGCATGACAAGGTTATAAAACTATTTCATATCCAATTAGATCATCATATGATCATTCCATATCATCAGCAAATGCGCAACAACATTCAACCATTACAAGTTATCTAAGTTCATTACATACCTTATACTATATACATAACATAGTTAGACCCATCAAGCATTATATACAATATTTCAAAATGCATGTTCAAGCTATTTAAATACATCTAGTGCCACCATTCTAGGAGGTACAAAACAAGTATAAAAATCATACTTTAACCAAGCTTGTGTGAGATGCTTCTTGCTCAAGGAATCAAGCTTTAAGATCAAGCAACGTTTGAATCCTTTAACCTGTAGGTTGGGAAGAATGAAACAAGAGTGATAAGTACAAAAATGTGCTTAGTGAGGTAGTAACTAGTCTAACCATTTGTTATTTCAAGTTTCATGTCTTTTAAATCAAGTGTAGACCTAGCTAAGGCTTTCAAGCATCAAGAGTGATCTTAGCTAGTCTTTCAAGCATCAAGAATATCCCATCTAGGATGGCATGCATTCAGCTAACAAGAATAAGCATCAAGAAGTCATAATTCACGAATCAAGCAACATGCTTGCAAAACAAGAAACCAAGGAGTCATGCTTTCAAGTCAAGTAACATACATCTCATGGCATTCAAGACAAGTATCAGGACTAATTGAATTGTTATTACATTTGTTATTTCATTAAACAACCCCCTAGGTACTTAGTTTGTATAGGTAATCGAGTCTCCAACCAACTGTCGACACAAGATGCACCGTAGTGCTGGTCAACCCTTCTACTGTCGCCAAAGACCACATACGTACCCTCCGTCTGTCGCCAAATAGGGGCCTTAGCCCTGGACCGTAGTCCACCCGTACATAATGAGCTCTAGACTCTAAGGCATGCCCTTCTACCTAATCTAACTAGCTACCAAGGTTGTTCGATTTACCATTTATCAAGTTTATCAAGTTCAATATCATGTTCATGTCAAGCAAGATCATTTCATGTTAAGCCCTTAGGCTATTGAGCCTTAGCTCACAAGTCAAGTGGTTTCAAGATCCATTTCATCAAAATGAGATAACATCATATCTCAAACAAGTCTTTAGTATACAATCATGTTGCATCATAGCACATACAAGCATCCAAGCATTCACTAATCATGCATAAGCATTTCAAAATATACATGTATTCAAGACTAGGATCAAGTTTCATGTTTTCTTTAATCATCCTTCCCTTATTAAGTCAAGTTCATGCTTAGATTCATTATCATGTCAAGAATGTAATAAAATACATTGGTTAGAACCTAGTCCTAACCCTAGAGGTAACTACACTCACAATACAATCCAAGCAAGCTAGCAATTGTCTTGTATAGCTATTCCTTTGTTCTTAGCCTTTGGATGATTTCCCTCTTCTCCTTCCACCAAGTTCACTCATTGCTCTAGCAAATTCATGATTAAACACATTCATCAATATGTATACACAAGACAATTCAACATGGCAGCAAGGTTATTTCAATACATATAAACATATTCAGACAATTCTGTCAACATTTCAATAAACAAGACTAGCTAGGATCTAATTATCCCAAACTGTTACAAAACAGTCCAATAAAAATGTGTACAAAACAGTTTCCAACTAGCTTAACTGCTGCTGTCTGACAGCTTGCACACTACATGCTTAAACAGCCATATCTTTCAATACCTACGTCAGAATTTTGATTAATTTATACCGTTGGAAAGCTAACAAAATTTTCTTTAAGACCATAAAATATTTGTATTTTAGTTCTTATCCAATTAATACAGTTTATTGTTCAAAGACAGGGCATTTACACTGCCTGGACAATTTTCACTGTCCAACTATTTCTATTTACAGTTTCCAGCATAGGGCCCAGTTTTCAGTTCTATTTTCACCTAATGAAAGTAGACTTACTAAGGATCATGTCATTAAAATTTCAGCCCTGAATTTGATCTATACAAGTTTTGGTGATTTTTCAAAGTGACTGCCCAGAACAGAGCAATTCTAGGCAGATTGCACCTACTCACATTTTAACTCCCTAAATTCATTTTAACCAATGTTTTGGCCCTATAATTCATTTCATATGGCATCCTAAACATATTTAGTCAATGTTAATTCATTAATCAAGGCAGCCAAAACAGAGCAACTTGGTTACAAAGCTTAATTTTGCATGTTTACACAATAGGTTCATACTAAAACAGTTTCTAGGCTATATGACTATGTTCATTCTTTTATCTTTCATTTCCAGCATTGGTTACTAACAATTCAGCTTATTTACCATCCAATTTACATTATCTAATCATGATCATGTTCAATTCATTAATTCCATAGCTCAATTACAAGTTCTAACCATTCAATTCTTACATCAACATCTAATTTCAAATTTCCAGCAACCTAGTTTTGTTATACCATTCCTTTCACATAATTTCCAGTATATAACCACAACAATTCAACATGTAATGAAACCTAACATGTCATCTAACAATTTTGAGATCAATTCCAGCAATTATACATGAGTCTATTACATGTTCATCACATTTCCAGCATCTATACACTCAAATCACATTTCTATTTCAATTCAAACATGAAATTAACAAGAGAGACAAGTAATTACCTTAATCACTAAGCTATCTAGACTTAGTTTGGAGCTAAATCAAGGTTGTAGGGCATGGATTCAAGCTTTCTTCCAAGCTTTCCTTTCTCTCTTTTCTCTCTTCAATTCGGCCAACAAAGAGAAAGTGAAGAAGATGATGACACTTAATCCAAGTTATTGGATTTGTGAATTGTCTAAAATGTCCCTTGATTAATCCTTAATATTAACTTAATTAAGGCATTAATGGAAACAAGGAATTTAGCATGCATTCCCCATCTTTCTCATTTAATTCAATGTAGTCACTTTAAATTGATCACTTAATTCATTCATTCTTTCAATTAGATCCTTGACTAATCAATTTAACTGAATTTCTAGATTCAATTAAGGTATCACTTAAGCAATTGACTTCAATACTTCTAGGCTAGGATTTGGGGTGTTACAGAAACAATATCCTCACCTATTCAATTCAGGTAAATTTGAGGACGAATTTATTTTAAGGGGAGGAGAATTGTAACACCCTAAAATTGGCCTAGGAAAGTTACCACAATCTAAACTATAGGCTAATTGAATACATAAGCTAATCAATTTAAAAAAGAATGAACATTAGCTATCCTTAAGATCAAATAGGTGAAATTAGAACCAATTTGAATTGAAATTAAAACTAGAAGGCAAAAATGGAAGGATGGAAATGTGAACATGCAAAACTCTAGAGCTTGCATGCAAATGGGATTAAGATTCAGGGCCTTGACACATGTTCTCAATTGATGAGAACATGTGCCAATTGAGGATGACTCACGACAACATAGGGTAAGGAATAACAAAAATATTGTCATCCTCCTCCCATTATCCTCCATGGCCTATTGGAACAGAGAGAAAGGGGAGAGAAAAGCTTCATTGATCACCTTCAAATTCAAGCTTCTTGACTTAGCCTTGATTAAATTTAGCTTGGAGAAGGTATAATGCTTGACTTTACATGTTATAGAATGGTTGAATCTTGAATTGATGATGTATTTTTTGTTTATATTAACTTGGATGATTGTTATGTATGTTAGGGACATACTAGCTTCCAATTGAACTTGAAATTTTGAATGCTAGTAGCCAATTTGATAAGGACAATGTATATAGCTGAAAATAGTGTTGAAATAGGGATTGTTTTGATAGAGAAAGTATTTAGGCATGCTAATTGAATGTAATGCTCTGAATTGAACATGTTGCTAGATGAATTGAGGATTGATTTGAGTAAATAAGTTGCTGGAAATGTTAAAGCACCTAATTGGATTAGTTAAATTAGGTAATGGACTGCTCAATCGGTAAATTGGATGTGCAATGTTGATCAAATAGATCAAATTGGCTTCAACATGATAATGCCCTATTTTAAGCTCATTGAAAGGTGAATTAGATTGACCTAGACATGTAAGAACATGAAAATGAATTGAATTGCCATGTTAGAACCTTGTTAAAATGAGTTAAGAAGCTAGAAACTCAACCTAGTGTAATCTGCCCAGAATGCTCTGTTCTGGGCAGTAACTTTGAAAAAATCTCATAAAATGAATTTAAGGCTAGAATTTTTATGGATAACACCTTGATATGTCTAAATGCATTAGAAGAAAATAGAACTGAATTCTGGATTGTAGAATGAAATGTAGAGAAGAAGCACTAGGGACAGTGCAAATTGTCCAGTGTAGCAAATTACCCTGTCTTTAGGTTAAAAACTTTATTAATTGGCAAAGAACTAAAATGCAATCCTTATATGGTTATAAAAACAATTAAGTTAGCTTTCTAGCGGTGTAAACCAATTGAAATTCTAATGTACGGAATGAAAATTATGCATTATTAAGTGAATAGAGTGCAAGTTGCCTAGGAGCAGCAGTATAGGTAATTGTACACTGTTTTGTGCCAATTTGTAAACTATTTTGTAAATAGATTTAGGACATTGATTCTGCCCTATTTTACATGAAATAGAGTATAGATAAGTGTAGTTAAGTGTAGTGGAGAATGTATATGGACATGCTGCCAAATTTGTGAATGATGTATACTTGTGGCCTTGCCTTGATTGAATGACTTTGTGAACTTTTTTTGATTTATGTTTGCTTGTAATGTGTTAGAACCATGATTGAACTTGGTGGAAGAGGAAAGATTGGATCAATCTAAAGCTAAGAACAAAGGAGTATGGATCCAAGACTAGCTAAGCTTGGAGTATTGTGATTGTAGTTATCTCTAGGGTTAGAACTAGGTCCTAACCAATGCATGCTTGTTTACATTCTTGAAATGCTTAAATGAACCTAATAAGGACTTTACCTAATAAGGGAAGAATGACTTGTAATGCATGAAATTTGATCACATCTTGAATACATGTTTTATTCGAATGCTAAGCATGTTTAAATGGTACATTGGTGCTTGTATGTGTCATGATGCATGTGATCGAATGCTAAAGAACTTGCTTGAGACATCATCTCATCTTGATGAAATGAAACATGAGAACTACATGATATGTGAGCTATGGCTCAAATGGCCTAATATGAAATGAACTTGTTTGACATGATCTTGATCTTGGAACACTTGAATAAATGGTAAATCGGACAACCTTGGTAGCTAGTTGGACTAGGTAGAAGGGCATGCCTTAGAGTCTAGAGCTCATTGTGTCATGATGGAATACTGTCTAGGGCTAAGGCCCCTATTTGGCGACAGACGAAGGGCACGTATGTGGTCTTTGGCGACAGTATGAGGGTTGACCAGCACTACGGTGCATCTTGTGGCGATAGTTGCTTGGAGACTCGATTACCTATACAAACTAAGTACCAAGGGGGTTGTTTAATTGATAACAAATTTAATAACAATCTTAAAACACATGTGACTTGTCTTGAAAGCCATGAATTGGATGTGACTTGTCTTGAAAGCCATGAATTGTATGTTACTTGTCATGTAAGCATGACTTACTTGATTACTTGTCTTGTAAGCATGATGTGTTTAATTCTTGATATGAAAACATGAAGTATGATTTTTTTTTGTTTCTTGTAATCTTATGCTAGCCGAATGCTTGAATCCTTAATTAAGACTACTCTATTGTTTGAAATCCTTAGCTGGGATTACTCTAATGCTTGAAAACCTTAGCTAGGTTCATTCTTGTTAAATTGACACATAACTTGACATAACAAATGGTTATAACTCGTTACTACCTTACTAAGTACATTCTTGTACTTATCACTCTCATTTTCATTATTCCCAACTACAGGATAAAGGATACGAGTGTTGCTTGATCTTGAAACCTAATTTCTTGAGCTAGAAGCAAGTCACACAAGCATTGCCTAAGTATGGATTCATACTTGTTTTGTATATCTCCTAGATTGGTGGCACTATATTGTATATAGTTTATCATGATCATGCATTTTGGAATACTTGAAACTTGTATATATAGTTCTTGTATGGGCCTACAATGTCATTGTCTTGGATGACAATATGAAACATGTATTGAACATAAAATTTATGTAATGGATGGTGTTTTTGCTGCGCACATATTGAATATACATTGAAATGATCATGTGTTAATCTAGTTTGCTTTGGAACAATTGAATGCCTTGCTTAATGTATATGTGTATGCTTAAATTGAAAGTACTACGAATCGAACCATGCTTGCTTTCCTTCCATTCGATTGCCTTGGAAATCATTTGGTCACATGTGTATGATCATACCTTGTTGCAAGTGTTATGTATGTTTCTATAGTTGATTGCCGAATGGTTAGGCATAGAGTATGACTTGAATGGAAGCTAGTTACATGCAAATTGAATCTTCAAGAATCATGTTAGTAATTTAGGTATGAGATGTACATGTAAGAGTCTAAGGATCATTGAAAAGAAATGGAAGCATGTTACACCCTAGGGTTATTCGAATCACAAAGGTATAAGATGAACTTAATTGATTCATGAAAGTAGTAACTTGTAATGAAAGCATGAAAGGAAATAATTTAATATTCGAATGCTTTAGGATAAACTTGAAAGCAAAATGTTAAATTACTTGCATGTTAAGTAATGAATGCTTGGTTGCTTGTTAGTTAAGTAACTCATCTAATAAGGATGAGTTATCAATCCTTGCCTTATCCTTTCTTGTATTGCTTGCTTGCCTTGTTTATTCTTGTATTGTTTGCTAGCCTTGTCCTTGTCCATGCTTGGTAACATTCCCGAGCCGGTTTGCTACTAGCTCGGGGTAGGGGGTGTTACAAGCCCTATTTGGATAAATTTGTTGTAGTCCTTATAAACGATATCCTTGTCTTTTCAAAAAGCAAAGAAGAACACTCAAATCACTTACAAGCCGTGCTAAAAACTCTCGGGATAAGTAACTCTTTGCCAAGTTTAATAACAGTGAATTTTGGCTTTTCGAGGTATCTTTCCTTGGTCATGTAATATCGGCTAAAGGAATTAAAGTAGATTCCAAGAAAATCCAATCTATGATTGATTGGAGACCTCTAAAGAATGTAGGAGAGGTTATAAGCTTTCTCAGTTTGGTTGGTTACTACCGAAGATTTGTAAAGGGATTTTTTATGATAGCTGCTCCCTTGATTAAACTCCTTCGAAAATACGAACCATTCATTTGGTCAAAGAATCAACAACGAGGTTTTGATCAATTGAAGCAAGTCCTTACCCGGGCACATGTTCTAACACAACCAGAACCGGGAAAATATTTTACAGTTTTTAGTGATGCCTTCCATCTCGGTTTAGGATGTATTCTTATGCAAAATGAAAAGGTAGTGGCTTATGCCTCCAGACAATTAAAGCCACACGAATTAAACTATCTGACACACGACCTAGAGCTAGCTGCTATTGTGTTTGCACTAAAAATCTGGAGACACTACTTATATGGAGAAATGTGTTATTTGTTTACAGATCACAAAAGCTTAAAATATCTTTTGACTAAAAAAGAATTGAACCTTAGAAAAAAGAGATGGACTGAATTGCTTAAGGAGTATGATTTAGTTATTGATTATCATTAGGGAAAAGCAAACGTGGTAGCTAATGCACTCAGTTGCAAACGTCAAATTGGTAAAAGTCAAAACCTCAGTACAATTATCCCAATTCAATTCGAAAGATTAGATTCTAACAACTTAAATGTTTTATTGTTTATAGCCCCTGATGCAATCAATGCATACTTTAAATTGCAAAAAGATCACAAGCTAGTGGCTGAACTCCAGATCCAATCAGAGCTGACTTCGAAAATAAGAGGACTGCAACAATCGGATCCCGAACTTCAAAGAATTATGGGAAAATTGAATCTGGAGCAGAACCAGATTTCTCTTTGAAATCTAACGGGTTACTCTATTTTAAAGATAGAGTATGTGTTCCTAATGATAAAGATTTGAAGAGATTAATGTTGCAAGAAGCTCATAGTAGTCCATTTTAAATCCATCCTAGATCGGTTAAAATGTACAAAGATGTAAATAGTGTATATTGATGGCCTAGAATGAAATCTGATATTACATATTATATATCTAAAAGTTTAACATGTTAGAAAGTCAAGGCTAAACATCAAGTGCCAACGAGTTTACTTCAACCTATTGAACCGCCTTAGTAGAAGTGGGAACGTATAACTATGGATTTTATAAGTGGGTTACCCTTGACCTCGAGATGAAATGATGTTGTCTAGATGATTATTGATAGATTTTCCAAATCTGCACATTTTCTGCTTGTTAGAATGAGCATGAATTTGGATCAACTAGCTGAATTATACAATAAAGAAGTATCCTTGCTTCTCGTAACCAACTCAAATTTAATGGATTTATCCTTCAAGAAATCGACAACTCTCCTTCTTCTTATCCTCAATTGCCTCGGCAATTTCCTACTTGCTTGGGCAATTTGATACTGCACACACAAAACACATATCCGTAGTATCTTTTTCCACAAAAACAACTAGATTATGAAATCAAGTATGACAGAGAAGGAAACTATGCAATTATGCATGAATGACTAAAATTGCAACTAAAATGAGTCTAAGTCTAACAATAATATGAGTAAAAGGGGTTATAAAAATAGTACTTTTGAACACTTAACAATCACATAGAAGTTTTGGGTTGAACATCCCGAGTAAAATTAAATAATCAAAATTGGGTCAGGTGAATATGTTAAATATTCTACCAAGGCTAGATAATAATCATGAATGGAAGTTATTAGTTTCACATGATTTAAAAAGACTCGTATGGTTATAAATTACCCTAGAACGAATATACAATTATATTGAATGAGACGTGTTGTAATGTGAACTTCCTATCTATATCACATTTAAACCTTGTCCTAGAGAAGAAAATTTTCTTAAGCATAGTAGAATCCTTCAAGTTGAATTATCGCAAGTTGTTTTTAAACAAATCTCTTGTTTGTTCGAACCTTTCATGTTGCTTATGTTGTACTCTATTTTGAGTTACATGTTGGTAGTTAAGCAATTATCGAAAGCTTAATGATTGCAACATGTTTCGATTCATGTATTGTTCAGTTGATGTGTGTAACAACGAAGTCGCCACCAGTCTCTTTTATTGTATTAGGCGGACCGGAAACCTAAAAACCAACTAGATAGAGGGTTCGGGGGCACGGTTACGTGTGGGGAAGGATTAGCACCCCCATCACGCCCGAAGACCGGCCCTTACTTGATCACTAATATTTTCCTTGATAACCCAGATGCGTGCATGCAAATATTAATGTAAAAATGGTCTGAGTTCTAAAAATGGCCCGAGTTCGCTCACGGCTGAGAAAACCCGAATCAATTTAGACACAAGGGGGTTAAGGCTTAATCCCTAAAAATCAGAAAATATAGAATCGCATAGGAGTTTTAACAGTTTCCACAACTGCTAGGGGAACACTAAATTAACCCTAATTGAGAAAATATTTCATTTTCATGATGCGAGAAAATCTATTTTTAAATGAAATTTTATGTTCTTTTCAATTTTATGGGTGGTTTATTGTTCAAAGTTAATTATAATATTTTTTAAAAGCATGAGTTTAAAAAACTAATCCTAAAAGGTTTTATTTAGTTATTTAAATTTAAAGAAAATATATTTACTTTTCTAAAAATTACCTAAAAGAGTTTTATTTACAGTTAAGGAGAAAGAATTATATACCTTTTGAAAAGGAATTACCAAGTTAGTTTATATTTACCATTATTTACAATTAATAGATTATTTACCCTTTCAAGAAAGTTTACCTAAGGATGTTATTTAATTATCTACAATTAAGGTGAGGTGGAAAATATTTAAGATATCTATTATTGAAAATTACATTATTTTAGGAATTTAAGCCTAGGTGTTAAATTTTATTATTGGTAAATTATTCACAAAAGAAATATAAGCTATTGATTAGGGAAACTAAGCTAAAGAGTATTTATTTTAAGTTATTTGGTAAGTTTTCATTAAATAAAACACATATTATTAATAAAACCTATTTACCCTAATTTATTAAGTTAAAGTACATAAAGATGAATAAATTAAGGAACACAGTAAATATAAACGAATCAAACAATGAATTAAAATGCACGAAATAAGAATTTAAGAACCAAATTAAAAATAAAAAAAGAGATTAGAGTAAAGAGATTGCAAACAATGGGATCAAAATGCAAGCTTGTCAACGTGGGGTACAAGCTGAACTATGAACCATACGACATCATCGCTGCTGTTGGACACCGACCATTGCACACCGGTAGGGGGCAGCCGCTACTGCTGCTGCTCTAGTGGTCGTGCAGCCTTCGTCCCTCGGTGATGATGGATCCCTCACGAGCTTCACTTAACGATAAACCATACCCTTTCTCCTCCTTATTCGAAACCAAGTAACAAAGGAAAAAAATAAAAACAGAGAAGGCTGCGTTTGGGTAAAATACCTCCAAAAATCAACTATAACTTTTATTGCTCTTGAACTCAATGTGTTACAAAGGATTAATGTTGCATCGTTGTGGATGTGAATAGAAAAAATAATGTGTCTAATTACAATGGAATGAGGCCTATTTATAGGCTTCAAGAAACCCTAAAACAATATTCCCTACTTATGCTCAACATTCTTGGAAAGGGAATAATGTCATTACTTGAGCATCAAACTCTTTCGTTACAAACAATGAGTTAAAACAAATAGGGAAATGTCTAAACTTGAATTTAATTACAAATATTTAATAAAATAATTGAAAATTCGTAACAAACTCAAATTCCCGTATTGAACCCGTATACATTTTTCTGCACGCGCTGTCTTCAGTAAAACGAGCATATCTTGAGTTCCCGATGTCCGATTGAGGCATTTCAAAAAGAGTTGGAAAGGTAACTGAAGAATGTCAATACGTAAGAAGATACCCAGACCTGAAAACGCTTGGATCCTATCGGAAATTTGTCGTGAGTCCACAGTAAGAATTCCTTGCGCATCACTTGACTTTCCATACTTGTTGGACATGATCTCTTGTAATATTCCCATATCTGATGTGACTATGATCTTATGTGATATGATTTGCTTGATAAGATTGATTCGTATTTAATCCCCTTTTCTTTTCTTGCAAGGCATGACCGATGATGTGGCGGCTTAGTAGGGATTCAAATAGAAAGAGTATTGCAGAAGAAAAGATAGGGTTTCTTTACATATGGGGCCTAATTGGGCATACTGTACATGGATTCTTTTTTGAGTTTTGCATTTTATATATTTTTTGGGCTTTTATATCATATATACATGGGCGGATAAAATAGGTGACTACAATGTGCTCGAATACTAACTTAAGTCTCAAGTTAGTTGTGTGTCCTTGTTTTAACAGTTTAGACACGGTCTATTACTAAGCTGGGTTTAGGGTGTTACAAGTGACCATTTATGTTACACGTGTTATAAGTATTAAATTGTCATGAAATTAAAATTGTAGATACCATAAGTTATATTTACAACTCAATGAGGGGTAAAGTTGTAAATATTAATAAACTATTTTTAATTCAGTTTATATAATGGGTAGTGGTCCCTAAGATATAAATTAACTTGCGTAACTCTCCTTCCCCGTCAGAGAGTTGTGTGGGAAAAGGTAACCTATCGTCTTGGAAGATGAAACCCTCTCTGGAAAAAACTCCATCAATGGATTCAAGTACCCTACCGCAAAATCTAGTCTTTGTTCATAATGATTTGGCATATATTGATCTTGGGTTTATATTCATATTGAATATATTTTGGTTCTAACACATTATGTAAAATACTTTAATACATAAGCTTGTGTAAACTTTAGTTTACACAATCCTTTTAATTTTAGGGTTTAGGGTATAGTGTGTAAGGTGTAAAATTTAAGGTTTATGGTTAGAATTTAGAGTTTAGGATTTAGGGTTTAAGGTTTAGATTTTAGGATGCTAGGGTTCAGGATTTAGGTTTTAAATTTTATAGAATGGTTGTGTAAAAAAAAATTACACAACTTGTGTATCAAAATATAACCCTATCATTATTCGTATATACTAGGATAATTGAGGAAATAATTTCAATGGATTTTTATTCAACAAAATACGAAATAGAAATTATTTCCTAAAGTTTTTCAAAATTCATTTATTTCAAACGAATTTTGATCCTAAAGTTAACTGATGTTTTAATACTGCCAAACTGGTCTCTAATCACTCCTCCACACGATCCCGAACCACTTGATTGTTTACGGGCTCCATCAGAGTTAATCTTGCACCAACCTTTAGGCGGCGTCGACCATGTCAAAGCCCCTCCAACCAAGGCCCTCGTCTGGTTCCCTAGTATAGCAGTTAAAGCAGAGACCTACTGAGAGATGGATAATAGGCACTGACTTTGCTCCAAAATCTACTCATTGTGTTGTAGTTGCGTGTCAAAGACAACATCATTCCTCTGCAACCATATGTTCCACAACAGCAGCCTAAAGAGAATGTCTCATTCACTGCCTTCTTTTGCAAAGTAATCAAGCTAGGACAGTTTTCTCTCGAACCAGGGTCTCAAGTCCATTGATAAAAATTCCTCGAGTCGCTCTTCCATAATAAGAGACACCATATAGTGAAGGTTGGGGGATAAATTCGCAAAACATGATGAACATCCTTGAATCTTGCATTATAGATGAGGCATTTGCTACTTGAGGTGAAGTGACGAAGCACCCATTCAACATTAGTCATTATCCTCTCAGAGCACGCAAGTCACATAAAAATATTCTCTTTGTACTCCTCGACATATATGGATTATGGGCCACACTAAAATAGAGACACCGGTATCTATCCCTAATCGAATTCTATAGGCTGACTTCACCTTCAACCACTGGTCCGGTGTTCCCACCAACCAATAAAAGCTGCCAAAAAGCTTCGATGAGGACATTTTATAATTGCAATGCATAAGATAACAATCGATGACATTAGGTGTTGAAAAAGTGCCAAAAACAAGTTGCTATTCGAATTTGACATGCTCACCATTGAGACAAGATTAGTACTAGGCACATGCCTAAGATGCACATAATGAATCAATGGGCCTAAATCTGCAATCCATGAATCGCACAAAAAATCAACATCCCTACAGTGGCTGATATTCCATGTGATATGGTGACGTACATCTTCCCACACGATGCCAAGTCATTTCCACAAATGGTAATAATTATGATTATGTAAACTATCTATAATCCTATCCTTGCTCTTGTACTTGAATCTTAAGAATCAGACTCATAAAGTGTCTTTTTGAGCCAAAAGATTGAGCACAACTTCATTAAAAAAGCCTCATTTTGCAACACTAATTTTTGAAATCCAAGACCCTCATCTGTCAAGGGCCAACATACATCGTCGCAAATGATCAAAGGAATATCATCCTTTTTCCAAATTACCGCCCCAAATAAATCATGCTTGTTGAATAGTGATGCACTTTAGAGCAAGTATACTCGTCGATCAAGTAATAAAGTGATAGAGTAGAGTATCGAACCAACAAGGATTGAATCAATAAATACGAAGTGATTGTTCTAAAGAATGTTTGAGAAAATATTGGTTTGATGGTGATTTATCAAAACTAAATGCAAATAAAGTAAAGTAGCTATGATAAAGACAAGCAGCTGCATCGGCAAATAACAGATAATTATTGAAGCTGGATTTATTGCCTAGGAATTATGCTTGAATACATATTTCATTGCTATAGCGACTGTTAAATAGGTCTACGTAAACCATTAAGATCTTTATCTACTCGATAAGATTTTCTAATAAAATCTGACTCTCTTAATGCCTAGAAGTTAATAACAATGAAGCTAAGGTAATACATGTCTCCATGAACCCTAACAACTCTATTATCTATTTAAGTTCTAGTTATTAGGCGTTGAAACCCTAAACTTATGTCTAAGCCAGATTAAGACTAAGTTAATAGCTTAGCCTCATTGTTCACGTATGTTTAACATAACTCTCCCGATATTAAGCCACAGATCAATAGTTAAAAGGCCTCTCTCGATAGCTCTTACAATAACCACGCTTAAAGAATGATGAACATAATAGATAAAGGAAAAGAACTATAACATTAAAAATAAGTATTCAAGAGATAATATCCTAAGGAGCAATAAACCCAACTAAAAGTATTTAGCTCATGTTTGAGCCTAAAGCATCCATAATAAAAACAATTAAAAACATAGCAGTTTATCAAGTAAGGGATAGAAAAGGTTCAAGCATCCTCGATGACCTCCTCCAAGCTTTCTAATTGTTTTTGCAGGTCCCGCACTCCTTCAACCTCTCTTGATGGCTTCTGTCATGTGGAGACTCCTCTAGAACTTTGAATCCAGTGGTTCTCCGATAGCTGAAGACTAAGAATTGTCGTCTCTGGTCAAGCTCTCTTTAATTATTGTCCAAGTCTCCTTTATATAGGTGGGGAAACTAGGGTTTCCTAGCCCTAAAGCGTGTACAGCCTCCTTTACGAGGATCTTGCTTTCTCGCTATCTTTAATGAGTTCCGTATCTAAGAGAGTCCCTATAAGCCAAAGGTAGATTTATCTCCAACTCTTCTTGCCTTGTCAGATCCTATCAGGAGATATGCTATCCTTCCGCTCCAGCATTCCTCTAGCTCCAATAGGTCCTGCTCATGCACCAAAAAAACACTACCTTTCCCATTAAAAGCACCAAATTATATAACAATTAAGCACATGCAGTGTAACTCCCTAAATACATGGAAACTATATGAAAGCTACTCCTAAATGCAACTAAATGAGATTAAAGACACGCAAAAGCCAAGTTAAAAGGGTATACAAAATAGGTTATTTACACACTCGTCAAATGCCCCCAAACTTGAATTGTTTCTTGTCCTCAAGTAATGTTATATAAACATGAAAAACAAAAACAAGACTAAAACATAAACAGAAATATAAACAACCCATAGGTTAGAAGGTTCCAACTAAGCTATGGTGACAGAAATTTCTAGACATGTTGCAGCAGTAATTCATCCCTTAGCTATTTTAATGAAATGCAATGCATTAGAGATCATAGTTTTGTTCTAAGAATCGATTCTACTGTAGGTCCAGTGGGTGTTGTGTCACATGTATTCATCACTTAATAGCCTTAGAAAAATTTAGGGATTGCTCTCTATTGTTGCCTCATCATATTCTTTTCCTTTTAAGCATAATATTGTACCCCTTCATTCTTTTTAAGTTTAAAAATTGTATCACTGAGGCTTCAGCTTATCATGACTACTCTTCAGACCTGAACATGGAGTGGATCAAACAGCCCATCCCTGAGCCCTATGAGCAAAGACATCCTATGAAGGCTTTGATTCACTCTTATGCCAGTACTACCATTCCTACCAGGGAAAGTTCAATGGAAAAAGCACAACTCACCTAGTGTACTAAGGTAGCAAGATGCATAGAATAGTGTCCCTCAACAGTTTTACCATGACATTGAGTTTTAATTCATTTTCATTATTTTCTCAATTTTTCTGGGAGTTTAATTAAGCCTTTAATTGCAACATTGAGCATTCAGTTTATTCACAATTATCATGCTTTCACATCAAAGAGTTGACCTATAATTTCCCTAAGGTTTCTTAAGCTTTTAGAAGGCACATAGCATGCGAATTAAAAGCTATAGAAGTTTCAACACTAAGTTCAAAATACGAACGCTCGTAACACATTGCAAAACATTAAGCATAGATTAATCATAGGAAATCATGATCAACGCATCAACAATTTCAAAATTAATAGAATCATAGCAAACTGAACCATCAAAAACAGATTAGGCTATTTACATGCATTAATATTTTTTTAAAATTTTTACCTAAATTTAACCTAATATATACGTGGGATAGTACTCCCCCAAACTTGAGAAGAGCATTTTACCCAATGCAAAATGGAAACAAGAAAAACAAATAAAAAGAACATGCAATGTAGTATGAGAAAATAAAAAAAGAATGATAAACTAAAAAGAAAAGATAAACTAAAAACAAATGAAAAGAAAACTAACCTAACCTAGGGACTTACTGGGGAGAAGGTTCCCGGATGAAGATGCCCTTACTTTTGGCCCGAGAGAGTTTTTCATTTTGGCAGGGCGGGAGGAAGCACTAGCATCAATATCTGGTCGCTGTCTCCATTGGGCTTGGTGGTGGTTGGCGGTGTATGTGCAGTAGTAGGGCGGAAAGTGAAAGTTCATGAGGCAGTAGTGGGAACTCCTCCGGTGAATTAGGGAGGAGCTTGTTGAAGAGTGATCGCTCAGTAAATTCCCTTGTTTGGACATATTGGAAATAGGGTTCTAGAAAGCTGGCGACAACCTCTTGAATGAAATGATGGAGGTCATGAGTAGGGGCAACATATGGGCCTTTATGGATTCACAAAGCTTTCATAGCCTGAACCAGGGGAGGGGGCCATCCGGTGAAGCGCTTGATAATCAGATTATCTCACCATTCATTGATTCCAGCTCTCTAACAAAGGGTTGTGATAACATTGGGAAAGGTAAATCCTTGTACTTCTATTTTGAGGCTATCCCTTCCATAATAGACTGTAAATGAGGTCAAACGGGTCCACTTCCCTTCTATTGAGTATGGAGTGGAGGAGCATCAACTGCTAGTATGAGATGGTGGATCAGTTCCTTGTCAAAATGATGTGGTTGTTGATAAAATGCATCCAAAACTTGGAGTCTGGCTTAAGTTGCTCCCATCCCACAAACCTAGCATTGGACTTTGTTCGGACCCATGTAGTGCTGGGAATACAAAGGTCATTCAACACTTGAGCAATATGTCTCGGTTGTGGTAGTAGCCATAAAATCTTTATGGTTGCCACTGACCACTAATAAGTTGTAGTGGCAGGTGATCACGAGGGTTGAGAACTCTATGTTTCTTCCACCAACATATACCCATCTATTTTCAAGCTGCCTGACATGAGTGTAAAACTCATGAACCCAGTCAGTGTTAGCTTGCCCCAACTAGCGAATGAAATCCTCCTACCCCTATGTAGTGATAACGACGTGTATGGATGCCTCAAATTTGTAGCAGTAAATTCAAGTAAACTCCAAACCTCATTCCAGGATGAGTTCCTGTATACGCATATGTCTATAACGTTCATTAAATGGGTTAGCCAGTGAGTAAATGCGGTGGTCAATATCGTCAAGCTCCGTGATAGTTGTATCATCGGCAGCTGCTTTATTTGAGTCTAGAGACGGTGGAGAGGGAGAAGATGGAGGACTAGGGTTTCACTCCATACGGGGAGGTTGTTGGTTGTGAAGGGTTACCTTGAGTTTTCTAACCATGTTTGTGATGGGGAGGCAGTCAGGGACGGTGCTAGGATTTTGGGTTGGGGCAAACTTAAATATTTCAAAAGTGAGAGGTGCAACTGTGAAAATAATCCATTTTTTTAAAAAAAATCTACATCACAAAGGCAACAAAATATGTTTTTTGAGTTGGGGGGGCATGGGCCCCTCCCGGGATCCATGTCCCTCCGTCCCTAGAGGTAGTAAAAGAAAAGCAAATCTATGTAAGGAGAAGATAGTAGTGAGCTGTGATTCCAGGGAACTGTGTTTTGTTTTATTTTATGTGAAATTTGCGAAGAGAATAGGAAGAGATGGAAAAGCAAAGTGTTAGGGTATCATTGAGGTTAATATCAACAATCAATGTAGAAAACCTCAAGAAGAGAGAAAGTGGAGATGTAAGCGACATGTGAAATAAGGAAACGACGTGTGGCAATTTTTGGGGAAGAGGTGTAGGGTAAAGTGATAGATTAGATGTGGTCATAATCATTAAGGACAGAAAAGGATAAAATAGAATGAGGCCCTATATTTTCTCCCCTGATTGTGAGTGGCTGCCAAAAAGAAGTAGTTCAAGTCAACTTGAGCAGCTTCAAAAGAGGTCTTGCGTCCCTAAAATTGTGGAGGATTTTTCCAACTTGCTACTTGGTAACTACCAAAAAAAAAACTTATTAAATGAAAGCTAATTCTAATAGAAAACAAAAAGAATAATATACTTATGGAAAATCAGAAAATTAAAATTACTAAAAATGAAAATGCATAAAAATAAAAGGATAGAACGAGATGTGCTAGACATTAGTAATGTAACCAAAGATTTGTCACGATGAACCGGTGCTCCTTTTTAGTCCTTCAAGCATTGTCCATTAAATTTGAAGATTGGGCCTTCATTGAGATCCTTGATGTCCAAAACACCATGTGGATACACCTTATCAACTTGGAATAGGTCAGACCAACGAGACTTCAACTTACCCGAGAAACTTCAAGCGAGAGTTGTAGAGTAGGACTTTTTGTCATGCCATCTTTTAGTCTTTTCCTTGTAGATCTTGGCATTTTCATAAGCATCCAAATGATGCTCCTCTAACACATTCAACTCAAGCAATGTTATTTCTCCAGCTAGTTGACAGTCCATGTTGATCTTCTTGATAGCCTAAAAGGCTTTTTGCTCAAGCTCGACCGGGAGGTGACATGCCTTGCCATAGACAAGTCTATAGGGCGACATGCCCAACGGTGTTTTGAATGCGGTCCTATAGGCCCATAAGGCTTCATCCAGTTTCAAGGACCAGTCTTTACGGTTTGGCTTGATCACTTTCTCAAGGATATGCTTAATCACTCGGTTGGACACTTCAGCTCATCTATTTGTCTAGGATGATATGTTGTGGCAATCTTATGGTGGACTTTATATCGACGCAATGCCTTGGCAATCAGCTTGTTGTCGAAGTGACTTCCCTCATCACTAATAATAGCATGAGGTATTCCAAAGAGAGTCAAGATATTCTTTTGCAAAAACCTCATGATGGTATTTGCATCATTCTTTGTCATAGCAATGGCCTCCACCCACTTGGACACATAATCAATAGTGAGAAATATGTATAATTGTCCATTGGAGGATGGGAATTTTCCTACGAAGTCAATCCCAAACATCAAAGAGTCAACTCCAAGGATGACTTGCATGGGTAACTCATTACGTCGAGAAATGTTCCTAGTTCTTTGACATCTATCGCAAGCCTTGTAATATGCATGGGCATCTCAAAACAAGGTTGGCTAATAGAATCCAGATTGTAGGACCTTTGTGGTAGTCCTTTTTCCACCAAAATGCCCTCCGCAGAGAGTGGAATGGCAGTGGTGCAGGAAGTCTTCTTGTTCTTCCTCGGGTATGCATCTTCGGATCATCTAATCAGCGCATTGCTTGAAAAGGTAGGGCTCATCCCATTAATAGTAGCGTGTATCGTGTCAAAATTTCTTCCTTCCTTGGCTTTTAAGATCACAAGGAAAGATACCACTAACAAGAAAATTAATAATGTTAGCATACCATGGTAATGTCGTAGCTTTCAAAAGTTTCTCAACATAGAATTCTTCCTTAATATCACATTCAACATCAATATCACATGCATTCTCAACCCTAGAAAGTTGGTCAGCTACTTGATTTTCAGTACTTTTTATGTCCACTGCCTCAATATCAAATTCTTGCAGCAGTAATATCCACCTAATAAGTCTAGGTTTAGCATCCTTTTTAGTCACTAAGTATTTTACAACAGAATGATCAGTATGACAATAACCTTAGTTCCTATAAGGTATGACCTAAATTTATCAAATGCAAAAACTACAACAAACAACTCTTTTTCAGTGGTAGTGTAGTTAACTTGTGCCTCATTAAGGGTACATATAACATAATCTATAACATGAAAAATGTTATTTCGATGCTAACCAAGAACAACGCCGACATCATAGTCTCTATCATCACACATAAGCTCAAATGGTTGTGACCAATCGAGGGGCACGACAACCATTGTAGAAAAAAGTTCCTACCTAAAGGTTTCGAACGTTGTATGACATTAGTCATCAAACTCGAACACTCTATTCTACTCCAACGACAAGCATAAGGGCTTCAAGATTTTTGAGAAGTCTTTAATGAATCTCATGTAGAAACTGGCATGGCCAAGGAAGCTTCGAATGCTTTTGACATTAGTAGGAGGTGGAAGATTCTCTATGACTTCAATCTTCGCTCTGTCCACTTTGATGCCATTCTCAGAGATGCGGTGGCCTAGGACAATGCCCTCGAACACTATGAAGTGACACTTTTCCTAGTTAAGTACAAGGTTAGTTTCCTCACATCGCTTCAATACTTTGGCTACCTAAGAATTGATCAAAAGAGTCTCTAAATATACAAAAATCATCCATGAAGATCTCTAGAAAATCATCCACCATGCTAGAAAGATGGCCATCATAATCGCTGAAATATTGCTGGAGCATTGCATAGGCCAAATGACATTCAGAAAAAGGCATAAATCATTCACCATGTCTAAAATGATGGCCATCATGCAACATTAAAAAGTTGTTGGGTATTGTAGAGGACAAAGGGCATTCGACGAAAGGCATCAATGCCATATGGATATGTGAATGTTGTTTTTCTTTGTCTTTCGGTGCGATAGCAATCTGGTTGTACCCGGAGTAACCATCCAAAAGCAAAAGTAGAGTTTCCCTATAAGCTTGTCGAGCATCTAGTCAATTGTAATACCCTCAATAAGAAACCCAAGGTATTACTCAACTAAGGAGAGAAGACAAGCTAGCTTGCTAATCAAACAAGTATTCGAACTAAAAGAAGGACAACATAACTCAATTAAGCATTTAAAAGCAAGAACCAACAAGTGTTTTAAGGTTTATTCGATTAGATCAAAGGACAAAATTGGTTTAAAACCTCATATAATCTATAATTGTATAAACATCTAATCGAATTGATTACTAAAATTTTTCATTTAACATGACTCCAAGGAAAGCTAAGTTGATATTACGATTGATTAGTACACTTTCATTGATTCCTAATTTATTTCTGGGTCCTCTTAAAACATAATCACATGAACAAAGCTTCTTAAACAAACACATGAGTAAAGAACAATGCACACATTTATATTTATATAAGCATAAACAAATATAGATCTTGTTAGACATGTTTATCACACTTTTCAATTAAGCTCGTCTAGATCATGAGTCATAAAAAAAACCTATTTAATAGATCAAACATACCAACAATATTATAGCAACATTCAACCAAGGTTCTAAACTATACCAACCTATCGTGCTTAACTAAACTACTACTACCTTCATCCATATTCAAACAAGAAAACATATCAAACATACCACACACAAAACTTAATGACTTTGTACAAACATTTGAAAGTATTCAAATAGCATGCTTAAACTTTACATTCTAGTGTCACCTTCTAGGAGTCTAAAATTTAAATGCAAAACATACTTTCAATTATCTTCTTGTGACCTTGCGCAGCTTCCCAAAGCTAACTTAGTTATCAACTTTTCCTGAAAAGGACAAGGTGAGCAATCAGAAGTTCAGCCTTGGTAAAATAATAGACAAAATGAGTGTAAACTATGTAAACAAACTATTCTTTACATAACCAGGCTATATATATAAGATAATTCCATCAAGGCTGAAACTAATATTTGAAACAACCTATGTTTTCAAGGCTCACTCGATCATAACAAAGCATTATCAAGCACTCTTCAACCCCTAAAGAATTTGAATTCATAGCAAGCTTCTTGGTGAAGAATGTATCAAAATATCTATCATTCAATCATGTATAAAACATGCTAATCAAGTACACATCAATTCATTTTATTCAAGCTACCATTAGTTGTTATTAGTAGCCTTGATTAGATACTAGCCTAGGGACAATCTTCATTTCGAAGCAATTAACAAGAAATTGTTAATTTCACCATTGATCATTATCATAAATCAAAGATATTCAAGGGTACCGTGGTACCATCAAGGGACCGTTGTTCGTAACAAGCTAAGCTCAGGAATATTGGCATGCCAAACAAGCTAGGACCAATACTAATCAAGGCTTAATCCAAATTATTATTTCCTTCAATTTGTACTGAATGTATCAAGCAATCAAACATAGTCACGTTATGCTAACTATAGTAATCTAAATTATTCACATCATCATATGTTTGACTTCATTAGACAATCACCAAACTTACCTTGGTGTACTCACCTTTAAAGCTCAATTTAACGATAGCTCACAAGGCACCTAGGCCTTAAATGGCAAATTCAATATTCTTTAATTTATGAAACAATTCTAAACAAGCAAGTGCAAGTACACTCACGGTAATGAGGGTTATTCCTGATCCTAAATAACCATTCCCTTCTGTCTATCATCTCCTGGATCTACTCCTTTATTGTCCAATTCGAGTCACAATTCAATGATATAAATATTGTATTAGAAACTAATTCCTTTACCAACATCAATTTAATAGTTTCTAAAATTCAAGACTACATAATTCCTTTATAAAAGAATACATATATCTATCAAATTATAGTCACTCATTACTTTGACAATTCACGACAAATATACCAAACCGTTTACTTTAATCTAAATATATTCAAATATGCCCATATGCTAATCCTTAACCCTTGTATTATTTTAATACCTTTCAATCAAATTCATGATTCACCAAATATTCAATTAACTTGCTATACTTTTAAATTCCTAACTTATACCTATAATGTAACTTAGCAATTCTCACATTTTCCTCAAAACAGTTCCTTAGAAAACTGTCCGAACAGGGCAGTCTTTTGCTCTTGAAATTCACAAATTGACAATTGAATCCATCCCTTTAAGCCTCATTTCATAGTTCCCAAAATTACCAAGCATTTAATCATCAAAACACAATTATTTGTTACCCATTTTTAGTTCAACCATCCATAACACATCCATTTCCAAAACTGTTTCATTAACAGTTACAACACCGAGCAGTGCAGCTTTAATTCCCTAATTGGTTTAACTATTCGACACCATTTCAAGCTGAAATTATTAAAACTCTTACACAATACATTCATAGCATACTAAATTTACATGACCAAATTCTAAGCTTCCCAATCATGTATTGATTCTACTCATTTCTCAATCTAATTCCCATTCCATCGAACCCAACCAAATTCAAGTCATAATAACTCAACTATGCAAGAATTGATACAATTAAATTTACAACCAAAACATGCGTAGAATTAACAAGAGTTTCATCTAGTACTTACAAGCTCAAGAATGACAACCAAATTTCAAGCTTTACTCTAATCAAACTCCAAGCAATTTTTAACAACAAGGCAAATTCTTTCTTTTTCTCTCAATTCTGTCTATCTCGGTTTTTTTTAAAGAACGAAAAAGGAGGAGATATTTGTTTGTTTACTCTCAAGTTTTGCTTGATCTCCCTCACACATGGGCTTATTAGAAAATGCCATCTCTTAATTCCTTGATTATCATTTGATTTAACATGCAAAACCAAACTTTTAGTTAGTTCCCAAAATGGCCACCTACATTCCGTCCTTTTAGTTTCTCAACTTCTCATTTCGGTCCCATACAAAACAATAAACTAGCCACTTAACTTATTTCTATATAATTCTTATTAATATAATCACTAGAAGTCAATTGTGGGTGTTAGAAATCCCTCCCTTTAAGGAAATTCGTCCTTGAATTTACCTGAAGTAAACAAACGTGGGTGTTGATCACTCATGATTGATTTAGGCTCCCACGTAGCTTCCTTGCCTCTATGATTCTTCCATAACACTTTAACATGAGAGATGGTTTTATTTAGAAGCCTTCTATCCTTTTTATCAATGATTTCTATAGGTTCTTCATCATATGTCATGTTGGGATTCAACTCTACTTCATCAGGCTCAAGAATATGAGATGGATCAGACCGGTAACTACACAACATCGACACATGAAATACATTGTGTATTTTATTGAATTCTTCCAATAAGGCTATACGATAAGCAACAAGGCCTATCCTTTCTATTATTTCGAATAACCCAATAAAATGAGGGCTGAGTTTTCCCTTTTTCCCAAATTTGAACACCTTTTTCCACGGTGATACTTTGAGAAAAACTGTCTCCCACTTGATATTGGATATCCCGTCTCTTACGATCAACATAAGCTTTTTGTCGATTAAAGGCCTTTTTTAATCGACTACAAATAACTTGTATTTGCTCTTCAATTTCTCGAAGAAGTTCCGACCCCAAAGCTTTGTTCTCTCCCAACTCTGACCAACATAGAGGAGTTCTACACTTTCTCCCATAAAGGGCTTTAAAAGGTGCCATTCGAATGGATGATTGGTGGCTATTGTTGTAGGAGAATTCGGCTAATGGTAAAATTTTCTCCCAACTCTTACCGAAATCTAGTATATAAGCTCTAAGCATGTCTTCCAAGACTTGTATAATTCTTTTAGATTGTCCATCTGATTGAGGGTGAAAGGCTGTGCTAAGATTGATCTTAGTCCCGAGAGCTTTCTGAAGGGACTTCCAAAATCTAGAAGTAAATCTAGAGTCCCCGTCAGAGATTATAGAAATAGGAATGTCATGAAGGCTTATTATTTATCGTATGTACAATTCTGCTAATTGTTCCAAACTCATGTTCATTCGAACGGGGATAAAGTGGGCTGATTTTGAAAATCTATCTACAATCACCCAAATGGCATCATTCTTATTTGGTGTCAATGGCAAACCACTAACAAAATCCATTGTTATTTGCTCCCATTTCCACTGTGGTATTTCTATAGGTTGCAACAAACCCGAAGGAACTTGATGTTCTGCTTTTACTTTTTGACATACCAGGCATTTGGATACAAATTCGATAATAGTGTCTTCATTCCGGGCTGCCAGTATAGACTTTTAAATCTTTATACATTTCTACTGGTCCCGGATGTATAGACAAAGGACTGTTGTGAGCCTCTTGTAAAATTTCTCTTTTTAGGTTTGGATCATCAGGAACACACACTTTATTCTGAAAATAAACTAACCCATCATCTTTTAGAGCATTATCTGATTCGGCATTATCCTTAAGCTTGATTAAAATTCCTTGCAACTCAAGATTCGATTGTTGAAGCGATCGAATTCTTGATACAATATCAGAATAGATTCGAAATGTGGACAAGACTCATTGCCTCTTGCATACTCAAAAATGAGCATTAATAGAGCTTGAAGCTACAAAATTTATTTGGCAAAATTTTAGATTATGGTCATAAAAACATTCGAATAGATGTAGGGAAGGAAATTGATTGGTTCGAATATTTACCACTAGAATGTTGACGACTGAGTTCATCAGCCACAACATTGGCTTTTCTCAGGTAGTAATCTATGACTAAATTGTAGTCCTTGAGTAATCCAATCCATCTTCTTTGCCGATGGTTGAGCTCCTTTTGAGTTAGGAGATACTTCACGCTCTTATGGTCGGTGAAAAGATAACACTTTTTTCCGTATAAATAGTGTCTCCGTATCTTCAAGGCAAAAATTACTACAACTAGCTCGAGATCGTGGGTTGGTAATTCAGCTCATGAGACTTCAACTGTCGAGAAGCATAAGCTACAACCTTGTTGGCTTGCATAAGAACAAAACCCAAACCTAAGTGAGAGGCATCACTAAAAACTGTAAATTCCTTTCCCAATTCTGGTTGCGTTAAAACCGGAGCTCGAGTAAGTACCTCCTTTAATTGATCAAATCTCCTTTGTTGTTCCTCAGACCAAACAAATGGTGTATCTTTATGAAGAAGTTTGGTTAAGGGGGCGGCAAGGATTGAAAATCCTTTCACGAATCTTCGGTAAAAACCGGCCAAGCCGAGAAAGCTCCGAACTTCACTAACATTCCTCAGAGATTTCCAATCTAAAACATATTGGACCTTTTTTGGGTCAACCTTAATTCCCGCAGTAGAAATTACATGCCCGAGAAAGGACACTTCAGACAACCAGAATTCATATTTAGAGAACTTAGCAAAGAGTTGCTTGTCTCAGATAGTCTAAAGTACTATCTAAAGGTGCTTCGAATGCTCAAACTTTTCCTTCAAGTAAACAAGAATATGATATATACAAACCACCACAAACTTGTCTAAATAAGGTTTGAAGACTCGATTCATGTGGTCTATAAATGCAGCATGGGCATTCATTAAAGCAAATGGCACCACAAGGAACTCGTAGTGACCATACTTTTTATGGAATTCTTTTAAAAAGAATTTCCATGTAAGTGAATTCTCCAGAGCCGTGAGAGTTGTAGTTTGCCACCAGCTCAAAGCTTCATCGGCTAATAAAGCCTCAGGACATTCTAGCTTGTGTTCATCTGAACACAGAAGTTGTTTGGTTAGAATTCTAATGGTAGTTTCCAACCAGTATTCAGCCGCTTCTAGGTTCTCCTCATATGACCCCGTAAAAGTACATGCTCGATGTTGAGCCAATTTATTAATCAGGGCCCTAGTTCGGGTCAATGCAGGTGTAGGAGGATCACTTTGCTTCAGATTAGTGACAAATTGATTAAACACCTCAGTCATGCTGAGGATACATTCTTTTTGGATCTGGTTCATTTGAGGAACCTCGGGTTGTGGTTCTGCAGCCTTCTGAGGATTTACTTGTTCTTGATTTAATCTAACATTTCCTTCTTCATGGGAGGAACCAAACGGGCTATCTCTATCCCGGGCCAGATGTGTCTCTGAAATCTAAAATAAACATTCAAGGGAAGCTTAATTAAACAAGGTCATAAGCATGCTTTAGATTCTACTCCTAGGTGGCACAACCTAAACTAGTTTAGTCCAAGGATCGACTAAACCTTAGCTCTGATTACCAAATTGTAATACCTTCAATAAGAAACCCAAGGTATTACTCAACTAAGGAGAGAAGACAAGCTGGCTTGCTAATCAAACTAGTATCGAACTAAAAGAAGGACAACATAACTCAATTAAGCATTCAAAAGCAAGAACCAACAAGTGTTTTAAGGTTTATTCGATTAGATCAAAGGATATAATTGGTTTAAAACCTCATATAATCTATAATTGTATAAACATCTAATCGAATTGATTACTAAAATTTTTCATTTAACATGGCTCCAAGGAAAGCTAAGTTGTTATTACGATTGTTTAGTACACTTTAATTGATTCCTTATTTATTTCTAGGTCCTCTTAAAACATAATCACATGAACAAAGCTTCTTAAACAAACACATGAGTAAAGAACAATGCACGCATTTATATGTATATAAGCATAAGAAAATATCGATCTTGTTACGCATGTTTATCACACTTTTCAATTAAGCTCATCTAGATCATGAGTCATAAAAAACCTATTTAATAAATCAAACATACCAACAAGATTAGAGCAAAATTCAGCCAAGGTTATAAGCTATACTAACCTATCGTGCTTAACTAAACTACTACTACCTTCATCCATATTCAAACAAGCAAACATATCAAACATACCACACACAAAACATAAAGACTTTATACAAACATCCAAAAGTATTCAAATAGAAAGCTTAAACTTTACATTCTAGTGCCACCTTCTACGAGTCTAAAATTTAAATACAAAACATACTTTCAATTATCTTCTTGTGCCCTTGCGCGGCTTCCCAAAGCTAACTTAGTTATCAACTTTTCCTAAAAAGGACAAGGCGAGCAATCAGAACTTCAGCATTGGTAAAATAATAGACAAAAGGAGTGTAAACTATGTAAACAAACTATTCTTTACCTAATCAGGCTATATATATAAGATAATTCCATCAAGGCTGAAACTAATATTTGAAACAACCTATGTTTTCAAGGCTCACTCGATCATAACAAAGCATTATCAAGCACTCTTCAACCCCTAAAGAATTTGAATTCATAGCAAGCTTCTTGGTGAAGAATGTATAAAAATATCTATCATTCAATCATGTATAAAACATGCTAATCAAGTACACATCAATTCATTTTATTCAAGCAACCATTAGTTGTTATTAGTAGCCTTGATTAGATACTATCCTAGGGACAATCTTTATTTCGAAGCAATTAACAAGAAATGGTTAATTTCACCATTGATCATTTTCATAAATCAAAGATATTCAAGGGTACCGTTGTACCATCAAGGGACCGTAGTCCTTAACAAGCTGAGCTTAGGAACTTTGGCATGCCACACAAGCTAAGACCAATACTAATCAAGGCTTAATCCAAATTATTATTTCCTTCATTTCGTACTAAAAGTATCAAGCAATCAAACATAGTCAAATTATGCTAACTATAGTAATCTAAATTATTCACATCATCATATGCTTGACTTGATTAGACAATCACCAAACTTACCTTTGTGTACTCACCTTTAAAGCTCAATTTAACGATAGCTCACAAGGCACCTAGGCCTTAAATGACAACTTCAATATTCTTTAATTTATGGAACAATTATAAACAAGCAAGTGCAAGTACACTCACAGTAATGAGGGTTATTCCCGATCCTAAATCACCACACCCTTCTGTCTATCATCTCCTGGATCTACTCCTTTCTTGTCCCCTTTGAGTCATAATTCAAGGATATAAATATTGTATTAGAAACTAATTCCTTTACCCACATCATTTTAACAGTTTCTAGAATTCAAGACTACATAATTCCTTTATAAAAGAATACATATATCTATCAAATTATAGTCACTCATTACTTTGACAATTCATGACAAATATACCAAACCGTTTACTTTAATCTAAAAATATTCAAATCTGCCCATATCCTAATCCTTAACCCTTGTATTATTTTAATACCTTTCAATCAAATTCATGATTCACCAAATATTCAATTAACTTGCTATACTTTTAAATTCCTAACTTGTTCCTATAATGTAACTTAGCAATTCTCACATTTTCCTCACAATAGTCCCTTAGAGAACTATCCGAACAGGGCAGTCTTTTGCTCCTCTTGAAATTCATAAATTGACCATTGAATCCATCCATTTAAGCCTCATTTCATAGTTCCCAAAATTACCAAGCATTTAATCATCAAAACACAATTATTTGTTACCCATTTTCAGTTCAAACATCCATAACACATCCATTTCCAAAACTGTTTCATTAACAGTTACAATACCGAATAGGGCAGTTTTAATTCCCTAATTGGTTTAACTAATCGACACCATTTCAAGCTGAAATTATTAAAACTCTTACACAATACATTCATAGCATACTAAATTCACATGACCTAATTCTAATCTTCCTAATCATGTATTGATTCTACTCATTTCTCAATCAAATTCCCATTCAATCGAACCCAACCAAATCAAGTCACAATAACTTAACTATGCAAGAATTGATACAATTAAATTTACAACCAAAACATGCTTCGAATTAACAAGAGTTTCATCTAGTACTTACAAGATCAAGAATGACAACCAAATTTCAAGATTTACTCTAATCAAACTCCAAGCAATTTTTAACAAGGCAAATTCTTTCCTTTTCTCTCAATTTTGTCTATCTCCGTTTTTTTTTGAAGAATGAAGAAGAATGAGATATTTGTTTGTTTACTCTCAAGTTTTGCTTGATCTCCCTCACACGTGGGCTTATTAGAAACTGCCATCTCTTAATTCCTTTATTATCATTTGATTTAACATGCAAAACCAAACTTTTAGTTGGTTCCCAAAATGGCAACCTACATTCCATCCTTTTAGTTTCTCAACTTCTCATTTCGGTCCTATGCAAAACTCTAAACTAGCCACTTAACTTATTTCTATATAATTCTTATTAATATAATCACTAGAAGTCAATTGTGGGTGTTACATCAATAAACGATAATAGGAAACGATCCTTTTTGTGGCTTTGTTTAGCTTCAAGTAGTCAATACAGATCTGTCATCCAGTGACGGTTCTTGTTTGAAGGAGTTCATCGACATCATTATTGATCACAATCATGCCTCCTTCTTCAGAACGCACTAGACATGACTCACCCACGAGCTATCTGAAATAGGGTATATTATTCCAACGTCAAGCCATTTGATGATCTCTTTCATAACTATAATCCTCGTGATCAGATTGATTCTTCATTGTGGATCTATCGAGTTGCTTTAATCACCTGCAAGCAAAATTTATGCATACAAAAAGTAGGGCTTATACCCTTCAAGTCAGCAATAGTCCAACCAATAGCTTTCTAATGTTGAGATAAGACATGCAACAATTTATTTTCTTGGTCAGAGGTTAAGCTAGCAACTATAACAATAGGCAGTGTATTATTCTCCCCTAAATATGCATATTTTAATTGTGGGGGAATTGGTTGAGGATCAAGTACCAGTGAATGCTCAAGCGATGGCTTGGGAGATTTAAACTCAGCATACTCCCAAAGTTCAAAAGACGTACCTGGCCTAGTAAGCACAACATTGGATTGTTCAATCTCTCCCTTACCTTCTTTCTCAACTTCATGCATGGACTCGTCGAAGTCAGATTGTTCCGCAGCACTAAGCATATTAGTGTATCATATTTCTTGAAAACTTTCTTCAACTAGGGCTTCTTCACTTTGTACAAGTAGGCATTCTTCATAGTCATCCACGTACTTGAAAGTGCTGAAGACATTGGGTGTGATCTTTTTGTCAATCATCTTCATAGTAAATTCACCCTTCTTACAATCGATCACAATTCGCACGGTGGCAAGGAATGGTCTTCCGAGGATGACAGGAGTATTCTCATCAACTTCACAATAAAGGATGATAAAATTTGTCGAGAAGACAAATCAATCTACCTTGATTAAGATATCTTTAATTTTGCTTTCTTGTCAGATTTGAGAATGATTGGCCAATTGAATAGTCACTGATGTAGGCTTAGCTCCTCCCATGCCTAGTTTTGTAAACACTGATTTTGGCATCAAATTGACACTTGCACTGAGATTGCATAAAGTACAACCAAAATAATTGCAGCCTATAGAACATGGAATTGTGAAACTGCCAGGGTACTTCATCTTGCCTGGTAAATCACTTAGCACAACCACATATTCGCCCATTGTATCAATGGTTTCAACTTCACCTACCATCTTTTTTCTTGGTCAAGATCTCTTTTAGAAACTTTGCATATATATGTATCTAATTAATAGCCTCTAGGAATAGGAAATTGATATGTAACTGTTTGAGCATATCTAGAAACTTCTGGAATTGGACATCTTGTTTCTAAGTATTCAATCATTGTGGAAATGGAGGTGGTGGTCTGGGCTCATAATGTGGTTTATTGGATGTGGTGGCATCTTTGGTCTTGTCATCCTTGCCATCAGTAGCAAGGTCTCTATTGTATTAGACACAAGAGTTGTATCGTTCGGTGTAGAAACATTAGTGGACAGCTTGCTTAGACTAGGATCAACAAGGGAACCTCCCCCAAACTTGTCATTTTTTGTCAATTGGGTGCCACTACGCAATGTGATTGCATTGCATTACTCTGCACTGAAAGTTTTAGTGACTTCAGTATCACTAGGGAAACTGCCTTGCATCTTCAAGACTTGGGAAAACTTCCCAACTCGTATTTCCAAGGACCGCAAGGAAGCAATGTGATTCTGTAGGATAGATTGTTGGTTTTTGCAACATAGCGCCTTGCTTTGTGAGCATGTCACTGTGATTCTTTAGATGTGTTGATTGATCATGCATTATAACTCGGGCAGTATCCATAAAACTTTGATAAGTAGAATCAAATGAGTTAGAATTAGAGTTAGAAGCTCCCTAGTTAGACCTTTGAGTTTTCTATTGGAATCCAAGAGATTTTGTTGTAGCATTCTGTCACGCTCCTAGATTACCGGTGTTACCTCCCCAACCAAAGTTTGAATGTTGTTGCTACCCTGGGTTGTAGGTGTTCAAGTATGGATTGTTTTTGCAGTTGGCATTCCCTACATAACATCTAGATTCTTGTTATTGGGGGAATTCATTTGATTGGTGTTCCCCATCACAATGCTCATATGTATATTGAATTACCTTAGCCTCCCGTTTATTGGATATCGACTGCATGTTCTTAAGCAAACTTACAATGGTCGAGAGTTGAGCTGACACAATCTGAGAATCGTCCAACTGGAGTGTTCTAGAAGATTTAGGACCCAGCTTCATTCTGCCCTTAGAAAATTGGTAGTTTGAAATCCTCTTCAAGATCTTTGTCGAGCAAAATTCCATTGGCTGAAGAGTCAATCATCATCCTTTTTAGTGTAATGACACCCGTTAACTCCTCAAAAGTACTATTTTCCTACATATTTTGTCATGCTTTTCCTTGCCTTTGAGTATATATTCATGCATTTAGTTAGTAGAATCATGCATTTGCATTAAGGAGGTAAGGAACGTTTCTTTTGCTAGAGTAAAGGTGTATTTCTTTGTTGTGGTGTGCAAGGCAAGTCAAGAGCAAGAGTAGGACATGAGCAGTTGGTAGAGCAGAGCTAAGGACCAGAAGAGAAATGCTGAGCAGTGGTTGGCAAAAGTAGGATGAGGATTACCAAGCTCGGTTGGCTAAAGAGTGAAAGTCGATGATGTCAGCCCTAGTCAAAACTATATCAACTCAAACTCAAAAGAGGATAAGAAGATAACGCCAACGCCATCCATCTTAATACATTTGTTTGCCAAACTGTTTAAATTTTCATAACATTTTTCCTTAGTCAATTTTCTTAAAACAAAATCTGAATTCCAAATTAACTCATCTGTCTTTTTCACAAGTAAAATCAGGGCATTTAATTCCTAAACTATCATTGTGGATACGTTACTCAACTTATTGTTGTATTATTTGTTGATCGTGTATACTTGAAGACCTAAAATTGACAATATTTACTAGCATACATACACTCATTCATCAATTATTTGCCAAGTGTTAGTTAGTCAACATGATTTCGGTACCGTAGCCGGGGATTGCAACAGAGTTTATTATTTTGATTTTTACTTGTGTGTTTATTTTACTTATTTTGTTTTCCTTGGTGTATTACCAGGAGCCGCACTGCGAAGAAGGATTGGCCATATGACCCAGAGATTGAAAGAACTCTATGCAGATTGAAAAAGAAACGTCAAAAAGTAGCTCGTAATAGGAATGGAGTAGACGATGTCATAAATAATGATGATAATCCACCAATACATAATGATATTCTGCCTGCTCATGCGGTCTTTGCTGCTGAAGATCCAGAAGAACGGCCTATTAGAAAACACTTGGCACCAAATATGGACAATTTGATGCCATGCATAATTGGTCCCGAGGTAAATGCAGTTGATTTTGAACTTAAACCGGTAATGATTCAGACTTTATTGAATGTAGGTCAATTTGATGGATCACCTACTGGAGACCCAAGGCAACACTTGAAACAATTCATGGAGGTGTGCCAACTATTTTAGCAACCTGGTGTAGCTGAAGAGACAATGAAGTTAAGGCTCTTCTCATTTTCTCTAAGAGATAGAGCAAAATTGTGGCTAAGTTCTTTGTCACCTGGTTCAGTCACTTCATGGGCAAAATTATGCCAAAAATTCCTTTTGAGATTCTAGCCACCTAAACTTAATGTCAAGCTGCATAGTGATATCATTACTTTTAGGCAGGCTGATGATGAAACTTTATATGATTTATAAGAGCGTTTTAATGACCTGTTGAGGAGGTGCCCCTGTAGCGACTAAAAAAATCTGAAGGATTCCCACTTTTTATTAAAATTTTGATTTTTGGGGATTTATTTAAAAATACGTGTTTTTAAAATAAAAACTGGAGCCGCCACCGGGTCACTTGAGTTAGGCAGATCAGACACCAAAAAAAAAACAAACCATAGATTTTTTTTTTGGTTCGGGAGTTAGTTATGTGTGGGAAAGATTTCGCACCCCAACCACGCCCAAACTTGGTACCAAATCAATTATTGTTTTATTAATATCAAATTTTGCGAGTTGAAGTGATGATTAAATTAAAATTTGGTTATACATGCGAGTTCATTTTAAGGACCTGTTATTCGAGAATAAATGAAAAACCACTACCACTACTCCTAATACTAGCAAAGTTTACTCTCGAATAAAAGGGTACCGCTTGTTTTGACCAAGTTGCTGCATAAGAACGCTTGTTTTGAGTGGACGAAGGATAGACAACATGCTTTTGAAAAGTTGAAGGAGGCTTTGACGCAAGCTCCAATCTTGATTCAACCTGAGTCGGGTAAAGAGTTTGTTATTTATAGTGAGGCATCATATGTAGGTTTGGGTTGTGTGCTTATGCAAGAAGGAAAAGTTGTGGCTTATGCATCCAGACAGTTGAAGGTGCATGAACGCAATTATCCTACGCATGATTTTGAGCTTGTCGTGGTTGTGTTTGCTTTGAAGATTTGGAGACACTATCTCTACGAAGAGAGGTGTGTTGTGTATACGGATCACAAGAGTTTGAAGTATTTGATGACTCAAAACGATTTGAATCTTAGGCAATGTAGATGGTTAGAGTTGCTTAAGGATTATGATTTGTCGATTGAGTATCATCTGGGGAAGGCTAATGTTGTAGTCGATGCTTTGAGTAGGAAAGTTGCAGTGGAGTTGAAGGCAATGTTTACGCGGTTAAGTGTGATGCGTGATGGAGGCTTGTTGGCTGAGCTGCAAGTAAAGCCATATTTGTCACCGTTGGTTAAGGAAAGCAACCTTATGATGATGCGTTGGTACCGCATGTTAAGGACATCATGGATGGAAATCAGATGGATTTTCAATTTAATGATGATGGGGTGTTATGTTTTAAAGATCGGATAGTGGTGCTTAATGGTGGTGAGTTGAGGTGTACTATCATCGCCGAGCCGTATACTAGTCCTTTTGCTATGCATCTCGGTAGTACTAAGATGTATCGAGGTTGAAGGAATAGTACTATTGGGTTGGTTTAAAGAAAGATGTGGCAGATTTTGTTGCTAGATGCATGGTGTGTCATCATGTCAATGCTAAGCACCAGTTTCCTTCCGGGTTGTTGCAACCGTTGAGGATACCAGAATACAAGTGAGAGAAAATCACCATGGATTTTGTGTATAGTTTGCGCTTGACACCAACCAAGAAGGATTCCATTTGGGTGTTTGTTGATTGGTTTACGAAGTGTGCACATTTTGTGCCTCTGCATACCATGTATACCTTGGATAAGTTGGCGGAGTTGTATGTTGCCGAGATTGTGCGTTTTCATGGGTTGCCTAAGTGCATAGTCTCAAATAGAGATCTGCAGTTTACAACAAGGTTTTGGGAGTGTTTGCATAGAGCTTTGGGTACACTATTGAATTTTAGTACTTCATATCATACTAAGACGGATGGTTGGTCTGAACGTGTGATCCAAGTATTGGACGATATGTTGAGGTGTTGTATCATTGAGTTTCAAGGAACCTAGGAGACGTAGTTGCCATTGGTGGATTTTGCTTATAACAATAGTTATCAGGCTAGTATACAAATGGCACTATATGAGGCCTTGTATGGTAGGAAGTGTCATATGCCTTTGTGTTAGGCCGAGGCTGGAGAAATGCATTTTTCTATGCCGGATGTATTGAAATACACGAATGAGAAAGTGAAGCTTGTTTGTGATCCCTTGAAAGTGGCCTCGGGCGGCAGAAATTCTACACGGATTTGAAGTGCATGGAGATTGAGTATATGGTTGGTGATCGTGTGTTCTTAAAGGTGTCACCTTGGAAGAAGGTGATGCATTTTGGACCTAAGGGTAAGCTTAGTTCGAGATTCATTAGACCATATGAAGTTGTGGAACGTGTAGGTCTTGTGTTTTATCGTTTGAGGTTGCCTCTTGAGTTAGAGAAGATTCATGATGTGTTTCATTTGTTGATGTTGCGGAAGTATCGGCCGGATCCATCACATGTTATGCCGGTGGAAGATATTGAGTTACAACCGGGTTTGTCTTATAATGAGGAACCTGTTGAGATCCTTGATTCTAGTAGTAAGGTTCTTCGTGGCAAGACGATCGAGCTTGTGAAGGTGTTGTGACGACATCGTAGAGTTGAGGAGGCTACGTAGGAGAGTAAAGCGGACATGATGAAAATGTTTTTGCACTTGTTTCCTTTAGGTAAAATTTCGAGGATGAAATTTCCTTAAGTGGCAGAGAGTTTTAATTCCCTAGTTTTGGGCCTAGGAGTTTCTAAGTTGATTATACATCCAGTGGACCGGGATTAGTGATTCGAGTTGAATTCGGGATTTAACTTGGAGTAAATATTTTGGTGCGAGAAAATATGGGAAATATTTAAAAATCATTATCGAATATATGGATATTTTTGGTAAAGTCAATTTTGGGAAATGGATTTTGGAAATTGGACATTTTGGCTAATCACCAAAATGTAAAGAATGAAAACTGTTTTAGTGACTATTTTGAAAAAGGGATCAAATCTTAGAATCATTAGGGAGCTATATTACCTAAAGTTTTTAATCTGATTTCCCTCTTAATTGGGATTATTTTTAATGAGTTTTAATTAATGAAATTAAAGGTATTAATTAAGGAAGGTGGTTATTTTACCTAAAAATCAACGTTCTTTTCTCAAACTTTTCTCTCAACTTCTCTTCAGCCAAACACTTTCTTTTGCATCAAATATTTGAGTTAATGCTCTTGATTTCTTAAACCTTTGGTTTCTGATGGATTCTTCAATCTTATTTTCCAAAATCTCACTGTATTTCTTTGTTTTTCAAGAGAAAACATCCAATTGAGAGGAAATTCACTCATTAGAGGTAAAGTTCGTTCTTCTCCTCTAATGAATGGTTCTTTATTAAAATTCCCAAGTATTTGGTTATTGTTTAATTTTTCTAACGAGTTTTATTATTTAATTATGGAAATTGGGTAAATCAAGGTTTAATTGATGATATTAAGTGATTTTTGTTTCAAATTTGTTTTGATGAGTATAAGGACGATAATAGTTTGTTTTCAGATTTAAATTGAAGTTAATTGACGGATTACACATTTAGGTTTTGGCTGGGTTAAGTTTGGAAGGTGTTTGATGTTGTTTTTGGTTGTTGTGGAAGGGTTTCGGCTAGTGTTTGAGGAGGATTGTTGTGAACTATTGTTTATGGTTTTGTGAATGCATTTTAATGCATTGAATCCTCTGTTTTTGTGTGATAAAATTAGGGGAAGTTGTTCCTCAAGCTTGCGCTCTGTTACAGAATCTTTGGAGGATTAATTCGCATCAGCGAACGAGGTTTTACGAAGTCAGTGAGTGAGAACGTGGATTTCAGCTTTGAAATGGTTTATAGGTTGTTTTAGGAGTTTAAATTAAGCTTGAAACGTTGGTTTAAACTCGGAAGTAAGTATGATAAGATTTCTCCCTCGGTCGTATTTTGGCGAAATTGGTTTTATGCACTTGTTTTTGAATTACATGGTAGCTACTGTTTATGCATGATTTAAGTATGTTTTATACTATTTTCGATCATATATTGATTATAGATGCATTTGGTAAAAGATCCAAGTATCCAAAATACTAGTAATCCATGGTTTAATGCATTGGAAAATGGTTTTGATGTTGCATATAAAAAAATGTGGTACATGGTTAATAATGAATTATATTGGCAAGTGATGTGGTTTAAAATGTTATCGGATATAGTTGGCCGACCATAGGATTGGTAGTACACTATAAATAAGTCACCTCAGGTGTTTAGGGTTTTATGTGTACCAAATACTCCACCATGAGTACCCTAACAGTTGAGGGATCATTGGTATCGTAAACTCTCGTTAGTGGATTATGCATCTAACTGATGATTGGGTTGTGATGGTACCTGGTTGTGAATGTACCTTGAATTCTGATTGAGATGGCATGAAGTGTTGAGAGGACACTTATGGAATCCGTATATCCGATGTAATATTTTGTAAAGTGGAACTTGGTTTATGGTCACTTGAAAGCCAGTATAATTGATAATGTATAATGCTGATTTATACATGTTTACTCTTTAGGCCTTGCATATGGGTTGTTATGCATGGGAAAGCTTAAATTGAGGGTAGCAAATGGGATTTTTTTGTTGGTCCATGATACATGTTGCATATAGTTTAATACGCATGTTTTGGAAATGTTAAAGTACATAGTTTGAAAGGCATGATGTTTTGGAAAGATGTTTTAAAATGTTGAACTCATGTGAGTTAGAAAATGGTTTTAAATGCATTGATGGTGTTGTGTTTTGAGCGCTCCTCACTAAGCCTTGTGTGCTTGCACCCTCTTTGTCCATCAATGCAGAGAATTAAAGGTTGGAGGCAGCGAGGGAAAATCCAAGGAATTGAATAACACGAAAGTATGGTTTTGAGCTACACTTGTAAGTAGTAAAGGCAATGGGGTTCATTGTTGTTTAGGAGGATTTTTGGCTAAACTCCTTGTTGTGCAAGTTTATAATGTTGTAATGGTGTTGTATGAGGTTTTATTCGGTTGGTTTTTGTGTGGAGTTATGTTATGAACTTTGGATGGCTTGGATTTAGGATGCATGTCTCTAGACTTGAGTTTGGGATTTATTGCAATGCTATGATCATGTTTGATAAGTGTTCAAAAGTACTATTTTTCTTACCCTTTTTACTCATATTATTGTTAGACTTAGGCTCATATTAGTTGCATAGTTAGCCATTCATGCATTAATCCATGTTTCCTTCAATCGTTGAGCTTGATTACATAACTTGGTGATTTTTGTGGAAATAGATGCTGCTTTGGTGTGTTTTTGTGTGTATGTGCAGGATCACTTGCCAAAGCAATGCCGAGCTAGTTGCCAGGGCAATGCATGAAGGATATGCCGAGCTAGTTGCCAGGGCAGTGCATGAAGGAGACGCCGAGCCAGTTGCCATGGCATTTGTCGACAAAGACCAAAAGCAATATGGATGTCGAAATTCATGATTTTACAAGCCCAAGATGACATGGAGCAAGGTCCAAGCCCAAAGGAATTTGATTGCCATGCAGAGATTAAAGAAGAATTAAATTCCAAGTGGATAGGAGAAGTTCTAATAGGAATAAAATTATAATAAAGAATTATATTCTTTAAAGATAATTTAATTCCAACTCAAACTCCTCCTCAAAGAAGGACTTTGGCCTAGCCCTATAAATAGCAAGAGATTTCGACAATTCAAGAGGGAGAGCAAGAGGGAAATTTCGCAAGTCCAAGTAGGGCAAGAAGAGAGAATTTTCGACAAGCATCAAGGGCAAGGAGGATTTCGACAAGCCTCTTCCTTCATCTTTGTTCGATTGGGTTCATGCTAGGGATTAATTATCTTGTGTTTCTTTGGAACCTAGCCATGAACTAAATTTACTTGGCTATGGTTATTGTGTTTTGTGGTTGTGAGAAACTATTGGTTTTGTTTAGGTAATAAGAGTTTGCACTTTTCTATTTCAAGGTTTATTCATTCTTGGTTCCTATTATTGCTTGCAGTGAATTGGGAGAGGATCTCGTGATTTCATCCATTTATCTAATATCGGGAGAGTTAGATTCAAGAAACGAATGAATATGATCTTTATGCAATCCAATGATGGTGAAGATTAATCCGGCTTAGGAATAAGTTAAGGATTTCAACGGCTAAGAGGAGCGCAAGATTGGTTGTTGTTCACCCTTGATTCACGCAGGGATGTATTATCAAGGCATGCACAAGTAGCTAGAGTTTCGACTTAGGGATAAGAAGAAACCATTGAAGAACGCTCCGCCGAACCTTGAAGTTGCTGCCCGATCGCCCAAGTAGTTGCCCAACTAGTCGCCCAAGCAACCATCAATTAGTTGCCAAGGCAACCCCGTTGTGCAAGTCGCCACGGCAACTGAGTTGCCCATGCACTCTTTTACCAAGACAATCCAATCGGCTATCACACCTCAACTCACGATAACCTAGCCTATCTCTCTCAATTGAATTCATCTTTTATTTTATTTTATTGCTTTCTAGATTAGTAATTAGTTAAACTTCGATAATCCTTTACTTGTGTTTTTACTTTTTACAGTGCAAGAGACTAGATTCTTGAAGTGGCACCAATCCCTGTGGAGACGATATCTTTTATACTATAACTTGCGACGTGTATACTTGCACAATTGCGTAGCACTTATTACGCGCAACAAGTTTTTGGCGCCGTTGCCGGGGATTGGCAATAGCGACTTTGTTTTTACTTTCTTGCACTTTCTTTTTATTTTTCTTGTTTAAAATTCAAAGGGCTAACAAACTTTGGTTTTGCATTGGTATATGACCAGGGCGAGACCGACTTCACCAGAATATCCCTTTGATCCAGAAATCGAACGAACCTTACAAAGACTTAGACGAAGGATAAGAGAAGCAATGGCAAATCAAGACGGAAATATTAATCAAGATGTTCGAGCAGGAGGAGGAGTGATTCTTGCACGAAACAGAACTATTCGAGACTATCTTGAAGAAGATCTTGATGGACTTAACCCAGGAGTTGTCGCACCCGAAATTGAAGCCGACCACTTTGAGTTGAAACCGGTAATGTTTAATATGATCAACACAATAGGTCAATTTGGCGGCTCAGCAACTGAAGATGCACGACAACATCTGAAATCTTTCCTCGAGATTTGCAACTCGTTCAAGATACACGGAGTCACCCCTGATGTCTTACGATTAAGATTATTCCCCTATTCACTGAGGGATAGGGCGAAAGCATGGCTAAATAGCATTCCTGCCGGATCCATAGCATCTTGGACTGATCTTTGTCGTGATTTCCTTGCTAGATTTAATCCTACAAATTTAACTGATAAGCTTCGTAACGACATTACTTCTTTTCGGCAGGCAGATGATGAATCCATGTACGAGGCTTGGGAGCGATATAGAGAACTTCTACATAAATGCCCTCTACACGGATTCCCGGTGTGGACTCAAGTGACAATGTTTTACAATGCCGTGAATACACCAACAAGGATGATGCTAGACGCCTCGGCAAACGGCATACTCCTAGATAAGTCACCGGAAGAAGCAATGCAAATTTTAAACAGGCTGGCCAAGAATGATTATCAATTCCCATCTACTAGAAGAGGAGGAGTTAGACGCCAAGCCACAATACATGAACTAGGATCATCAGATTCAATTTCGGCACAATTGGCCGCTTTAACCAAGATGGTCCAGAACATGCAAAAACCAAACAACACACATGAAGTCAAGGTAATGGATTCTTTTTGTGAGTTATGTGGCGATAACCATAATTCTTCTGAATGTATGCAGAATCCGGAATCTAGCTTCTATGTGGGGAATTACAATCGAGGCAACAACATGATGTCAAATACATACAATCCAGCTTGGAAGAAGCACCCAAATTTTTCATGGAGTAATCCCAACAATGCTCTAAACCAGAACAATCAGAATGCACAAGCATCGGGATTCCAGCAAAATATGCCACGACAACAGATGCCGCAGCAACAACCGACAACATCTAGTTCTTTGGAAAATTCTCTAAATGCTTTTATGATGAAAACTGAATCTTATATGGCTGAGAATAGTAATTTCATAAAAAGAACTGATGCTTTTATTAACAGGACCGAGATGAGATTGCAAAACCAAGAGGCGGCAATCAAATCATTGGAAAATCAAGTCGGACAATTTGCTCAAAATCTGAACACTAGACCACAAGGAGGTTTACCTAGCGATACTGAAGTCGCAAGAGGAACTGGCCATGAGCAATGTAAGGCAATCACCACCAGAAGTGGCCAACAACTTAGAGAGGTTCAAACCCGCTCGTCAAACAAAACTCCACAAAAAGAGCAAGACGAACCTAGCGGCAAAGTCTCAGATGCTGAACCAAGAATTGCTGCGGCAACCGGCAATAAGCATGCCTCGGCAACCAATGACGCCTCGGTAACTTGCGATAAGCACGCCGCGGCAACCCCAGTTGGTAACACATCGGCAACTCCAGATGTCCCTGTAATGCCGTCAATCAGGTTTCAAACCAATGAAAAGATCGAAGATATCCGACTTCCACCACCATTCCCACAAAGGTTGAAGCGACAAAAGCAAGAATACCAATTCAAGAAGTTTCTTGATATCCTAAAGCAAGTCCACATCAACTTGCCATTGGTGGAAGCAATTGAACAAATGCCAAACTATGCCAAGTTTCTTAAAGACATTGTGTCCAAGAGAACAAGGCTAGGAGAGTTTGAAACAATTGCCGCAACAGAGGGATGCATGGCAATGTTGCACAATCGTATGCCGCCCAAGTTGAAGGATCCCGGAAGTTTCACAATACCCTGTTCTATTGGAAATCACTATGTCGGGAAAGCACTATGCGACCTAGGGGCTAGCATAAACTTGATGCCTAAATCGGTTTTCCAGAAACTAGGAATCGGGAAGGCAAGACCTACAACAGTTATGCTACAGCTAGCCGACAGATCCTATGTGCATCCAGAGGGAAAAATCGAGGACATACTGGTAAAAGTTGATAAATTTATTTTTCCCGCTGACTTTATTGTTTTAGATTGTGAAGCAGATGAGCATGCGCCTATCATTCTCGGAAGACCATTCCTAGCGACAGGGAGAACTTTGATTGATGTTGAAAAGGGAGAACTCACAATGAGGGTGAATGACCAGCAGGTAAAACTAAATGTGTTCCAAACACTAAGGCATGCCGATGATCCAGAAGAATGCCAACTACTTCATGCCACGGCAGAGTTTAACTTCGATGAGGAATTTAGTTGCCTCGGCAACTACATTGCCGATCAAGAGGAACCTGAGGAGTATGAAGAACCGGTCGATGAGGAACAACCAGAAGAGGTAAATTGGCTAGTCAATCGACCAGGTACATACTTTGAACCACTGGACTACTCAGGTAAGGAAGGTAAGATCGAAAAACCCTCTATCGAAAATCCACCAATTCTTGAGTTGAAACAATTGCCAGAGCAACTGAAATATGTATACTTAGGGACCGATAATACATTACCTGTAATTATTTCTTCTAAGTTACAGCCTGAGCAGGAAAAGAAGCTGATCAACATGTTGAAGCTACATAAAAAGGCAATAGGGTGGACAATTGCCGACTTGAAGGGAATTAGCCCGGCGGTGTGCATGCACAAGATCTTGTTGGAAGATGATCACAAACCTTCAATTGAGGCCCAGAGGAGACTGAATCATGCCATGAAAGGGGTTGTAATGAAAGAAATCATCAAGTGGCTTGACGCCGGCATTATATACCCTATCTCCGATAGTACGTGGGTAAGTCCGGTACAATGTGTGCCGAAAAAGGGAGGTATAACAGTGGTAAGCAATGAAAATAATGAACTTATCCCAACCAGGACTGTGACCGGTTGGAGGGTTTGTATGGACTATCGAAAGCTAAACAAAGCCACTAGGAAAGATCACTTCCCATTACCCTTTATTGATCAAATGCTTGACCGTCTTGCAGGTAAACCCTTTTACTGTTTTCTTGATGGTTATTCAGGTTACAATCAGATTGCCATAGCACCAGAAGATCAAGAAAAGACAACCTTCACATGCCCCTACGGTACTTATGCCTTCCGAAGAATGCCGTTCGGATTATGTAACGCCCCGGCAACCTTCCAAAGATGTATGATGGCGCTCTTTTCAGACATGGTCGAAGACTTCCTTGAGATCTTCATGGATGATTTTTCGGTTTTTGGTAATGACTTCGACGGCTGTCTCGGCAATTTAGAGAGGGTGTTGGCAAGATGCGAAGAAACAGATTTAGTCCTCAATTGGGAGAAATGCCACTTTATGGTAAATGAAGGAATAGTGCTCGGCCATAAGATCTCATCCAAGGGAATTGAATTAGACAAAGCCAAGGTGGACGTGATCGAGAGATTACCCCCACCAAATTCGGTTAAAGGAATTCGAAGTTTTCTCGGACATGCAGGTTTTTACAGGAGGTTCATTCATAACTTTTCTAAAATCACTAAACCTTTGTGTAATCTGCTTGAACAGGATAAAGTCTTCGATTTTGATGATTCTTGCACTCAAGCATTTGAAACCCTAAAGAAAAAGCTTGCCTCGGCACCCATTGTTGTTCCACCAGATTGGACGCTACCTTTTGAGCTCATGTGTGATGCAAGTGATTTCGCGGTAGGAGCAGTCCTAGGCCAACGCACAGGTAAGACCTTCCATGTGATATACTACGCTAGTAAAACTCTTAACGATGCTCAAATGAATTACACAACAACGGAGAAAGAGTTACTAGCTGTAGTTTTCGCATTTGACAAGTTCGATCCTATTTAATTGGTACAAAGGTAATTGTTCATACGGACCATTCGGCAATCAAATACTTATTTGCTAAAAAGGATGCTAAACCTCGTTTGATTCGTTGGATATTACTTTTACAAGAATTTGATATTGAAATTAAGGACAGGAAAGGAACAGAAAATCAAGTGGCCGATCACTTATCACGTTTGGAACGCAATAGGGAAGAGGACGCGGATCTAGAGATATGCGATGCATTCCCGGATGAACAAATTCTAATCGCCTCGGCAACCCTTGACGCCTCGACAGCCCATGACGCCTCGGCAACTCTCGACGCCGCAGCAGTCTTTGACGAGCACGCCTCAGCAATTTTGGGAGCAGACACTACGGCAGCACATGCCCCGGCAATACCCTGGTACGCAGATTTAGTTAACTTCCTTGTTTGTGGTATTTTTCCGTATGGCATTACTCACCAAGGGAAGAAGCGGTTCCGCCATAATGCTAAGCATTACTTTTGGGACGAGCCTCTTTTGTTTAAACAAGGTGCAGATCAGGTTATACGTCGATGTGTCCCTGAAGAAGAGCAACAGAATGTACTCCGGCAATGCCATTCTTCACCCTATGGAGGACATTTTGGAGGAACTCGTACCGCGGCCAAAGTCTTGCAATCCGGTTTGTATTGGCCAACATTGTACAAAGATGCCCAAGACTTTTACAAGCAATGTGATCGTTGCCAGAGGACGGGCAATATCTCTAGGCGACATGAGATGCCACTCCAGAACATCATCGAGGTGGAACTGTTCGATGTATGGGGGATCGATTTTATGGGACCTTTTCCATCTTCATTCGGCAACCTCTACATCTTACTCGCCGTCGACTATGTGTCTAAATGGGTAGAGGCAGCTGCAGTTCCCAACGACGATTCCAAGACCGTGCAACGATTCCTGAGAAAAAACATATTTACGGTTTGGGATGCCGAGAGCAATTATCAGCGACGGGGGCAAGCATTTTGACAACAGACTAATTGCCAAGATGTTGCAACGCTTCGGCATATCACACAAGATCGCCACGGCATATCACCCACAAACCAACGGGCAAGCAGAAATTTCCAACCGGGAGTTGAAGGGAATACTCGAGAAAGTTGTAAATCCCGCAAGGAAGGATTGGTCATTAAGACTAGATGACGCACTTTGGGCATATCGCACTGCATTCAAAACACCATTAGGTATGTCCCCTTCCGGCTTGTCTATGGTAAAACATGTCATCTACCGTGGAAATCGAGCACAAGGCGACTTGGGCAATCAAGACCGTGAATATGGATTGGGAAAGTGCGGACAAAAGCGCTTGATGGATCTCAATGAGATAGAAGAATTTCGTGCACTCGCCTATAACAATGCACAAATCTACAAGGAGAAAACAAAGCGATGGCACGACAAGAAACTATTGCCACGACAATTCACGCCAGGCAACTAGTTCTCCTATTCAATTCTCAGCTAAAACTTTTCCCGGAAAGCTGAAATCAAGATGGTCGGGACCATTCAAAGTCGTCAAACCATTCTCTCATGGTGTCGTAATAATCAAGTCCATCTCTGACAATCATGAATTCAAAGTTAATGGAAAAAGATTGAAGCACTACAATGGTGCCCATGTGGAACGTAACAAGGAAGTGGTCAACTTAGGAGATGCATGAGCATGCTCTCCTTTCAGATTTCTTTTTTTCTTTTTCTTTTTATTTTCATTTTTATTTTTAGGAGATATTTTATTTTTTTCTTCATTATCTTTAGTTTTCAGGTTTTTCTTTATTTTCTTTTTCACAACAAGACTCACAACTACTATGCTAAGGAAATTTATCACAAGATCCTTGCCACGGCAACCAATGAAGAAGATGCCGCGGCAACCTACATCGTGCCTGCACAAGCGGATGCCACGGCAACTAACCATGAAGATGCCACGGCAACCAAAGCTCAAGACGTCCCGGCAACAAGAAAACAACCATCACGTTCAAGCAAGAAAATCAAGACGCCAACTAGAAGGAAACTAATCATCTACGATGACGAACTCTCGGAGTAAGTCCTCGTATGCATTTTATTTTTATATTTATTTTTCGTTATTTTTATGCATGCATTGAGGACAATGCCTCACTCGAGTTTGGGGGATTGTTATTAGTAATTACCATGTTTAGTTACATTAATCTTAAGCATTACATTTTAGGATACATAAATTGCTTGCCATGCCTTTAATTGGAACAAGAATTGCTTAGATTTGATGAATATTCGATGATGACTTTGCCAATGCACTTAATTGATAGAATTTTTATTCTAGGATAACCATGAAAAACTTAGAATTGTACTATGATGCTAAATTTGATGAAACACTGTTGTGGTTTGATTGATTTAAGGAGTTCTAGTAAACTTAGGTTGATAATTAACTAATTGGGGATTAGAATAAAAATTGGATGAATGCTAGAGGTGCCCGAAATTGGCTCTAGCATATGCTAAAAAAATTGATCACTAGAGGTGCCCAAACTGGCTCTAGGAGGCGTTAAAATTTTTTTTTCTAAACTAGAGGTGCCCAAAACCGGCTCTAGTCGATTAAATTAACTTAAGAAAACTAAAAATAAAACACTAGAGGTGCCCGAAATTGGCTCTAGTTAAAACATGTTAAAAGAACCCAATGAAGTAATTTGAAAACCTATTGTTTGCATAGAATCCGAAAAATCAACTTGCACACAACTCCGCACACACTCACAAGCATTATAGTTTGATTCCGAGTAATTCATCAGTTTTACTGAAAAATAAAAGCCAATCATACTTTGTGCCCCGTTCGAGAATTGAAATCAAGTTCAAAGCTAAGTTTGTGAAAATTTGAAGTCTTGGCGGTAATTATGAGTTTGCATTGCTTGAGGACAAGCAATAGTTCGAGTTTGGGGTGTGATAAGTGTTCAAAAGTACTATTTTTCTTACCCTTTTACTCATATTATTGTTAGACTTAGGCTCATATTAGTTGCATAGTTAGCCATTCATGCATTAATCCATGTTTCCTTCAATCGTTGAGCTTGATTACATAACTTGGTGATTTTTGTGAAATAGATGCTGCTTTGGTGTGTTTTTGTGTGTATGTGCATGATCACTTGCCAAAGCAATGCCGAGCTAGTTGCCGTGGCAATGCATGAAGGATATGCCGAGCTAGTTGCAGGGCAGTGCATGAAGGAGACGCTGAGCCAGTTGCCATGGCATTTGTCGACAAAGACCAAAAGCAATATGGATGTCGAAATTCATGATTTTACAAGCCCAAGATGACATGGAGCAAGGTCCAAGCCCAAAGGAATTTGATTGCCATGCAGAGATTAAAGAAGAATTAAATTCCAAGTGGATAGGAGAAGTTCTAATAGGAATAAAATTATAATAAAGAATTATATTCTTTAAAGATAATTTAATTCCAACTCAAACTCCTCCTCAAAGAAGGACTTTGGCCTAGCCCTATAAATAGCAAGAGATTTCGACAATTCAAGAGGGAGAGCAAGAGGGAAATTTCGCAAGTCCAAGTAGGGCAAGAGGAGAGAATTTTCGACAAGCATCAAGGGCAAGGAGGATTTCGACAAGCCTCTTCCTTCATCTTTGTTCGATTGGGTTCATGCTAGGGATTAATTATCTTGTGTTTCTTTGGAACCTAGCCATGAACTAAATTTACTTGGCTATGGTTATTGTGTTTTGTGGTTGTGAGAAACTATTGGTTTTTGTTTAGGTAATAAGAGTTTGCACTTTTCTATTTCAAGGTTTATTCATTCTTGGTTCCTATTATTGCTTATGAGTGAATTGGGAGAGGATCTCGTGATTTCATCCATTTATCTAATATCGGGAGAGTTAGATTCAAGAAACGAATGAATATGATCTTTATGCAATCCAATGATGGTGAAGATTAATCCGGCTTAGGAATAAGTTAAGGATTTCAACGGCTAAGAGGAGCGCAAGATTGGTTGTTGTTCACCCTTGATTCACGCAGGGATGTATTATCAAGGCATGCACAAGTAGCTAGAGTTTCGACTTAGGGATAAGAAGAAACCATTGAAGAACGCTCTGCCGAACCTTGAAGTTGTTGCCCGATCGCCCAAGTAGTTGCCCAACTAGTCGCCCAAGCAACCATCAATTAGTTGCCAAGGCAACCCGTTGTGTGCAAGTCGCCACGGCAACCGAGTTGCCCATGCACTCTTTTACCAAGACAATCCAATCGGCTATCACACCTCAACTCACGATAACCTAGCCTATCTCTCTCAATTGAATTCATCTTTTATTTTATTTTATTGCTTTCTAGATTAGTAATTAGTTAAACTTCGATAATCCTTTACTTGTGTTTTTACTTTTTACAGTGCAAGAGACTAGATTCTTGAAGTGGCACCAATCCCTGTGGAGACGATATCTTTTATACTATAACTTGCGACGTGTATACTTGCACAATTGCGTAGCACTTATTACGCGCAACAATGTTCTTTTGATGTTTTGGCTTTGCTTGATCCTTAGTTTGATGGTAGACATGTATAAGGCTTGTCAAAGCATGTTTAAATCCATGTTCGAAAGAAAAACCAACAAATTTGGACATTAGAGGTCTAGGCGTACCAATATACGGGGCTCCGTATCGGTACGAGTTGTGATTTTGGTGGTATCGTATCGATAGATGAGGACATGTATCAGTACACCCCTTAGCTGCTGGAATCTAGATTTGGTTGGTGTAGCCTGTGTACCGATACGCCTTAGGACCGTATTGGTACGGCTAGTCATTATGTTGGTTATGGACTGTTTATGTTTTGAGATTCTTCTGTTTTGGTCCTTGGTTTTTATGTACAAAATTGTATGATTTGGATTATCATTTTGAGTTGAATATTGGCAAGAAAGCATGTAATCCGATTAATTGAGGATTGGTAACTCAAATTTTAATTTAATCCTCATATTTCTAGATTTGCAATTTAGTCCCTAAATTGCAATTCACTCAATTGGATGTCGAATTAACGCTCAATTTAATTGAGTTTTCACTTGCTGCTAGTATGCACACCTTAGGATATAATGCTGCATCTAGACAAGATAAAAAGAAAAAGAATGGACCTAAGTTTAGTTAATCGATTCAGGTTTTTGTTCGGTCTGGCATTTAGGCCGGGTCAAGGGGGTTACAGCGGACCACTATTGTTCTTGGCTGACCCCTTGTTTCGAATTCCTATTTTCTATTTTTCAAAAGAGATTGAAATTGTCTTTTGAAGGCGATGTAATTCTCGATGGTATGCCCCTAAATTCCGGGATAATTTTTGCAACTAGCATTAACATCATCCTATCTGGGTACGGGGGTTGCATGGATTTCAAAAAGACCAGACTCACCAACTGGGCTTCCAACAATTGAGGATACAACTCTCCATATGACATGGGTATCAGATCGAAATGAGGACCTTTAACTTTCGCCTTCTAATCATCAATCGAGATGCAAACATTGGGATTCAAACCTTGTCCTCGATACCGTCCCTCCTTCAATTTTGTATCTTGGGTTGTTCTAGCAATCGCTGGTTCATTATAGAATCGTGATCTTCCATCTTTGAAACCCAACACTCCTATCTTGATAAGGTCTTGAACTTTGTTCTTCAAAGCCCCACAATTCTCGGTAGTGTGACCCAAAATTCCTAAGTGGTAACTGTATCTAACATGAATATTGTAACATTTCAAGTAAGGAGGTTCCTTCGGCACAGACTAAACTGGGTTGATGAGATTCCTTTCAACCAGCATCGGGAATAAGTCGGTAAATTTCAGAGGAATCAAAACATGTTTCTTCACATAACTTACTTCTTGGGTTTCTTCTGGACCTACCACAACTTTCTTGGAGCTTGACTCAAATATCCCTCCTACTGATTTGTTGATGTTAATCACAAATGGGTTAACTATGGTATTTATTAGATTTGCCTCGTTCAGGGGTAGAGTTTTGAACATCAAGCCTCATGTCCTGATTCTTGACCAATTCTTCTTTTGGTTCGACAATTCCTTTCTCTTTAGCCATAGCGGCCATCAAGTTCGTTAACTCGTCCAATTGCTTCTTCAGTTCTTGCATCTCAATTCGTTCGCCACTAGTGTGAGTATCATCTGGCATGTCTGACTTGAAGCTGTTAGATGAGCCACCCTCTCCAGTCTCCGGTGCATCCTTAGGACATAACCACAAATTTGCACTATTTTCTATCTAACCACAAAACCTTCAATCCATTATGAACGATTTCTAATTCGGCGACCACTCGCGAATCAACACCTTAAAAATGCCATGAAGATGCAAAAAAGAAAACAAGACAAAAGAAATAAATTAGTATCGAATATAAAAAATATTAAAAGCGATAAAAAGAAATAAATAAAGAGATAAACAAAGCATAAAAGATATAACCCTATCTGCATGCCATCTAATTCTCTTAGGTTATCCACATGGCTCTAATGGGGCGGGTTTTCTATGTTCTATACATGTAGTTTTGGTACTAAAAAGGTATCGAAATTGTCATCGATGTTCCCTACTAAGGGTAGCAAGGCCCCCGATCATCACCCATTATAGGATCCTTTCAATCGAGTTCAATTCGGGGGTGTAATACCCCAAAGTATGGCCCCGTAGAATTTTGTTATAATAGGTACATTCTTGATATCATGTTTTGATTTGAAGAGTTAAATTAATTAAGGATTAAATGATCAAATTGGAAAGGGAGAAAAAGGGGAATGCTCAATTCTAATTAGACTAAAACGTAAAGCATGGAAACTTGGATGTTTGCATACTAATTGAAATTTTGATAATGGCTCATACATGTGTCAACAATTAGAACACACATAGAGGGGTTTTTGGCTATGCCTTGAAAGGGTTATACCTTTCATCTTCTCCATTGTTCAACCGAGCCCTTAGAGAAGGAGAGAGAGAGTGAGAGAATTTACAAAATCCATGGGAGTCATTGTCATGATCGGCTAGAATATCCATGTAATTGCATTAGCCTAAGGTAAAAGCTCTTTACCTTTCCTCTAAAGTTAAGACAAGCAGGGAAATTAGATTATATGTTTGAAATATACATCATGATGCCATTGTTGTTTAGGTAACATGAAATGTGTGAGTATATAGGTGAATTTCTCCATTGACCGAATGGTAAACATGAGAATTTCTTTGATTTCAAGAGTTGTAGATATAATGATTTTTGTAGAACTCTTGAAAATCTTTATGAATTTGGGTTAGTTGAGCATTTGGTTGAAGTTTGTTAAGTAATGTATTATGTTTGAATTTCATGGTAAATAGATATGTTGACTTGTGAATGCATTTCATAAACTGTTTTTAGTGAAAAGACTTATTAGAAGCTGTGTACAAATTTAATGAAGTTTCGGGACTGTTTTAAGAGGAAATAAAAGGGTGGACAGTTTTAATATAAATAGGGGACTGAAATTAATCTGGGAAGATTTGGTATAAAACTATTTGAATGGATATTAATAGGGGAGGGTTTGTCAAAGTTTGGAATATAATTGGGGCAGTTTAAATGACTTTAAGGGCTGCTTGGTGTGTTGGAAACTAGAGATTGCCTTATACCTGTTTTAGGCTGACATTACTTAGATAAGGGACTGATTTTCGAACCCTTAAGAATCTGTTTTTATGGAATTGGAATTTCAAAACTGTTTGTATCAAAGCAGCGCAGTTTTGATCGAGTTGAAAACTGTTTCGGTGAATTAAACCTTCAAGAACTGATTTATAAAATTTGGGGCTGAATTGGTTTGAATGTAGCTATGTTTAATTGTTTGAATGGAGTAGTGTGTTATTGATTAATAGGTGGACTGTTTTGATTATAAGAACAAGAATACAAGTGGTTATAAATTGCTTAAAATGTGTTTCGAGGCTGGTTTTGTAAAAAATCGAGTGTAACTGGCATCTTGAATTGTTGAAAGAATGTATAGTTTAAATTCAAGACTGATTTGTGGTATTTGATTAGGAGCACATTAATAGTGAATTTGTTGGTGCATATGTTGTAATCAATGGACTGTTTTACATCCTTATATGTGTGAGTAAAGTATTAATACATGAACATTGTTTTATGGTTAGACCAAGAAGTAATAGAGGAGGCAAGATCCAAACCGATTAAAGCTGTAGAAGGACAGTCTGGGATTGTGATTCGGGACTCAAGTTAGCTTGGATATACTATGAGTGTAGTTAAAGTCTCGGGATAGGTTAAAATCTATCCCAAGCATCTTGTTTGTTTAATTAATTTGTTTTATACTTGAATTGAACAATGTTGAGCTAAGCTTGGGAATTAAGGTAAGTAACTTCTTGATCAAGAATTCTATGATGGTAATTGTTTAGAATATGATTATGTTTGAATATGAGGATTGATTTTGAACAAGAAATATGCGCATAAGAAGATAAGAAATACTAAAATATAACTTTTTGATTTAAAGATCTTTGAGCTTGGATTTATAAACAAAGTTATATGTAAATGCTTGTGTTATATGCTAAACCTCATGAAATGTTATTTAATACTCTGATAAGGAGCATGGCTCAGACTTCTCTGGTATGATAAGTAAATCATGTTACATGAGTACATGAACATGGAATTAAGTTAATCTGATTTGATAAGATAAGAAATATGTATAAAGCCTTGATCTCGAGTCGGTCTTATCTACAATTGGCATGCCATAGAGTCCATAGAGCTCATGTGATAGGGTGTATTGTAGTCCTGGACTACGGTTCTTATATTGGCGACAGTAGGAGGGTTTGACTGGTACTATGAGTACCTTTCTATTGGCGACGGTTGGTTGGGGATTCGAGTACCTAGGCTGATACTTGATTTCAAGGCTATGTTAAATCAAAGTAATAAAAAACATAAAACTACCTAATAAGTGAATTTGATACTTTGAATAATTAAGTGATGCATATCCTTTTGAGGCTTTGCTATGTAATTCTCTTGATGATTAATCTATGTGTTAGATTATGATATGCCATGTATAAGTTTATTCAATTTGTGATCAAAGCATAATTTATGATCTTCTCTTGCAAGTTCGAATGAAATAAACAAGGATATATCATGGTGAAATGTGAATGTCTTGTAATAGTTTGATTAAATGCGATGCTTTGTGGTTTATTGTCTAGATTAAGCATGTGTTAGTCCTTACCAAGCTTAAGCCTATTTGTTTGAATCAATTGATGGAAGGATTAAATTCTTTGATCACGATCCTCTTTTAATTAAATGAAACTACCTCACTAAGTACCTTTACTTATTTATCCTTTTCCATCCTTCAGGTTGAGCTATTTTTTTGTTAGCTATCGAAACTTGGCAAAATCACAAGACATTCAAGAAGTATGTTTTGTACTTTTCTTAAGAACTCTTAGTAGGTGGCATATGTTTGTATTTATGCATAGTGCATTTAGCCTACTTCTTTTATATTCTCTTGTGTATAAGTTTGTAATTAGTGAACACTATGTGTATACGGCCTAATATGCTTTGTTTGCTAGTTGGCTAAGTTGATTGCTATAGCATTATGTACGTAGGGCTGCTATTTGATCAATTGCTGCTGGAAATTTATGTTTGATGCTTGTTGTTAGCTAAATTAGGTTGATTTTGATGCTTGATTAAGTGATTATGAAAGTGGTATGTTAGAATGGAATTCGAATGGATGCTTGAGGTGTAAGTTACGATGTCTGTTAAAGTTTGTTTGTTAGAATATAGCTATAATCATGGAATCAAATGCTTAAGTATAGTTATGACATTTTCGACGTAGTGATTTTCTTAAATGAAAGAATAGGTATGATTCTTACTAGTGGGTCCTTGTGTTGAATGACTAATCTAAATAAAGAACGTTTCTAAATGAAAAATTCAAACCTGGAAAATATGATTTGTTAAGTGTTTCAATTATCAATCACCTTCAATTGTAGATATGGTCATCTTAAAGTTACTCGAATCTAATTGATAATCCTAATCTTGAGATATATTCGAATAGTGTAGCCTCTTCATATCTTTAGTCAAATTGCATGTTGTCGCAACCCTTTTTTAGGAAGGTTTTGACATTATTTGGAAAACTTAAGAAAACACGGAGTCGCCACCAATGTTTTTGAAAAAAAGAGAAGTGTGATTGGATCACTTTTAAAACAAGGGTTATTTTAATAAAACATTTTATTTATCAAAATATCATTTTGGTCCACGAAAACAAGAAAACCTGGTTCGGGGGTCGGTTACGTGCAGGGAAGGGTTAGCACCCCCACAACGCCAAAAAATTGGTACCTAATTGATTTCAAAAAAAGTATTTTGAAAACTGGAATTTGCAAGTTCACAAGAGTTTTATTTTATTCGTCCCCTCAGTGAATATAAATCTATTTTAACGGCCTTATCGCCCGGGAAATGAACTTTAATCACCGCCAACACTCCTGACGCTAACCCGTCATTCCTGCTTGATAAAACACAACATTAATTAAGTTTTCAATTTTTAACAAATCAACAAAAAAATAAGTGTGTTAAAGTCTTTTAATGAAAACTTAATTAGTGACTAAACCCTAAAAGAAAAGTCTACATTCATTTTAACTATTAAGATTTAAATGTATTTAAGTGTATTTTATTTTAAGATATGAAGGAAATCTTACTGCACATATGTCTCTATACTAAGTTTAAAAGATCCTATTCCTAAGGATTAAACATAAAAAAACAAATACTCACATAAAAAACTAAAATAAATAAAATTGCTTAAATTAAATGACTGGAGAAATAAACAAAGAAAGGGATTATTATTTTTTTAAAAGAAAATTTTCGGTTAAGGTTTTAATTGAGAGAAAAACAAAATATGAAGGTTAATTTAAAAATAATTTCAGAAACTCAATTAAAAGGAACAAGGGTTAAATTGAGAAATTGACAAAAGTCTACGTTCATTTTAACTATTAGGATTTAAATGTATTTAAGTGTATTTTATTTTAAGTTACGAAGGAAATCTTATTAGACATATGTCTCTATACTAAGTTTAAAAGATCTTATTCCTAAGGATTAAACATAAAAAAAACATACAAATACTCACATAAAAAACTAAAATAAATAAAATTGCTTAAATTAAATGACTGGAGAAATAAACAAAGAAAGGGATTATTATTTTTTTAAAAGAAAAATTTCGGTTAAGGTTTTAATTGAGATAAAAACAAAATATAAAGGTTAATTTAAAAATAATTTCAGAAAAGGGTGCTCAATTAATAGGAGCAAGGTTTAAATTGAGAAATTGACAAAAGTCTACGTTCATTTTAACTATTAGGATTTAAATGTATTTAAGTGTATTTTATTTTAAGATATGAAGGAAATCTTATTGCACATATGTCTCTATACTAAGTTTAAAAGATCCTATTCCTAAGGATTAAACATAAAAAACATACAAATACTCACATAAAAAACTAAAATAAATAAAATTGCTTAAATTAAATGACTGGATAAATAAACAAATAAATGGATTATTATTTTTTTAAAATAAAATTTTCGGTTAAGGGTTTAATTGAGAGAAAAACAATATCTAAAGGTTAATTTAAAAATAATTTCAGAAAAGGTTGCTCAATTAAAAGGAACAAGGGTTAAATTGAGAAATTGACAAAATTGGATGGCCGATTTTAGAGCAATTAGAAGTCTGGTGTTTTAATTTTGAAGAAAAAAGGACTAAATTAGGAGGATTGAGAACAAGAGTGTTGTAATACAAGAACCGGGAAAGAAAGGTGCGGGTTATAGCCGGGTACAGGTCGGGTCATCAGGTTGATTTATATGGCTATCATCATAAACAAAATCAATTTATACACCCCCAAAAAGAATCAAACTCAACTCCATTTGAATCCTCTGATAAGTTCATCCATGTTATTCATGAATTGAAGAACACAATGATGGTCTGTTGTGCCGACCGCCGTTGCTCGCAGCAAAATTTCCCAGACAAACCCTAATTTCCAAGATTTTGGTGACCCCCAGATCGTATTTTTTGCTGGAGTTATGTCGAAATCAAATCACGATGGTGTTTTCAAAGAAAAAAAAGGTCAAACGATCCTTTTTCTCTATTTAAAAATGAAATTGAACATAGGAAGAAAGAATTACCAGAAAAATTTGCTTTTATTTCCCTGGAAATGCTTGAATACACTTGCTGAATTGCTACAACCTCTGGAATCCGGATGCTTATTTTGTATGTATGTGATTTGTGTTTTTCGTATGAATCTGATGTCTTTTTACATGGATTACAATAGGTATTTACAGGTACAAATTTGCTTGCATTTCAAGCTCAAATCCCTTGATCTTTTCCGAATTGCTTCTGTCTTAGTTTCAATTTTAGCTTGATTCTCGCCATAGCTTTATTTTAGGGATTATATCCTCTGACTTTCATTGACTTTGCTTCAGTTTTGGGATTTAATCCCTTTTCCTTCTTTTGCATGTTTCTGGTGGCTTCGAATCAATGAGGGAGACGACGACAATGAGCAATTCGTGACACAAATGGCTCGGATGCTCATTAGAGAAGATGAATCGGCTGGTGGAAGTTTGAATGACGGGCACATGGCTGCCACGCACGAGTGGTGATCCTTGTCTCCCGCTGCTGATCAATTTAAGCCGTTAGATCTCTACTTGATCTAACGGTTGGGGAGTGCAGCTCTTGATCTTTCCTCTAGCTGGCCATAATTTATGCCGTTGTATCAATTCTTGATCCAACGGTCCCCTGTTAGCTGTGCATAAGACCAGGAGAACGGTATTAGGGCCTTTAGGGTTTAATTAAATTGAAATTGGGCCGAGTAGGCCTTTATGTAATCTCAAATGGGCTCATTATTCTTTTGTAATGAACTCTTTACTTCTATTGTTTTCATAATGGACCGAATAAAAGCAAGTGGACTTGGATCTTTATTTAATGGACTCTGTTTTTTATTTTGGGTTTTATACTAACTATTATATTAACTACTAACTGAAACACTAACAAAAAATGTATATAACTACGATAATGCTACACTATTCTACTAATGCACATATGAATCAAGCTATTAAACCATACACCATACTTAAACTAAGATATTGATACAAGAAAACAAGGAAAGAATGTTAGGTGAAAATTCAGTGACAACAGCTGCCCCACTTTGGTCATTCCTGTAAGACAGGAATAGAAAAAAGAACACAAGGACACTGATTTTCACCAATTACCAAACCGTAAAGTCTGAAAAGACAAGAGAGCTCCATTCTCCAAACACTCGAACAGATAGGCAGGTTCTATTCTGCTCGCGCTCCAATAGATAAACGGATTCCATTCTTCAATTGCTCGAACGGATAGGCTAGTTCTATTCTCCTTATGCTTGAATAAAAAAGAAAGTTCTATTCTCTAAATGCCCGAACGGATAGGCGGGTTCTATTCTCCTCATGTTCGAATAGATAAGCATGTTCCATTCTCCAAATGCCTGAACGGATAGGCGGGTTCTATTCTCCTCATGCTCGACTAGATAAGCAGGTTGAAAAAGGTTCCATCCTTCTTATGCTTGGATGGATAAGCGGGTTCTACTCTCCTCATGCTCGAATAGATAAGCAGGTTCCATTCTCTATATGCTCGAATGAATAGGCGGGTTCTATTCTCCTCATGCTCAAATAGATAAGCAGGTTATATCCTCCTCATGCTCGGATAGATGAGCAAACTAAAAAAAGGGTTCCATCATTCTCATGTTTGGATGGTTAAACAAATGCTATTATCATGCTCGAATAGATAAGCAGGTTGAGAAAAGGGTTCTATCCTCCTCATGCTCAGATAGATAAGAAGGTTCTATTCTTCTTATGCTCGAATAGATAAGCAGATTCCATTCTCCTGATGCCTGAACTGATAGGCGGGTTCCTTTACAGAAACAAAACTTTCACACCTATAAAAATCTGACATATGATGCAGTTATGATGATCATGCCCCTAAGGATGTCTAAAACATGAATGCATGTCTCTTTTGCTTTTTATAATCCTTTTATCCGAATTAGATATCTCAAACATTTTCTCAATTCTGGAAACAAATGGTAAGTGACTATTCTGGCCCATCCCATAAGAAGAAACAGTATGACTTCTTTTCATTTCTCTACACTAAATGGCTTTGCACCATGTTATTTGGATCACAAGAAAACTTGCAATAACCCATCTTTCAATGCTAGTTGGCTTCACCAATTTCTTGTTGTTAAAATTCCATCGACCATTCCTTGGAAAGAAATCTTCACCATTGCCTATTCTTAACCTTGAGGGTTGTAGGACACGTCCTTCGATTTGGGTGAAATTGGATTTCACCAAAACACCACCATGTTGTACCATAGGTTTAATGCCATTGTTACATTCATCTTTTCCTGTGACTTCTGCCTTGATTTTTCAACCAGGGAAGCTCTTTGTGAAGTGTATAACGTTGCTAGGACACCTAAGAGTAAAACTCCGTGGGGTTATATGGGGGATGTTTTGGCTTGCCATCATTAATGCGTGGGAAATCATCTGAATGTTGTATCTGTATGCTACAATGATTGACAAAATAATCATAGATAGTCATCTTCATTGTGTTTGCTTCACCATTCTCATTCTTAGTACTTCTTTGCTTCATTGAGAACATTTCTGATCTTTTGCACATTTGCCCGCTTAATCTAGTTATCTTGTACTCCTGGTTGAAAGGATTAACTTTATCCTCATATTCTTCAACACTTTTTTAGCCTTTTTCAAGCTATCCTTGTAGTTGATACATCAATGTTCATTGACAAACTTCCTTGAATCATGTTGTTCTCCCAATGTTTGTAAAATTGTTCTTATTATCACAGAGGAGAAATTATGCTATCATCCATATTCAATGATAGGCCTTCTTGAGTGGTATTGAATGAAAGTACCCCATGTCCTTAGTTATTTGCTCCAATGTCTGTAAAATTGTCCTTATTGTTGTGGAAGACAAACTATCTCATGTAAGCATCTCTGTTTTGTGACATGCTAGCTTAGGGTAATGTCAATACATCTCTTGAGGGTTCTTTTATTCCTACCTCCGCAGAGATCTTCAAATTGCTTACATGGAAATCTTTGCAGCAAAACCTATTTCCACCTTGAACCTCTTCATGTGTTTACTGCTCTTTATGCCTTAAGCTTCGAATTTAACCACAGAATACGTCATAGTTCCAATACCCTTTTAAACAAATTTCAAAGTAATGCCCAAAAATCTTTTGTATCTTTTAAGTGGTGTCAAATTTATTAATTCTCATTTCAACGCAAGATGCTTATACGAAAAAGGGAGATGGTGTAAACAAAGAAAGGAGGGCTAAGAAACAAAACTTTATCAATATTGTGGCAAACAGAAAAAAAGTTACAAATATTCAAACATCAATGACCAAAAATCCTCTTGTCAAAATGTCTTGAATGTTACCCATGCTAAGCAGACTTCGACAATGGTGATAATGCGAGAAAGCTCATAGCTCATCTATGTTACGTTCCCGAGAAAATTTCCCTGGTTATTAACTACCTAAGCCGCCCTTTGTGGGTTTTCAACTTAGGTCATCCTTTGGTTTCAAAACGCGCTTTGTGAATTTTCATTTTGATCCCCCTTTTCTTTTTTTCTTTTTTTCTTTTTCCTTTTTTTTTCTTTTTTTTTCTTTTTTTCTTTTTTTTCTCCCTTTTTCTTTTCTTTTCTTTTCTTCTTTTTCTTTTTCCTTCTTCTCCAGACATAATACTTTTTGACTGAATCTAAATTTATCGGACTCTAAATTTCATCTCCATCCATTTCAGCCAAAATTAACGCCCCACCTGAGAAAACCTTTGTTACAATGTAATGTCCCTCCCAAGTCGGTGCCCATTTTCCTCAGGAATCGCTTTGGATCGATAACTTCTTTTTTAGTACCAAATCACCTTTTTTAAATTCTCTCAGGCAAAATTTCTTCTCGTGAGTTCTTATCATCCTTCTTTGACACATCTGCCCATGACATAGTGCCTTCAATCTTTTCTCTTCAATTAAATTCAGCTGGTATTGCTTGTACCCATTCTGCTTCTTCCAACTTTGCTTCCATTAAGACACGGAGCGATGGTATTTCAACCTTAATTGGTAATACTGCTTCTGTTCCATATACCAATGAGAAGGGTGTTGCCCCAGTAGAAGTTCTTACTACGGTTCGATAGGCATATAAGGCAAAAGGTAGCTTCTCATGCCAATCCTTATAAGTATTAACCATTTTTGCAACTATCTTCTTAATGTTTTTTATTTGCAGCCTCCACTACTTTGTTCATCTTTGGGCGATGTACCACTGAATTATGGTGCTTGACATTTGCATACCGGCAAATAATTTCTTTTTTTTAAAATATAGAAACCGTAGACCTGGTGACATTTGCATACGAGGCTGCTTCCACCTATTTCGTGAAACAGTCAATGGCTACCAAGATAAAACGATGCCCGTTTGACGCCTTGGGGTGAATCTGACCAATGACATCGATGCCCCATATGGAGAAAGGCCAAGGTGCTGACATAACATGAAGAGGTTGAGGTGGCGTATGAACTTTGTCAGTGTAGATCTGGCATTTATGGCACTTGCAAGAGTAGTTGATGCAATCACCTTCCATGGTTGACCAATAGTAACCAAAGCGCATGATTGTTCTAGCCATGGTGAAGCCACTGGGTGAGTTCTACAAACTCCTTCATGAACTTCTTCCATAATTAACTGAGCTTCTTTTGCACTCACACATCTTAGAAGAACTTGACTTCGACTTCTTTTGTATGAAGTTTCTCCATCAAGGACATACCCTGATGCCATCTTCCTAATCATTTTCTTCTCATTCTCTGTAGCTTGCGATGGGTACTGCTAAATTTTACATATTGCAGGATGTCATGGTACCATGGCAAACCATCTATTTCTTCTTCCACATTATAAAAATGGGCTAGAGAGTCTAGCATATGTAATCTGATGGGTATCATTTCAGATCCTTCACTTGCCTTAAACATGGCTGCTAAAGTAGCTAAAGCATCAGCCATTTCGTTATCTTCTCTAGGGAGATACTTGAAAGTGATCTTAGCAAATTCTTTGGTCATCTTAAGGACCAACTTGTGGTATTCTACCAACTTTTCATCTTTTATCTCCCCCACGTATCTGATAAATGACCAATGCAGAGTCCCCAAAAACCCTTAAAGTGTGGATTTTCCTTTTTATAGCCTCTTTTAGGCCCATTATACAAGCTTCGTATTCTGCCATGTTATTAGTGCAGAAGAATCTTAATCGACTGGTAAAAGGGTAATACTCTCCTTCTAGGGAAACCAAAATTGCCTTATACCTCATCCTAATGCATTTGTTGCACCATTGAAGTTCATAACCCAAGATTCTGTTGCAGCCTCAACATCTTCTGAGATATACATCAAGTCTTCACTAGGGAAATTAAAATTCAATGCTTCATAGTCATCACAGGCGCAACTTGCCAAAAAATTAGCTATGGCACTCCTTTTTATTGCTTTTTGGCTCACATACTGGATATCAACCTCTGATAGTAACATCTGCCAACGTGCTAATCTTTTCGATAAGGTTGGAGCTTCCATCATGAACTTTAAAGGATCCAATTTCGAGATTAGCCATGTGATGTGATATAACATATATTGCATGAGCCTTTTAGCTGCCCATACCAAAGCACAACATAGCTTTTCAATTGAGGAAAATCTAGTTTCACAATCAGTGAACTTCTTGCTCAGGTTATGTATCACCTTTTTCTTTTCTTCCAGTATCGTCATGTTGCCCTAATACGGAGCCCATAGAATTTTCATGCACCGTTAAATAAAGGATTAAGGGCCTCCCCTAAACAGGTGGTACTAATATAGGAGGGTTGGTTAACTACTCTTTGATCTTTTCTAAAGCCGTCTGACATTTTTCATTCCATGTCCCTGGGTTATTCTTTCTCAGTACTCTGAAAATTGGATCACACTTATCAGTTAACTGGGAGATAAAACGGGCGATGTAGTTTAACCTCCCCAGGAAACCCTGAACCTCCTTTTGTGTTTAAGGTGGTGGGAGATTTTGTATGGCCTTAATTTTGTCCGGATCAATCTCAATTCCTCTCCTACTCACCACAAAGCCCAATAATTTTCCTGACGTGAACCCAAATGTGCATTTGTTTGGGTTAAGCTTTAGCTGGAACTCCTCAGACTTTGAAATAGTTTCTTTAAATTCACCAAATGCTCCTCTTTAGATCGGGATTTGGCGATCATATCATCTACGTAGACTTCTATTTCTCGATGCATCATGTCATGGAAAAGAGTGACCATGGATCTTTGGTAAGTTGCCCCCGCATTTTTTAGACCAAAGGGCATTACTTTATAACAAAAGGTTCCCCAAAGTGTTATGAAGGTGGTCTTTTCCATGTCTTCTAGGCACATTTTAATCTGGTTATACTCAAAAACCCATCCATGAAAGAGAAAAGGGAATGTCCAGCTGTGTTATCCACTAATGTGTCTATGTGTGATAACGGGAAATTGTCTTTGGGGCTTGCTCTACTGAGATCCCTATAGTCAACACACATGCATACGTTTCCATCCTTCTTGGGAACTGGGACAATGTTGGCCACCCATTCTGGATACTTAGCTACTTTTAAAAATCCCGCATCAAATTGATTCTTCACCTCATATTTGATTTTTAGGAGCATATATGCTTTCATCCTCCTAAGCTATTGCTTTACAAGCTCGCATCCAAATTTTATTGGAAGCTAATGTACAACGATGTCAGTGTAAAGACCAGGCATGTCTTGATATGACCAAGCGAAGATATCCTTGAATTCTTTCAAAAGCTCAATCAAGCTTTGTCGAGTATGGGTTGTAATGGTGGTGCCAATCTTCACCTCTCGTTTCTCTTCTTTAGTACCGAGATTCAGTATTTCTAACTATTCCTTGTATGGGAGAATCTATTTTTCCTTTCCTTCTACCATCTTGAGCAATTCTCTGGAAAGTCGTATTCTTCTTCATTATCAACATCATCGACTTCTTTAAGAATAAAGGTGATTCAAAGTCAACTTCAGCATCAAACTGAGAGCCATTTAAGTCATTGATATCTGAGGACCTGCAAAGAAAAGGGATAGAGATATATACAGATAAAAAGGGATGAATGGAATAAATGTTTTTTAGTTTTAATTTTAAGTTTTATTTATGGGAATAGTTTGCCATACAAGATTTGTTAGACGAAAGAGAATGCATATTTATTGAAATTTAAATTATAAAGTTTGACATAGACCCTTTACATAAGATCCCTAATTGCCTTCGGGTCTAAAGGCAAAAGGGTGGGTTTTGAGAATTACTCTAAAACTGTCTTAAAGACTACAAGAATTTCTTCAATAGTCCAGTTATCCAGTTCAAAGCAGGGGCAAATCTTGGATAGGTATTTGTTCTCTTCTTCCTTGTCTGTCACAGCGTTGATGCTCAGCTTTTCAAACGCTTCACACAAATCATTATTTCCTTTCTTTTCCTCATTAACTGGGGCACTTGGATCCAGTAGGCCCTCGAATCTGAAGTTATGGCTCAGGGGTGGAAATGTCATCGGTTTCCACTTAATTTCCTCTCCTTTCAGCCTTGCCTGTCTTCTTTCCTGGCGTTTCCTTATTTCTGCCCTCCTTTGCCAATTGTTGGGTTTGAAACCCAAGCCAAACCGATCCTTCTTTGCTAGGATTACCATGACATACAACCTCCCTTGGTGTCTCTTCCCAAATCCTTTTCCAACTTCAGCTCCTTTGTCCTAAAGTTTGTTTAACTTGCATCTTTGCGTAGCTGGATAATTCTGGTTTAGGCACCTTACTCCCTTTAGTGACAAAGGTCGCACCGCCTAGCTCTAGTGTCCTAAAGTGACACTCGAGCGCACCCTCATCAATCTCGATAAAGGGTGCATCAGTAGTTACTGATGCAATAATTTCTTCCTCTATACCCACAATTATCAATTGGTCGTCCATCACAAATTTCAACTTCTGATGTACGGTAGAAGAGACCACTCCTACTGTGTGAATCCATGGGCGCCCAAGCAAGCAGCTATAACTGGGCCTAATTTCTCTGACCACAAACTCAACATCAAAGGTTGATGGTCCGATCTGCAATGGCCCTTCAATTTTACCCAACACATCTTTCTGAGTTCCATCAAATGCTCTTACTATATTTTGATAGGCTCTCATATAAGAGTTGTCTATAGGTAACTTCTTTAGCGTTGCTAATGGGAGAACATTCAGGGCTGAGCCATTATCAATAAGAATGCCCGGTAGCATATATCATTTGCATCTTGTGGTGATGCATAGAGTTTTGCACGTCCTCCTTCCTTCTCCAGGTATTTCTCCATCATTAAACGAAATAAAGTTGTTGACAGCAATATTTCTGACTAACATATCTATCTTGTCGGTTGTGATCTCCTTCGACACGAATGTTCAGTTCAAAATCTTCAACAAGGCCTCACAGTGACCTTAAGAACTTAACAGCAGAGATAACATGGAGATTCGAGCTGGGAGCTTGTAGAGTTGCTCTACCACACTGTACTCGCTGTGTTTTAGAATCTTCAAAAATTCTTGAGCCTCTAACTCCTTCACTGGCTCGTGGTATACTATTGGCTTTTCTTTGAAGAAATCTCTATCATCTTCTATTTCTGACTCTTCAACAACAGCTTTCCTTTGTGCTGCATCTATATCTTCTGCTATTGGCTGGGAATAGAGCCTTCCACTCCATGTAAAACGGCTCACTTCATTGACTAGTTCTTCCTTTGTTTTCTCTTGAACAGATGATCCTTTTGGGGCCGCCATTGTGCTAGCATAATTCCATGGGACCTTCTTGCTCTTCTTGTATGGAAACAGGGTTGGTGCCTTAATTATAAGTCGCAGGATTACACCTCTTGTGAACCCACTAAACTCTTGCTTTAGCCTTAATAACTAAAGGCTTTATTCCGGAATAATCTCTTTTAGAGGATGACTCTTCTGATGTGCAAATGTCCAACATGTACTCATTGTTTTCTTTCTCAAGAAACTCTAGTTCTTTTTCATCCATCTTGTTTTGAACCAACTGCTTGAATTCTAAGCAACGTTCAATCTCATGTCCTCTCTCCTTGTGATACTCACAATATAATCCATGTTCAACTTCCAGATCCTGGGCTTCTCCTTCTAACATCCCAACTGCCACCATTTGAGCCCATACCCACCTTATGGGCGCTCTGACCTCAGCAACATGTTTCTTAATCCTCTTGTTTTCCTCCTCCATGATTGCATTAACTCCTACTTTTTGGTGATTTGGCAGAGGGTTTCCCTTATCTTCCAACGTATCAAATGACAACATTCTAGACATTCTTAAATCATCTACCACTCTATTGAATATGGTGCAATTCTCAATGGTGTGCCCCTAACTCCTGTATGATACTCACATTGTACCTTTTCATCGTACCATAATGGATATGGTGGTGAGAAAGGAGGAACATGTCTTGGCAGCACCATTTGGGATTTTACCAATTCAGTAAACAATTTAGCATACGTCATTGGAATTGGAGGGAAATAGGGTTTTGAGTTCCTTTGATATCTTCGTTCTTCCTTTGGTGGGTTTGTAATTGCTGGAGCTGCAGTCGAGATATTGGGCTTATTAAAGACCACACCCTTTGAATAATTGGGATTATAAACATTAGTGGCATTAACTTCGCTTTCCCTCTTTTTATAGGGTTTCTTTGTTTCTTCGTTATCCAACTTTCCTTTTTCATAGCTTCCAGAATCAGCTCTCCATTCATCAACATATCTGCAAAGCTCTTAGTTGCACGATTGAGCATGCAGTCATAAAATGAACCTTTTAATGTCTCCACGAACATTGGGGTAACTTCATTCTCTAGTAATGGTGGCTGAACTTGAGCGGCTATATCCCTCTATCTCTGCGCATATTGGAGGAAACTTTCATGATGTTTTTGTCCCATCCCTTGCAGGACTAATCGGGTTGGAACCATGTTTGAGACATGCTTGTATTGCTCACTAAAAGCTCTAGATAAATCCTTCCATGATCTGATGTTAACCCAGCTTAGCTGCGTATACCAGTGTGAAACTGATCCTACTAGATTGTCTTGGAAGCAATGGATGAGCAGCTTCTCATTATCAAGATACATCGACATCTTTCTGCAATATATGGTTAGATGTGCTGATGGGCATATAGTTCCATTGTACTTCTCAAAATCTGGAAGTTTGAATTTTAGAGGTACTACCAAACTGCCTCAAGTCTTTGGCATCCAATCACCATGAATATTCCCTTCTTGCTTAATCATCAAGTTTTCTTTCTTCTCGATTTTAACCTTATGGACATCCACATCACCATGAATATTCCCTTCTTGGAAAGACTTAATCAATTCCTTCTAACTTTGGTCAACTAATTTTAACCCTTGGACAATCTCATTGTTACAATCGAGCTAACTTTCCCTAATTTCATTTCTACACTTGAGAATGCTAGAGAGCCCGATCACACTTGCTCTTCGAAAATGGTAAGAGACAAAAAGTCAAACGAGGAATCTTGCCATATCGGGTGTGATCAACTATCTTTTTTTGGAAAGAAACCTACTAATTGATGTAATTAGGTAGGATTTGATATTCTTTCCTAGTTTAGAGATTCTTGTAAGGATTTGGGCTAATCCCGCCATCCATGTAAATCGATCCGACCATTGATTGAGACAAAAGAGCTCAACTATAAATAGAGAGCTTCTTTCCCACTTTAGAGATTCTTGTAAGGATTTGGGCTAATCATTTGTATCATCCATCATCTAACTCATTCCATTCATTCTCTCATTTGAGAAGAGTAATAAGACTCGAGGCATTTACTCTACTTTTCCTCTTGTTCCTTTCAATTGTCTTTGTTCCCAAAGCTCTTCGAGCTAGTTGCCTCTCGAGTGGCCAAGAGTAGCCACCTTAGTGCTTAAAGCGCTCCGCATCCATCGGCCCTGGAGGGCTTTGTCCGAGCCGCTGCCGAGCAGAGTACTGCAAGGCTGGTTGAAGGCTTACTTAGGCGCGGAATCGACCGATTAGCGCCAAGGGCGCCTAAGGCCGCACGGATCAATAGGGGTTGAGCCCTAGCCCCGTGACAAGTGGTATCGAGCGAGACGAGGGAGCTTGCGCTCGAGCCTACTTGGTGTTGCAAATAAGCTAGGCGAGGATTTGCGCTCGAGCTAGTCGAGTGAACAAGCTAGTTCGTGGCAAAGAAGTGACCGAGATGGCATCGTAATGGAGAAAATGACAATGAACGAGGTAAAAGATTTCATTGAAGAACTTGATGATAGAACATTAACTCACAGTGTCTCGGATAGAGGACTTGTCCAAGAAGGGATTCTTTCAAGAAAGAAATCGCCAAAGAGACCCGAGAATCTCTCAACTTGACGATTGAATGATCAAACGTCATTCCGAGGGATTACCGCCGCTGACAAAGAGGGTATGTAGGCTTGAAGAATCCGAAGAGGAAGCCAAGCAAACCCAAGGTGTTTTTTTCGAGTCCCGCCTTAACCAAGTGGAGTCCATGGAGGGCCGGTTCAAGGACGAGACGCCAAGACTTCAACGAGTTGGTGAATGTTCGAGGGAGTAATGCTTGGCGGCCGAGGTGAAGGCTTTGCGGATCGAGGTGAATGAGCTCAAGGAAGAGCTACCAGTTGCAAGAGTGCAATGAGTGAATGGGGTGCGCTTGCCACCATCTTCGAGGGACTTAGGCTCGGGGCGAAGCTTGCATTGGAGCAAGGAGGTGCCCAGATTCGGGAGGCCAACGATGCGGCCGAAGTTGCTGACCGAGCCTCGCGAGAGACAAGGTAGTCGCGCCGAGACGCCCAAGCCCACGACGAGTGATCGTGGGAATGGCGAGGCTAAGTCCGTGCAAAGAAGAAGGCGAGCAGAAGATGAAGTGCTACTTCGCGATGGCCCACATGTGATAAGGAGCTGTCCCGAGAAGAATCGCTTTGCCGCACTCATCAAGAGAGAAGATGAGCCAGAAGGGGAAGTAGTGCGACTTGGCGCAATTGCGAGTGTCAATAAGCCAAGGGAAATCCAGGGTGCGACTACGAGTGCCAAAGTAGTCAAGCCAAGGTCGAGCCACGGTGCGATAGCAAACGAGAAAGCCGCTGCCGAGGGTGAAGAAGAAGCAATTGAGTGCTACCAGTGTAAGGGGCCTCACAAGTTGCGGATATGCCCAGCCGAGCCAAGGAGTCCAAGATGAGGGACAAGCCCGAGGGAAACGAGGCTACAAAGCTTGGTTCGAAGCCGCCTAGTTCTCCAAGGCCAAGGGAGACCGAAAGCAGAAAAAGGTGAACATGTCCAGGAAGGCTAGGAGAGAGCTTACCGAGGATGTTCGGGGAAAGAACATCGCTTTTGAGACCAATGGAGCGTCGAAGGGGGCTAAGCCGGGGGACATTGCAACCTTGGAGACATCACCTACGGGCAAGGTGGGGATCGAGCGAAGGACTTCGGGGAAGAAGTGCCAACGCAAGAGGAAGCACCGAACTTCAAGGAAGAAGGGTCGATGCAAGAAGAGTGCACCAAACTTCAAGTCAGAGGGGCGAGTGCAACGAGGGGCAACGGACCTTGGGCAAAAGGTGCCGATGCGTGCAAAGAACTTCAATGAGGGAGGTTCAATGCAAAGGGGGCCAGACTTCGTGGAGACTGAAGGGCTGACCCATTTTGGAGTAAATGCAACCGAGAGAAAGGTACATCTCAAACACAACTCTAGTGTTTTTGAGTTTGATTTGCCGAGTTTGATGAGCGTAGGTCGAGTTGGACCTAACCATCGGAGCGGAGGAGACAAAGCTTGGAAGGGACCTTTCGTAGTTCTAAAGAGCCAAACCGATGGGCTAACGAAGTCCGAGAGTTCGTCCGTGTTCAACGTGGTGACACCCAAGACTTTACCGCGGGATCAAGGCAAACCAAGGCTAGTAGGAGAAAGCTCCTACAACGGCAATGTACCCGGGCGCCATAGCACGCGACATCACTTGGCGGGAAGAGTCGGAGCGAGCAGTCCTTATGGGGGGGACACGAGCAAGCCGAGACGCCGAGAAGCCACCAAGACGATGTGAGTAATGGTGCAGAGGATCGGCGATTCCAAGGCGGCAGGAGCCGAGGCGAGCAGCACACTTCATATGGGGGGAACAAAGACCAAGCCGAGGCAACAAGTAGCAGCATCCAAGGAGGAGGCCCTACCCAGATCGTTTAGTGCAGCGACGAGGGCGCCGCCAAGTTCAGCTGGGGGAGAATGTCACGCCCAAATCTTTTGGTCCGAGACATTTACTCTACGCAAGGATCCGCCAAGAGGTTCAAAGCGGATCATCGGACTTGCCAAGACCACCGCACTTGGCCCAACACTTGAGTTGCTAGAGAGCCCGATCACACTTGCTCTTCGGAAATGGTAAGAGACAAAAAGTCAAACGAGGAATCTTGCCATATCGGGTGTGATCAACTATCTTAGGAAAGAAACCTACTAATTGATGTTGAAGGCTTTAGGTAGGATGCTAGAGAGCCCGATCACACTTGCTCTTCTTTGAAAATGGTAAGAGACAAAAAGTCAAACGAGGAATCTTGCCATATCGGGTGTGATCAACTATCTTAGGAAAGAAACCTACTAATTGATGTAATTAGGTAGGATTTGATATTCTTTCCTAGTTTAGAGATTCTTGTAAGGATTTGGGCTAATCCCGCCATCCATGTAAATCGATCCGACCATTGATTGGGTGGGAGCTCAACTATAAATAGAGAGCTTCCCACTCTCATTTGTATCATCCATCATCTAACTCATTCCATTCATTCTCTCATTTGAGAAGAGTAATAAGACTCGAGGCATTTACTCTACTTTTCCTCTTGTTCCTTTCAATTGTCTTTGTTCTTGTTCTCTGTCTTCATACAGTTTTATCACTCGCTTCGTCTCCCCTTTATACTTTTCTACGACAAGGCTTGAGTCAAACCCGTCCCGTTGGTTTTGCTCTTGTAAGGCTTATATTTCCAACTTGGCCCTTCTCAATTCTTCTCTTAGGATGTCAGCTTCTGTAGAAACTACCTTCAAGTGTTCCTCTATAGACTTGGCCTGTCCGGGTGAAGGTGCCATGACTCTGTCATTCACTCTTGTATGCCTCCAAATATCATAATCAGGGGTGTACATACAATGTTTATCAGACTCCAACTCCATATCATAAAAGTGGTTCCATGCATCACTGATTGTTTGAACCTTCTGTTTGAACTCTCCTTGGAAATCAAATTCTGAAGAACCAAGACTAGTTGTGAAGGAAATGAACTGTCGAGACCCAAATTGTCAAGATACTAGGAAAGGAGCACATCCAATTCGTCCCCAGAGACCTAGCAGCATCAAGAAGTTGAAATCCCCACACTTGTACAAAAGATTAGTATGACCCATCCAAGGAACCCTCTATCTGATGTCTTCGTCGTGGCGGTCTTTGAAAATTTCAATCCACTTACTTTTCTTAGCAACTGGCCATTCTTTTGCTAGGAACTCGCGGAGAGGAGAGAAATTTAGAGTAAATACATTTGATAAGGCCAATGTTTGGCATTTCTAGAAGTGACTAAGAGCCCAGATTTGTAGAAGCGGAGCACACCCTCCAAAACGGACACCTTCAACTTTTCGACAAGCATTAAGGGAAATGAAGGTTTCAGCAAGTACAACTGGCACTGGGTTGACTCCTCTCTTTAGCTGTTCAAGGAAATCAAGTAATACCACATCAATGTTCCCTAAAACTTTTGGAAAATGACTAAACCATAGATTGCAATGTCTAGGAGATCAACTCTTTTCTCTTTGTTGGGGTGGATTGAAATTATATTTCTGATGCTTGACCAAGGGAAATTAAAGATGCCTCATCTCTTCCATATCAACCCCTTGACCAAACCATCACTCATACCGACAAGAGCTTGGAGCCTTGAGTTTGGGTTCTTGTTTTTAGGAGGTTTGGCATATACCCAGTTCTTCTTCACCTTGCTCAAGTTGAATAGAGCCAAGTATTCTTCAAACGTGGACATCATATCCTCTTTATTGAAAGTGAAGCAACAATACCCGGGATTCCAGAACTGAACTAGGGCTTTGAGAAACGTCTCGTCTACCTTCACATAAAGGAGATATACTATATCACTGTAGACTTCATGGAACAACTGCTTAGTCTCGTAATCACAATGCTCCCAAATTTACCGCAGCTCTTGCATGTTATTCTATTTGATACTGATGTGGGCATATTCTGAAGTCTATGTCTCATGATCCGCTGCTAGACTATCCCCAAGTGTTCACTGGTTAACCTCAGACCAATGTCGCACTTTTGCATTCTCATCTTCACTTTTCAGGATCCTTCCATCCATTATGAGAACTTTTCAAAGTTGAGCAAATATTTTGAGAATAAACCTCTTCTGATATAGAATGACGTTGCATGAATGAATATGCAAAACAACAAAACAAGAAGGAAAATGATTAGAATTAATAAAACACAAAGAGACCAAAATAATTTCACGAACAATTTTGGGAAGCACATTCCAACACCCCAGGACATGTCTCCACGAATTATTCGCAACAATTTTAACCAGACCCGAAACCCTAGGTTTTTTGCATGGCTCAATTGGGGTAAGCTCTAAATTCTCAAACTTGGTTAGGTTCTAAAAGGTACCCGAGCTGTCTTTGTTGTCCACTACTAAGGGTAGCAAAGCCCTTAGTTCTCACCCATTATAGGCTTTAAATGAACCAAGTTCAACTCAGGAGGACTCACTTCCTATGTCTTCTCGAAAGATCAATGTCCTTACGAAGACATGAGGCATATGAGTCCCGAAGGTACTTGCTAGGCTCATACGGAGAATCAATATTCTAACATGATCAAAGCGTTTTCCCTTCACTTAACAAACGGGTCGAAGCTCGGGTATAGAGCTTTTTGCAACAATTTTAAAATACGTAAAATAGAATTACACTTATTAAGGACGAATAGATTGAAACCTTTGTGAACTTGCAAATTCCTTTTATAAAAAAAATATTTTGAAAACAAATTGTGACCTGACCCTCTTTTGAAAAAAAAAATCCCAAGCGGAGTCGCCAAGCTCTTTTAGGAAGGTTTTGACATTATTTGGAAAACTTAAGAAAACACGGAGTCGCCACCAATCTTTTTGAAAAAAAATAAGTGTGATTGGAACACTTTTAAAATAAGTGTTATTTTAATAAAACGTTTTATTTATCAGTGATTATAAATCTATTTTAACGACCTTATCGCCCGGGAAATGAACTTTAATCACCGCCAACACTACTGGCGCAACACGTCATTCCCGCTTGATAAAACACCGCATTAATTAAGTTTTCATTTTTTAACAAATCAACAAGAAAATTAAGTGTGTTAAAGTCTTTTAATTAAAACCTAATTACTGATTAAACCCAAAAGAAAAGTCTACGTTCATTTTAACTATGAAGATTTAAATGTATTTAAGTGTATTTTATTTTAAGATATGAAGGAAATCTTATTGCTAATATGTCTCTATACTAAGTTTAAAAGATCCTATTCCTAAGGATTAAACATAAAAGAACATACAAATACTCATATAAAAAACTAAAATAAATAAAATTGCTTAAATTAAATGACTGGAGAAATAAACAAAGAAAGGGATTATAATTTTTTAAAAAAAAAAATTCGGTTAAGGGTTTAATTGAGAGAAAAACAAAATCTGAAGGTTAATTTAAAAATAAATTCAGAAAAGGGTGCTCAATTAAAAGGAACAAGGGTTAAATTGAGAAATTGACAAAATTGGATGGCCAAATTGAGACTAATTAGAAATCTAGTGTTTTAATTTAAAAAAAAGGACTAAATTGGGAGGATTGAGAACAAGAGTGTTGCGATACAAGAACCAGGAAAGAAGGGCACGGGTTATAGCCGGTACGGGTCGATTCATGGGATTGGTTTATAAGGCTATCATTAAAAACAAAATCATTTTATACATTCCCCCCCCCCAAATGAATCAAACTCGACTCCATTTGAATCCTCTAATAAGTTCATCCGTTGCTGGCGGCAAAATTTCCCATAAAAACCCTAATTTCCCAGATTCCGGTGACCCCTATATCGTATTTTTCGCTGGAGTTACGTTGAAATCAAATTACAACGACATTTTCAAAGAAAAAAGAGGTAGAATTATCCCTTTTTCTCTATTTAAAAACGTAATTGAACATAGGGAGAAAGAATTACCAGAAAAATCTGCTTTTATTCCCCTGGAAATGCTTGAATACACTTACTGAATTGCTACAACATCTGGAATCTGAATGCTTATTGTGTTTGTATGTGATTTGTGTTTTTCGTATGAATCTGATGTCTTTTTTACATGGATTACAATAGGTATTTATAGGTACAAATTTGCTTGCATTTCAAGCTCAAATCCCTTGATCTTTTCTGAATTGCTTCTGTCTTGGTTTCAATTTTAGCTTGATTCTCACCATAGCTTTATTTTAGGGATTATATCCTCTGACTTTGATGGACTTTGCTTCGGTTTTGGGATTTAATCCCTTTTCCTTCTTTTGCATGTTTTTGATGGCTTCGAATCAACGAGGGAGACGCCGGTAAGGAGCAATTCGTGACAGAAATGGCTCGGATGCTCATTGGAGAAGATGAATCGGCTGATGGAAGTTTGAACGATGGGCGCATGGTTGCCACGCGCGAGTGGTGATCCTTGTCTCTCGCTGCTGATCGATTTGAGCCGTTAGATCGCTCCTCGATCTAACGGTTGGGGAGTGCATCTCTTGATCTCAAATGGACTCATTACTCTTTTGTAATGGACTCTTTACTTCTATTGTTTTTATAATGGACCAAATAAAAGCAAGTGGACTTGGATTTTTATTTAATGGACTGTGTTTTTTATTTTGGGTTTTATACTAACTATTATATTAACTACTAACTAAAACACTAACAAAAAATGTATATAACTATGATAATGCTACACTATTCTACTAATGCACATATGAATCAAGCTATTAAACCATACACCATACTTAAACTAAGATAAGAAAACAAGGAAAGAAAGTTAGGTGAAAATTCAGTGACAACACATGTTAACATGAAACTTAATATTTGTTGATGATATGATCTTTAAGTGTTAGACTTAAAGGTTTAGTTTAGCTTTTATTGATATCATTGCGGTCTATTTTAAGTCTCGCATATTGTGTGTTAAGATCCTTGTTAGCTAAGTAATGCCTCTTAGTTCGGTTTATCTCTAAACTAGGTAAGGGTGCTATAGGGGGGACTATTCGCTATGTCCATATAGGAAACAATATTCCCACGAAAACATAGGGTACTCGAGCCCTAAAGGTACTTGCTAGGCCCATACAGAGGAACAATATCCCCACAAAAGCTCTAGCCTTTTCCCCCACTTAGACGAACAGATTTATATGCCAAATTTTAAATTCGTTAAAATGAAGTGGCATTTATAAACAAATATTAACTTAATTGTCACTTTAACTCGCAACATTCGATATTAATAATGATGGCAATCGAATTTAAGGCCTAACTCACTTTTTTGTAAAACCAAAAATATTGTCCCCATCGGAGTTGCACTTTTTATTAAAATTTTGATTTTGGGAGATTTATTTAAAATTAGTATTTTTGAAATAAAAACTAGAGTCTCCACCGGTCACTTGGGTTAGGTAGACCCGAAACCAAAAAAAAAGAAACCAGTTTTTTTTTTGGGTTTGGGAGTCAGTTACGTGTGGAGAAGGTTTCGCACCCCCACCAGACCCAAACTTGGTACAAAATCAATTATCTTTTTATTAATATTGAATTTTGCAAGTTAAAGTTACGATTAAATTAAAATTTAGTTATACATGCGAGTTCATTTTAAGGGCCTGTTATTCGAGAATAAACGAAAAACCACCACTACTACGCCTGGTACTAGCCAAGTTTACTTTGGAATAAAAGGGAGCCGCATTAACAGTTTATATCCCGGTATATAATAACTATATATAAGTAGCATATAACTATAATATACGTATATATAGATATATTAAAAGAATACTATAGTATATAACATGGCATAATACTATATGTTAAAATATATATGCAATATATGCACGTATGAATATCGCATACTATAATATATAAGTAAATATGGTATAAGAAACTACACAGATATACAATTCCGCGAGCTTAGGCAAACTGAAATCCATTCTCACCGAAAGAAAGTGAGCGGACTTAGTAAATCGGTCTACAATGACCCAAACAACATCTTTCTTCTTCGGTGCCACAGGTAGGCCAGTTACAAAGTCCATTGTAATACGCTCCCATTTCTACTGTGGAAGCTCAGTAGGCTGTAGAAGACTGGTAGGCACTCTGTGCTCGGCTTTGACTCGTTGGCAAGTCAAGCACCTAGTCACAAAGTCCGTGATCTTGTTCTTCATTTTGGACCACCAGTATAGCTCCTTCATGTCCTTGTACATTTTAATAGCTCCCGGATGGACAGAGAAGGGGCTAGAATGAGCTTCACTCAGAATCTGATTTTGAAGATCATCGTCATCGGGCACACAAATACGGTTACAAAAACATAACAAGCCTTCGGAGTTCATGGTGAAGTCAAGATCTGTGCTATCCTTGACCTTAGCAATGAGAGGCTACAACTTCTCATCGTGTTCTTGGAGTGCTTTGATTCAGGACACAATGGTTGACTGTACTCTCAATTCAGTCAACAGTTTACCGCATGTCTTGAGTTAAAAAGTGGGCATTCAAACATTTCGAAGAAGGAGTAGGCTTTCGGCTAAGAGCATCAGCCACAACATTATCTTTACCGGGATGGTGATCAATAAACATATCATAGTCTTTCAAAAGCTCCATCCACCAGCGCTGACGAAGGTTCAACTCCTTCAGAGTTATAAGGAATTTTAGGCTCTTATGATCGGTGTAAAGGTAGCATTTCTCACCATACAGATAGTGTCGCCAAATCTTCAAAGCAAACACAACTGCGGTTAGCTCCAGATCATGAGCCGGATAGTTTAGCTCATGTGGCTTGAGTTGACATGAGGCATAAGCTATGACTTTTCCTTCTTGCATCAGAACACAGCCTAATCCCATGTGGGATGCAACGCTATAAACGGTGAAGTCTTTGCCCAACTCGGGTTGCACTAAGACAAGAGCATGAATAAGGACTTGCTTGAGCTGATCAAAACTACTTTGTTGATCCACAATCCACACAAAAGAAGTGTACTTGCGGAGGAGCTTCGTTAAGGGAGCAACAATTAATGAGAATCCCTTAACGAATCTACGGTAATAGCCTGCAAGGACCAAAAAACTACAAACTTCTCCCATATTCTTCGGAGGAATCCAATCAAGGATTTCATGAATCTTCTTTGGGTTAACTTGAATTCCCACATAAGAGATCACATGACCTAGAAAGGACACTTCGGATTGCCAAAATTCACATTTGCTGAACTTGGCATATGATTGTTTCTCTCGAGAGTCTGGAGTACAATTCGGAGATGTTCCCCATGGGTGGCAGAATATTTGGAACAGATTGATGTCATCTATGAAGACAACCACGAATTTATCAAGGTAGGGTCAGAATACACTGTTCATCAGGTCCATAAAAGCTGCAGGTGCATTTGTGAGTCCAAAAGGCATCACTAAAAATTCATAGTGGCCATATCTGGCTCGAAAGGTAGCTTTTAGAACACTAGACTCCTTCACCAGCATTTAGCAATATTCAGATCGGATATCTATCTTGGAAAACACAGAAGCATCTTCCAAATAATCAAAAAGGTCATCGATTCTCGGTAATGGATACTTGTTCTTAATTGTCACCTTGTTCAACTAACGATAGTCAATGGAAAACACAGAAGCATCTTAATTATCACTGATATACTTTTTGCGGAACTCTTAAAGGAAGAATTCCCACGTAATCCTGTGCTCAGGCACGGTGAGTGTCATTGTATCCCACCTCGGCCTCCTCGGTAATCAAGGCTAAGGCGCACTTGAGCTTATGTTCTTCGGGGCACTTTATTTGCTTATTCAGCAATTTTAGAGTGTTCTCCAGCTAGTATTCTGTGACTTTAGGGTTGTTCAGGTCCTAGACGATAAAGGTGTAAATCGGTTATTGTTTAAGCTTGTCGTTAGGTGCCCTTGAAACAGTCGGGGTGGCTGCAACAGGATGAAGGGGTGGTTCATGTCGAAGGGACACAACCACTTGCTTAATCATGTCGACTATGGACATCAGATATTCCTACTGAGTGGCCGGCATCGACGGAGGATGAGGCGAATCATTTTGCCCCACTTGTTCTGGCCTAACTTTTGTCCTCAGATTATCCCATTGAGTAGAGGAGGAGCCAGGATTTGGTTCATCGTTAGCACGTCTATCAGTAGGTGCAGACATATTCAGATCTAATCATACATAAAGATTGAATTGTGTAAGCTGCAAGTCACAGATAATATATAGAAATAACTCCTAGGTGGCATAAGTACTACGGAATCGTAACAGACTTTAGTTTAGTCCTAGAATCGACGAAACCTAGGCTCTAATACCACAACTGTAACACCCCTTCTCGGTCTAGTAGAGAACCAGGTCGAAAAGAGTTATCAAAAACTTATTCAGAGATTGAAAGACGGAATCGAAGTTCAAAACTTGTTCGGAGCATTTTATTGGTCATTTACATGACATACCAAACCCGTTTGTTACTAGTCTTATTAGAATCGGGGTCAATTTTAACCTTTTTCAAACTTATGGACTAAATTGTAAACTTTACAAATTAGCAACCCTAATCCAGATCTTTATTACCAACTTGTAATTAAACATACCAATTATTAATCTGTGAAGTCCATTACTATCGGATATCGTTAACCTATTAATTAGACCGTATAGTTATTAGTGATCAATTTGCAAACTGCCTAAAACTTCTTTTTATTCCTTATAACAGAATTAACTAACACCATATTGATGCCCTAAGGGCCGTATCGATACGCTAAGCCTAATTTCAGATTTTCAAACTCAAAGGATGTCAAACCCATACCGATACAGCTAGTCTAGTATCGATACGTGTTGACCGCGTTGACCCCGTACCGATATGCTCTATGACCGTATCGATAACTTTTTCTCATCCAGAATCCAGTGACAAAAATCCGTACTAATACGCCTAAACCGTATCGATACGCCATGTTTGACTAGGGTTGACCAGACCATTTATGCAAGGACCGTATCGATATGCCATCACCCGTATCGATACCCCCTGACTTGTAATGACAGATTTTTACTGGTTTTTATTCGAATTAATCTAGCAATTGTTATCCAAATTTTACCAAACTTTACTAGCAATCATAAAATTAGTATTTCTAATTGGGTACCAAATTTTAGGACATTTCGAACCCGTTTACTAGGATTTTACCAATTAGTGTGTTTAAGCTCATTTTAACTAGGTTACCAACCCCAAAACATACCATTTTACACATACATCACTTAGGCTATTTTAAGCTTATAAAATCATATCAAAATAGGTCATTTCAAAATGTTTGGACCTTATGCCACCCTACTAGGAGTTCAGAAATGAAAGGAAACATACATATAACTTGCGGAAGTGACTTGCAATCGAGCGATTACACGATCGAGCTTGGGAGATCTCAAGATCCTGAAAAATGCATGAGACACACAAATGTTAGGCTTATATAGCCTAGAGAGGTAGTCATAACAAACGTATTAGGATAACACGACGTACATAGCAATTTAACATTATGAATGGTATGGTGATTACACGATCGAGCTCGGGAGATCTCAAGATCCTGAAAAAATGCATGAGACACACAAATGTTAGGCTTATATAGCCTAGTGAGGTAGTCATAACAAACGTATTAGGATAACACGACGTATATAGCAATCTAACATCATGAATGGTATGGCAACATAATTAGGCATCATCAACATACTTGGAATCATTTATCATATTTTCATATAACATAGCATAAATAAACACTTATTAATTCTTGTGGACAACGTAACAAATGGATACACGGATTCCCCTTTACACCAACACATATATCAGAAAATAAGCCGTAGCCTTGAACTGTAGCTCCGGATAAGTCCCTTACACAATCCATCCTTATTTTCCCTACATATAGGCTGTACCCTCAGACCGTAGTCCACCTTTACTTATACGAGCTCAAATAACCCTAGGGCATGCCAATTGTATCCAAAACTCACAAATGTCTAGGGTTCACATATATCAATGTATTTTCTTACCTTTGTGCCTGCAAGCCATAGCATATCGGAAACAAAAGTGAGCCGTAGCTCCATAGCATATCATCATATATGTGTACATCAAATCATCACTTAGCCATATCAATTTCACATAAGATAACATAGTTTGTTCATATTTCAACATACCATTTTCATAGTTTATTTATATCGGATCATATGTCACATGTATATCCATAACCATATCAAAATGACACAAGGGCTTACCCAACCTTACCGTTTGAATTCATAGCCGATTGCTCTACTTGAGCTTGACACAATGCATTGTAAACCACAATAATGCAATGGGATGGCACCGAGCCTATCCCTTGACATGACTACACTCACCTTGATTACGTGGCTCTCGAATCGAAATTCTGATGTGCCTAGCTTCCTTTGGAGATGACAAGGGATCCTTCTCCAACACTTGAGTTAGCACAAAGTTAGGATTACATTATAATTTAAATTAAGGATTCGAAAACATATTTCAAACTTACCGGAGCTTAGGGAAAACATCAAATTATCAAAATCAAAACTCCTAATTCATGGGTTTCCACATGAACCGAGAAAACCTAAATTCATAATTAAGCTCCAACAAAGATTAGAATCATCAAATCGAATGAAGGGTTTTGCTTACTGAGTTATGAGTTTTCAAACGGGGTATTGAAGTCGAGCAAAGGATGAAGGACAAACTAAGGTGCTTGCTTCGCTTAGAGGTTAAAGAAAAAGATGGTGGTGTAAGCTTCTTTTGATATCAAAAGTGGGTTTAGTATACGAAGTTAGAGAAGAAAACACCTCCTTAATCATTTAAGGCATTTTAAAGCTCCTAAATTAATTTCCCCACCTCAAATCAAGCCATTAGAAAGCTTTCCCCTTGGCTATGGAAATATTATTTTAATGGTTCAATCACATCATGCCTTTTCCCATGACTTAGATAATTGACAACTATCCAGCTCTTTTTTCTGATTCAACCCACGTGAGAATGCCAAGCAAGAAGGTGGGTCAACACCCTACTTCAATTTCTTTAAAATTAGGCTTTAGACAGATTCGAAATAGGGGACCCGTATCGATACGCTCATGGTCGTATCGATACACTTATGCTAAAATGGGTAAGTTAGTTATTGGCAGTTGGACCGTATCGATACTGGCTTGACCGTATCGATACGCTTACCTTAGAATTTGCATTTTGGGCTTTGAATTTCATACAAGGAAGTTCATTCACTCAAATAGGACCAAATTGAGATTTCATTACGAAAGTGGGGTACAGAAGTCAACTATTACAAACGTGTAACACATCGAATTCAAAATTTCTGATCACCGGTATCTACTTCTGACTAGACCGGCTTTCGAGATGTGATAAGACCGTTGGATCAAATTTGATCCAATGATCATATCTCAGCTACGCATGATTAAGGATGTTTATCAGATTAAGTTTTTTTTTTCAGATTAGGGGTTTTTCGGGTTTGACCTAAAACAGGCCATATGTATTATTTTGGGTTTTCATATCATAAATGTATATGGACTTGGACTTAAACATTAATTTAAATAGGTTTATTTATTATTATATTTTATTTTATATTTTTATTTATATTTTTTATGATCAATAATGATATTAATAATCAAATAATATAATAATAATAACACTAATAATCTTAGACAATAATTACTAAAATAGTATATACACCTAGATAAGAATTAGTGATTACAGCTGTCTTTTTTGCTCATTCTCGTGAAACAAGAATAGAGCAAAGATCATAAACACTAATTTTTATCCTACTTCTCTATCTGTAGCCTCGGAATCATGAGTTCTTCTAGAACTTTTCATTTTTCCTTGGCTGATTCTTCAAACTGCGAGTTCTTCGATGCCTTAATATCTGTCGTGTTGGCACGGAAAGAAGTCTTAACATCATGCCTGAAACTCTTACTGATGGCTCGAAAGTCTTACATCATGCCCAAAGGACTTATTGATGGTTCGAAGGTCTTAACATCATGCATGATGGTCTTATTAATGGCCCGAAGGACTTAAAAAGCGGCATCTTGCTAGAGAATACCAAAATACCTTAAGATGATGCCCCGATTTCTACTCGTCTAAGCATCAAAAGAAGGATTAACACCATGCCCGAAGGACATACTGATGGAGGCATTTGACATCATTGAAAGAATTACCATCAACGATCTTTAATATCCTACTACCAGATTAGGAAAAGAAACAAAAACTGCTAGAAAATTAGAGCTTGATGCAGTATCATCAATCAACGCTCCGATTTCCAATCTCACTAACATTGTGAAGACGATGCAAAAGTCTACTGAAGTCCAAGAAGTAAAGGCACTAGAACCATTCTGCACTATTTGTTGAGAGTATCATAACGTGGAAGAATGTCCAGCAAACCCTAAATTGGTAAATTTTGTTGGCAATTTTAATCGTAATTTTAACCCGAATTCCAGTACTTATAATGCAGGTTGGAAGTATAACATCCCAATTTTTCTTGGGTAAACCAAGGCGGAAACCAATTTAATGCCCAACAGCCGAACAACAATGCACCGCCAGGTTTCAACTAGAATGTGATGCCACAGAGAGCACAAAACAATTTCCATAAAGGACAAAGATCTAACTAGGAGAACACTTTAGTTGATTACATGGAGCAAAATGATGCAACCGTCTACAGTTTAGCAGCATCTAAGCGAAACTTGAAGGTTCATTTAGGGCATATTGCAATGCACTCAGTAACAGACCCCAAGGAACTTTTCCAAGCGATATAAAGGATGCTCGACAAAAAGGTCAAGAATAATGCAAAGTAGTTAGTGGCAAACAATGTGAGTCTGAGACACTTATTAAACAATCAACTAATTGTCAGACCAAGAAGATGATGTCAGCTGATGAACCCAAAGAAACTGAGAAAGAATAGGCAAAAATTGATGATGCCAGATCCCAATATGATGCTAGAACGTTATCTAATGTCAGGCCACAACCTAAAGCTAGACGTCAATCTGATACGAGCACTACCTTGGCAAAACCAACATTTGATTATTTGTCAACACCTTTTCCATAAAGACTCCAAAAACACAAGCAAGATCAATAGTTTAAGCACTTCTTGGAAGTCCTTAAACAACTTCAAATCAACATTACATTAGTAGAAGTTATCTAACAAATACCCAACTATGTCAAATTCATGAAAGACATTTTGTCCAAAAAGAGGAAGTTAGGTGATTTCGAGATTGTTGCTCTTACTAAAGGATGCAGTGCAATGATCACCAATAGATTGCCATTGAAACTGAAAGATCTGGGAAGTTTCACTATTCCCTGTACGATTGGCAATAGATTCATGGGCAAAGCACTGTGTGATCTGGGAGCCAGAATCAATTTGATGACAATGTCAATTTTCAGAAAGCTTGGAATTAAAGCAAGGCCTACCATGGTAACACTTTAGCTAGCAGATCAATCTTATGCACATCCCAAGGGTAAGATTGAGGATGTGTCGGTAAAGGTAGATCAAATAATATTTCCAGCTGATTTCATTATTTTAAAATATGAGGCTAATGTTAATAGCCCAATTATCTTGGGAAGACCACTCCTTGTAACACCTTTACCAGTATTTATTATCCAATACTAGTATAGAGTGTCACATAAGAATTTAATCGCATTTTATTCTACTCAATTTAGTCAAAATAGCAATTTTCAAAATTTTCACTTTATAGCGTAAAACCAATTTCTAATTTTTTTTTTCTGTCAAACAACTTTCGTTTTCAGGAACCAACTTGGCAGTTTATAACTACACATTTTAATTAAGTAAACTGCCTAAAAACTGTCTAAATTAAAAATTATCTTAATTACTCTAAAAATCAAATTTATAATTTTACCCGATTACCATTACTAGTAATTTTTTTAACTAATATAAACCATATTATAGAATAACCACTTATCTAGATATTAATATTACAAACCATATCTAGACTAGTTAAAGTGAGCTACTAATATTTTATACATGCCAACTAGAGATAAACCAAAATACATCAAAGATGTATATTACCGATATGAATATTATCCTGATGGATGATGCCGATTCTCCTTACTCCTGCCCAAAATTTCTACCTACGCGTGAAAACCCATCACACGCTAAGTATATATACTTAGTGAGGCATTATAATTGTTTAATATAAATCAACATGCTTGAATTATAACAATAAAATAATGAACATGCAGTTTGATCACTAATCCATTATTTCATTATGTTAATCGAATATTAACATAATATATTCCGGATTCATAAATCATATTAATAACCTTTCCAATATCCGAGAGTTTACCTACTCTCTAATTTATTAACCATTCATTATCAATAGATTGTTGCCCGACATAGTTTGAGGACTTGAGTACACGAGTCAAAACTGCACCGAAGTGCTGATAAACCGCACCGTAGTGCTAAGAGACCGCATATAAGTGCTAAGAAACCACACCTAAGTGTTAATAATCCACACTGAAGTGCTAAACCGTTGGACTTTATGGCATGCCAACTATACTCTATACCTCAATTACTTATTTGGGCATATTTTCCAATTTTCCACATATGATTCATCCATGGCAATATAATTAAATACTTGGCAGTTCATACCCTAAATATAGCATAAACATATATACCTGATATATCTAGTGATCAATTGCATCATAGTTCTAACTTTGACAATTCTCAATATGTCAAATATAAATTCATGATATAAACATATAACTATCAGGTAATTATTAATAAGGTAGACTTATCACAAGTCTTCCAAATGATAATCATAATATTATTCATGCATAAAAATGCACTCACCTTGACACTTTTTACTTTGCCAATATCCAACTAGCCTCACTAAGTTCAACTTTGGTCCCGTTCCTTTCCTCGATTGCTAATTCGATCTTGATTTTGTTAACAGTCTACATGTGTATTAAAAATATCATAAGTATAATCCAAATTATATGTTAGTATCTTACTAACACATAAACAATATAGGAATAATTTTCCTATAAACACCCTAATATTTTCCAAATATTAGTTTCATGACATAAGTCATTTCATCCTCGATACTTTGTATATCTTCAAAAATTTACCAAAAAATGATTTATAACCCATTCTAACCTTAATTCCAGCATAATGCTTCCATGTAAAATAATTTTTTCACTTTAGTCCCTAAATTCTTCCAAATTGCCGAATTAGTCCCTAATCTTTTCAAAATTTCTAAATTGGTCCCTATGTTTTTAAAAAAATCTAAAATGTTCAAATGGCATTTTAAAGCTTGTAAAATCATAATTTAAACATTTCCAAATTTATGGAATTTTTTCCATAATTTCCCCTAATTATTTACAAATTGCCGAAATTATCCTTGTAACTTTCCAAGTTTCCAAATTGGTCCAATTAACACTTAAGCATCATTTCCAAGCTTCACAATCATTCCCAAATCAAAATCAATCCAAAATCAACTTTTCTACTAAAACCCTAACTTTGAACAACTTAGGGTTTAGCTATTTCCATGTAGTTTCAATCATCACATAAAGCTTCAATACAATTCTACAACATCATATTCATCAAAAACCCACCTTAGTTCAACCTAATTCAGCATCCCCTTCATCCATCAATTCCTCAAAACTAAGGTTTTAAGTAAGGAAAGCATGAACATATGGTATCAAGAGATACAGAATTTCATGTAGATTAATTTCATGTTTCATGCCTTCATCAAAATTCCAACTAAATAATCTTGAAAATCAAGAAGAAAAATTTTTCTTCCTTACCTTGGGGTGTTCGAAACTTGGCTGAAATTGGGGGAGAAATCTTGAAATTTCTTTTCCTTCCAATTTAGCCACTTGTACTTAATATATAAAAATGATTTTAAAATTCATTTTAAAGTCTAATGACCTTTTTACCCTTGCCTTAATTTCCTAAAATATCTCATAAAAGATTTCTCATTTATTCGATTAAATCCTATTATCCAGATTTTTCTCTAGCTTTAAAGCTTTATAGCTCTTAATACAAACTCCGTATAAAAAATCCGTGTATCACGAAAATGCCACTCTTGGGGGTGAACTATTCATTTATAGGACTAACTTACATACTTTTGAAAATTATAACTTAGTCCCTAAACTTTTCAAAATTTACACTTTAGCACCAAACTTTTAAAATTTTACATTTTGGTCACCAAACTTTTCAAGTTTTACATTTTGGTCACTAACCAATTTTTTTAGGTATTACATTCCTTACCACGAGTAGGACTTTAATTGATATTCAAAAAGGTGAGCTTACCATGCATCGAGGAACCGCTGGAACTAGAATTGAAACCTTTGCTAAGCCATCTCAAATATGCTTACCTAGGAGACAACTCAACTTTGCCAGTGATTATTCCTGCCGATTTGACTGATGACCAGGAGGAGAGATTGCTGGAGACATTGGGCAATAACAAGCAAGCAGTGGGATGGACCCTTGCTGATATCCGAGGGATAAGCCCCACAATCTGTATGCATAAAATCATTTTGGAGGATTACCATGGCAAAACAATCGAGGCCCAAAGGAGATTGAAACTGAGCATGAAAGAGGCAATCAAGAAAGAAGCCATAAAGTGGCTAGATGCTAGGATAATTTATCCTATCTTTGACAGCTCGTGGGTCAACCCGATATAGTGTGTGCCAAAGAAGGGAGGAATAATTGTGGTTCAAAACAACAAAAATAAATTGATCCCTTCGAGGACCCTGACGGGCTGGAGAGTATGCATGGATTATAGGAGGCTGAATAATGCCACACGGAATGACCATTTTCCCCTGCCTTTCATTGATTTGATAATGGATAGATTGGGAGGTAAGGCATTTTATTGCTTCCTATACGGCTATTCGGGTTATAACCAGATTGCCATCACGCTAGAAGATTAGCAGAAAACCATGTTCACTGGTATAAATGGGACATTCACTTTTAGAAGAATGCCCTTTTGTATTGTGTAACGCCCCAGCAACGTTTTAGCGTTGCATGATGTCAATTTTTTTGACATGATTGAGGACAATTTAGAAGTATTCATGGATGACTTCTTGGTGTTTAGCAAAACATTTGAGGAATGTCTTTAGAGTTTGGAGCTTGTTCTATGGAGATGCATTGAAACTAACATAGCCTTGAACTGAGAAAAATGTCACTTCATGGTGAAGAAGGGCATAGTTCTTGGACACAAGGTGACCAAAAAGGGACTACAAGTTGACAAAGCAAAAGTAGAGGTAATCAAACAATTGCCACCAACCTCAAGTGTCAAAGATATTGAAATTTTCTTGGGACATACATGTTTTTATCGTTGTTTTATTAAAGATTTCTCAAAAATTTCTAAACCTTTATGCTTACTTTTATAACATAATACACCTTTTGCATTTGATGATTCTTGTTTGAAAGTGTTTCAGGAATTGAAAGACAAGTTGATTAATGCCTCTATAGTTGTGGCACCATATTGGAATGAGCCATTTGAGTTCATGTGTGATGCCATCGACTATGCCATTGGAGCTATGTTAGGATAAAGGCGTGGCAAAATTTTCCATACCATTTACTATGCCAGTCGTACAATGAATGAGGCCCAACTTAACTACACCACATTTGAGAATAAGTTCCTTGCAGTTGTCTTTGCATTTGACAAATTGAGATCTTACTTGGTGGGTAGTGAAGTTGTGGTATACACAAACCACTCGGCACTCAAATATCTTTTGTCCAAGAAAGATGCCTAGCCCAGATTAATCTGATGGACACGCTTGTCACAAGAGTTTGACCTGGAGATTTGAGATAAGAAGAGGAGTGAGAATTAGGTAGCTGATCATTTGTCTCGACTAGAGCACCACCATGAGAATGGAAACACATCTACTATTAGAGATGATTTCCCTGATGAATATGTGCTTGTGTTCACTACCATTCTTTGGTATCCTGACATAGTCAACTACCTAGTAGCAATATATTGCCATGGAACTTGCCAAGTAATGCCAAGAAGCAATTCCTAAGAGACATACGTCAATATTATTGGACAAGCCATTCTTGTTCAAGTAATGTGTCAACCAGATCATTCAACGTTGTGTGCCAGAGGATGAGCAACAAAACATTCTATAGCTTTGCCATGCATCACCATATGAAGGACACTTTGCTAGAATGAAGACAACAACTAAAGTGTTGCATTCAGGATTTTTCTGGCCCACACTGTTCAAATATGACCATTATTTTTCCAAGCCATGCGATTGATGCTAGTGTACTGGAAACATTTCTAGCAGGCATCAATTGCCACATAGAACATCATGCTAGTGGAGCTGTTTGATGTATGAGGGATAGACTTTATGGGTCATTTTCCTCCATCATTTGGAAATGTATACATACTTGTGGTCATAGACTATGTCTCAAAGTGCGTTGAAGCTATTGCTCTCCCATCAAACGATGCCAAGGATGTTGCCAAGTTTCTACAAAAGCACATCTTTACTAGATTCGGCACCCCTAAAGCTATCATACTTGATGAAGCTACCCCTTTTAAATGTCATTTAATCACTAAAGTTTGTGCGGGTATGAAATCTAGTAAAGAAGTGCCACTGCTTATCATCCACAAACAAATGGCCAGGCAGAGATCTCGAACAAAGAAATCAAGAACATTTTGGAGAAGACGATGAACCCAACTAAAAAGGACTGGTCCTTGAGGCTAGATGATTCCTTGTGGGCGTATAGAACATCCTTCAAAACTCTATTAGGAACTTCCCCATACAAGCTTGTATTCAGAAAATCATGTCATTTACCAATGGAGTTAGAGTATCAAGCTTATTGGGCAACAAATAGTTGAACATGGAATGGAGGGTTGCATATAAGAAACGCATGTTAGACTTGAATGAATTTGAGGAGTTTAGAGCACAAGCCTATGAGAATGTCAAGCTTTACAAAAATAGAACAAAGAGGTGGCATGACAATAGAATTTTGGCAAGGCAGTTTAAAGAAGGGAAAAATGTTATGTTTTTCTGTAACACCCCTTGTCCGGTTTAGGAGATAAACCGAGTTAAGGAGTTTTACCAACAAACAAGAATATTTAACCATCAAACAAAGGTGAACTTACATAAAATTTCAAGAAGAATTAAGGCTATTCATGCGAATTGTTTTACAAAGATCAATGTATTTTTACAACTAAATTAAGCTTAGCTATTACACATCGCTTTATCTCAGTAGTATGTTCAATTTTAAACTAGACAAGTTGCATTTCATTCAAAAGAGAGAGACAAAAATGTTACTAAAACATCAGCGATTTATTAGACCTTATTAACTTACTAATCAGATTCGAAACATCAACCATAAAGGTTCAATTTATTTCTTATCAAATTTTACCTTGTTTCTTAAACAATATAAGTCATTCCCATTACATCAATTTCACCCAACTATTTAACTTAATTGTTCTCGAATTAGACATGATAAAGCCTTTCTATGTACATAACATACAAGAGACCAATTCGAAATAAACAAACTTTTAAACACATACAAAAGTTTCATTTGACCTACTTAATTACCACATTCATGCATCCATAATCTAACTCATTGATCATACAACATTCAACCAAGTAATAACTACTTAAGCACAACCAAGTATTAGATAGGCCATTTATAGGGATTTCGAAAGGTCTCAAACATTACATGCCCAAAAACTTATCAACTACAAGCGTAACAAACATGTTGCCACCTATCTAGGAGTTTTAACAAAGAGGCTTACAAAACATAATTTATTGTACTTGTAATCCAACCAAGATCCAAGAGAAAGTTTCAAGCAAGACTTTAGCCTGAAATGAAGTGAAAGGATTTCATAAGTATACACTTAGTGAGGTAGTATAAAGTAATTAATAGCATGAAACAAGTAATCTATCCTTTCACCAAATTCTAGTAAACATGTATAGATCTAAGCTTGAACCAAAAGTTTGCTATTGTTGGATAAGACATTCGAAACAAGTATATACTCAAATAGTCATGGATGCTTGAACAAATCATAAATATATTTATATAAGCATTCAATATAAAACTCATATATTTAGTTATGCACTCCATCAAAGCAAATCTTTCCTCCCAAATGAATATACAATCATCAACTAGATGCATTTTACTTGTTATGCAAGTTATTAAGGTGTTCATTAGTTTATTTTAGAAAATTTTATAATTTCTCTTTTAACATAGCCTTGAGAATCAAGTAGCCTAGGTATACGAATCCCCAATCAACTGTCACCAAATAAATGATACTCAAAGTATCGGTCAACCCCTTCTATTGTCGCCAAGTGACCAAAACACATCCCTCCTACTACCGCCTCATAAGAACCGTAGTCCACCCCAAACACGAGCTCTATAGACTATATGGCATGCCAACTATTGTAGCCCCCCATCCTAAGGTTAGCCGTAACCCGGTTCAGGAGCGTTACTCGAACAAAAACAAAGCAATTGATAGGTTACTTGTCAAACAAGTAACCTCGGGATACTTGCCTTAATGCGCAAGTAACCTCAAACTAAACCTTTCAAACATACAAGCAAACCACGTTAAGCAACCAAACAACATTCATAACATACAATTTTAGGTACCATTTTGTTTCATTCTTTACTTATAACTTAAGTTACCATTATCTTGTTTCTATTCTATACAATTTACATACATCATCTAAACAATAAACATAAGTGTGGCATACATCACTTTAAGTTACTATCTAAACAACCAATTAACATGATCAACACAAAGTATCTAACTTATCTTAATACATTCATTCGAACATGATCATTACAAGCATCCAACATACATCTTGTTACACATTCTTACATCTATTCGAACAACATGGAATCATAATTATATTTCATTTGTTTCTTTACAATCAAGACATCTCATTTCATAGCATATTTGATTATTACTTTGTTAATGCATGATTGAACATACCTTGGCCTTAATCTCCATATTGCCGAATCATGTCATTAAACATAGGAACAATGCATGATCATACAACATTTGTTTAGCATTCGAACCATGCATAATTTCATCAAACATTGGATTTCAATCACCATATGCGCAACATCTATTTCATATATACATCACTTAAGTTCAAACATAGTTTTAAGTCATCTAAATTGATTACATGTTAGGCCCATCAAAACAATACACATACTAGTCATAAACACATGTTCAAATGCATGTCCAAAGCTAACTATTACAAAATCTAGTGACACCAAACTAGGAGTATACAAAGAGTATGGATTCATACTTTCAAGCTTGCCTCAAGTGTTGCTTCAAACCCAAGATATCCTCTTGAAGTATTCTTTAATCTGTTATGGGAAGAATGAAGAGTAGAGTGGTAAGTACAAGATATGTACTTAGTGTGGTAACACTAAATCTAGTCCATTTCAAAGCATTCATATCCAAATTTTAATGTATTTCAAGAATCAAGATCATCTATAAAAATTACATGCTTATTCGAATTGCATGGGTATCTTAGGCAATCTTTACATATCATACAATCGACATAACACATTCGCCATGGTACTCATAAGCCATTCGAATAACATGCTTAGAAGACAAGCGATCCATCACTTAATTCATCAAGTAGGCTTTTATACATAAAGCCAACATCCATACATTTATTTCATGATAGGTAACAAGTTTTGCAACCACTCATGTGTCATCTTTCAAAGCAATGAAGTTCATACAACTTTCTTACAATACAAGCAATGTTCGTTTGATTTATTAAGTCCTTTTACAACATCCTTGGTAAGTAGCTTACTAGATAATCAAATCTTAACAATATGCACCGAAGTGCCAATATGCATTGTATTGCCAATATGCATTGTAGTGCCAATATGCACCGAAGTGCCAATATGCACCGTAGTGCCAATATGCACCGCCATACCAATATGCACCATAGTGCCAATATGCACCGCCATACCAATATGCACCGTAATGCCAATATGAGCTCAAGATTCTAAGGCATGACCTCCTATCTATCAAACTAGCTACCAAGGTTGTTGATTATCCATTTCATTTAAGCTTGATACATTTCATTATCCAATACAACATTATGACCTTTAAAGGCCAAGCCCTTGGGCTTATGGAGTCTTAACTCCCAATACAGAACCATCCATACCATTCGAATAGCATGAATTCAAAGTAGTATCTTGTTCAATTCATTTCAATCAGCCATGTATAGCATTCACAAACACAATCATATGTATGCATTGTGCATACCTTATTCTCCAAGCAAGCATGTCGTTTCATACCTTAGGCATAAGCAATGCAACATGACATACATTTCATTACATTTGCTTAACACCCAAGTAAACACAATGATCATGGCATCAATCAAGTTGTTATACATTTCATTCTTCCCTTAATTAGCCAAATATACTTTAAGTCATGTTACATGGCATTGACATTTCATTTAGGCAATAACAAGGTTGGTTAGGACCTAAGTCCCAACCCTAAGGATAGTTACACTCACAATACTCCTAGCAGTTCAACTATCTTGGATACAAATCCCTTTGCCTCTAGCTTTGGGATGTCCACTCCTATCCTCTTCTTCCTCAATCTGCTGCCCTTGGTCTAGCAAGCAAAGCACATACACATCTCATCACAACAAGCACAATATCACACAATCATAGTAGCAATGTTATCACAATGTACCTAACATTTAGCTATTGTTTTATGCTTATTTTTAAGCATTTCTTACCAATTCATCTTCACATTGTTATTACTTCATTTTAATACATAATTGGACAGATTATAATGTCCCAAATCTGTTTTGGAAACAGTTTCTTACTAGGTGCAAAAATAGTCCCAAATGGCCATAACTTTTAATCTGTATGTCAGAATTTCAATTGCTATACAGCGTTGGAAAGCTAACAAAATTTCCTATAAAACCATGTAAGACTTGCATTTTAGTTATTATCCAATTAATACAGTTTATTGTTCAAAGACAAGGCAATTACACTGCCTGGACAGTTTGCACTGTCCAGCGATTCCTATTTACAGTTTTCAGCATAGGACCCAGTTTTCAGTTCTATTTTCACCTAATGAAAATAGAAATTCTAAGGATCATGTCATTAGAATTTCATCCCTGAATTCAAACTTTACAAATTTTGGTGAATTTTCAAAGTGACTGCCCAGAACAGAGCATTTCTAGGCAGATTGCAGCTAATCACATTTTAATACCTTTAATCCATTTTAACCAATGTATTGGCCCTATAATTCATTTCATATGACATTATAAACATGTTAAGTCTATGTTAGTTCATTAATCAAGGCTACCAAAACAGGGTAAGTTGATTACAAAGCCTAATCTTGCATGTTCTCAATTTCAATACCACAAAACAGTTTCTATGTTACTTAACTATGTTCATGCTTTTATCTTTCATTTTCAGCATTGTTTGCATTTAATTCAATATGTTTAAAACCTTCTATACATTACCTATTCATGATCATCATCAATTCATTAATTCCTTAGCTCAATTTTATGTTCTAATCATTCAATTCCCACTCTAACATCACAATACAAATTTCCAGCAGCCTAGGTTTGTTACACTAGCATGAACACATAATTTCCAGCTTTGTAACCAGTTTAATTCTTCAATTTTGCATGATTCAACAACCATATAATCACCTAACAACATATTCAATGTCTATTTCATCTAACATCATCAAAATCAGTTTAATTCCACAATCATAGTTGCCCATTCAATTAAACACAAGAAGAACTATACTTTGCTTCTTGCTTAATTTCCTTGAAAAATCACTACACATGCAAGCTAAAATCCTTTCTTCAATGGCTGAATTCTCTAGCTTTCTCTCACTCTCTTTTCCTCTCAAACTTTCAGCCAAAGTGGGATAATGGGAAAGATGACAACAACAAATCCTTGTTATTGGAATTGTATATTGTCTAAATTGTCCCTTAATTAGTTACTAATCATGTGAATAGTCAAGGGAAAATAAGGGACTCATGATATTTATCATGCAGTCTCAATCTTTCTCCTTTAATTCAATGTAGTCACTTTTAATTTGGTCACTTAATTCATTCATTCTTTTAATTAGACCCTTGACTATTCAATTTAGCTTAATTCTAAATTCAATTAAGCTATCAACTTATACAATTTTAACTCCAATACTTCTAGACTAGAATTTGGGGTGTTACAACTATACCTAAGACTGACTCGAAACCAAGGCTTTATTTTTATTCTTATCATATCAGAAACAGAATAAGCGTAGCTCCTTAATCAGAACATCGTATGAACATAGCTTATTGTCATCTTATCAAGCACATATTTAGTTCATATACATAATTCTCAATTCATAACCCTTTTCTTAACAAAGTGATAGCATGGTAAAAGTTACTTAACAAACATACATTGGTCTTCCATAAGCATATCATTGAATCAAGTATTACAAATCACATCATACTTAACATTTAGGGACTTACCTCAAGTCCAAGCTTTCTTATACATAAAAAAAATTCAAGATAAAACAATGTAATTAAAAATAGTAAGAAATGCTTGGGAAGGTTACTAGCCTATCCTGAGACTTTAAACTGCACTCACAGATTAATCCAAGCTAAGTACGCTCTTGAAACACAATTCATTTTTGCTTTTCTACAATGTTACTAGACTTGGTCCTTGAGTCATCAGCTAATTCATGGTCGAATACAACAACAAGTATAATACACATTAAAATTTATTCTATTGTACTATAAACAAATTCATATTTTCCTATATACTAAAACAACCCTTTCCCCCACTTGCCTTCTCCCATGCATTACACGTGGTTAAGTCCTTAATTTTCCTAGAGTTTTACATGCATTCCCTCATCAAGCAAAGCTTTCAATTTTAATCCTTTCTCATTTAGCTAACAAACTATACAAAACTTCTTAATTTGTCCTTAATTCATTCAATTACCAATTCTATAGATATCTTTTATCAAGTTGAACTACGTTCAATTTAGTAGCATACTTCTAAGCTATATTTTAGGATATTACAATTCTCCTGCCCTAAAAAGGAAATTCGTCCTCGAATTTACCTGAAGTGAAAAGATGAGGATATTGTTCTTTCATGGTTGTCTCAAGTTCCCAAGTTACTTCTTCCACCTTATGGTTCCTCCACAAAACTTTAACAAGTGGAACAGATTTGTTACGTAGTCTTTTAACTTCACGATATAGTATCTAATTGGTTCTTCTTCATAGGACAAGTTTGGATTGAGTTCAACATCTTCAAGCTCAAGTACATAAGAGGGATCCGATCGATATTTACGAAGCATAGATACGTGAAACACATTATGTATCTTGTCAAATTCACTAGGAAGAGCTAAGCGATAGGCAACATGATCAATCTTCTCCATTACTTCAAATGGTCCGATAAAACGAGGGCTAAGCTTCCCTTTCTTCCCGAATCTAAATACCTTCTTCGATAGGGATACCTTTAAAAACACATGATCTCCCACATTATACTGGATATCCCTCATTTTAAAATCAACATAAGCTTTTTGTCTATCAAAAGCCTTATTCAATCTACTATAAATGGCGTTTATTTGCTCTTCTATTTCTCTAAGAACCTCAGGCCCTAAGACCTTGTTTTCACCCAATTCTGACCAACATAAAGGAGTTCTGCATCTCTGCCCATATAAAGCTTCAAAGGGAGTCATCTGAATGGATGTTTGATAACTATTGTTGCATGCAAACTCAGCTAGAGGTAAGGATTTCTCCCAGTTCTTCCCAAAATTAATTACGCATGCCCAAAGCATATCTTCAAGGATTTTGATTACTCTTTCAGATTGACCATCTAATTGAGGATGGAAAAGTGTGGTAAGATTTGTCTTGGTTCCCAAGGCCTTTTGCAGGGAATTCCAAAACCTAGAAGTGAATCAAGGATCATGATCTGATATTATGGAAGTAGAAACATCATGCAAATGTATCACTTCTTTTATATATAGCTCTGCCAATTGATCTAAACTCAAATTCATTTGAATAGATATGAAATGAGCTAACTTAGAAAATCTATCGATTATCACCCAGACTATATCATTCTTCCTTGGTGATAAAGGCAACCCACTTTCGAAGTCCATGGTTATTTGATCTCATTTCCATTGAGGTAGTTCAATAGGTTGCAACAGTCCAATAGAGACATGATGTTCGGTTTTAACATTCTAACAAGTTAAACATTTGGATAAAAACTCTGTAATGGCAGACTTCATTCCCGGCCACCAATATAGTTCCTTTAGATCTTTGTACATTTTAATCGATCCATGATGAATTGGGAAAGGGCTACTATGGGCTTCCTGAAGCATTTCCCTCTTAAGGGTTTCGTCATTTGGTACACAGACCCTATTTCAAAAATAGAGTAATCCATTCAACTCAAGGGAAAAGTATGGATTAGGTTCATCCTTTAGCTTAAGCATTACGTTTTGAAGTTTTGAATCTGATTGTTGGAGGGTTTTGATCCTTGAAATCAAGTCAGATAGAACCTTAAGTTCGGCTAGAAATTTTTGATTCCTTTGTAGCCTAAAATGAGCATTGATTACAGTAGGAGCTACAATACAATAAATATCTTTAGATTATATATTAAAATTCAGTTAGAACTTAAGCATATCTTATTCAAATATTGAATGTTTGCGATTGAGTGCATCAACCACAACATTCACTTTCCCGGATGATAATCATTGATTAGATCGTAATCTTTGAGTAACTCTATCCACCTTCTTTGTCTGAGATTTAGCTCCTTTTAATTCAGGAGATACTTCAAACTTTTGTGATCAATAAATAGGTAACATTTCTCCCCAAACAAATAGTGCCTCCAAAATTTTAAGGTAAAGACGACAACAACTAATTCTAGATCATGAGTTGGATAATTCAATTCATGAGGTTTCAATTGCTTAGAAGCATAGGCTACCACTTTTCCTTCTTGCATAAGTACACATCCTAATCCAAGATGAGATGCATCACTGAAGACTGTAAATTCCTTCCTGATTCAGGTTGTGTCAAGACTAGAGCTTGTGTAAGGACTTGCTTTAACTGATCAAAACTTTGTTGTTGGTTCTCAGACCAAACAAATGTCACATATTTTGAAAGAAGCTTGATAAAATGAGCGGCCAAAATGGAAAAACCTTTTACAAACCTTCGGTAATAACTGACTAACCCTAAAATGCTTCTAACCTCACCAATATTATTTGGAGGTCTCCATTCAATCACTAACTGAATCTTCTTTGGATCAACTTTGATTCCTTTAGAAGAGATAACATGTCCAAGGAAAGATACCTCAGAGAATTTGTAGGACAACCTGAAGGTGTTTCGAATGTTCATCCTTATCCTTGGAGTAGATAAGGATATCATCGATAAAGACTACTACAAATTTGTCCAAATAAGGTTTAAAGACTCGGTTCATAAGATCCATGAATGCGATAGGAGCATTTGTTAAGCCAAAAGGCATTACAAGAAATTCATAATGACCATATCGAGTCTTGAAAGCAGCTTTAGGAACATCAGATTCCTTGACTTTCATTTAATAGTATCCTAACCAAAGATCAATCTTGGAAAACACTGCAACAACCTTAAGATGATCGAACAAATCTTTAATTCTTGGCAATGAGTACTTATTCTTGATGGTGAGCTTGTTCAATTGCTGATAGTAAATGCAAAGCCTCATAGATCCATATTTTTCCTTTACGAACAACATCAGAGCTCCCCAAGGAGATAAACTAGGCCTGATGAAGCCTTTATCTTGTAAATCTTGCGACTGACTCTTATGTTCTTTAAGTTCAATCGGGGCCATCCAATAGGGAGTGATGGAGACTAGGGTAGATCCAAGTTGAACTTCTATTCCGAATTCGACTTCCTGAGTTGGAGGTAATCCTAGAAGTTCCTTGAGAAATACATCAGGGATTTTAGAGACATTTAGGATGGACTTAAGAGAGTGTTTGGTTTCATTTATATCAGATATAACAGTAATTACATGAGTTGGTTCAGACGATTTCTTATCTAACAAGATTATTGATTCTTTTCTTAACCCAAGAAGGAAAAGTCTCTTTTTAGAAAAATCTACCCAAGCATGGTGCTTTCCTAACCAATCTAAACCCAATATAAGGTTGAATTAATTGAAAGGTAAAGACAACAGATCGACAGAAAAAGGAATGCCTTGAATAAACAAAAGACAATTATTACATACTTGATTTACAACAACTCTATCCCCTAAAGGATTTGTGGCAACCAAATTACAATTTGTGGGTTCAGATTTCAATTTAAATTTTTTGATAAGAGTGGAACATATAAAGGAATGTGTTGAGCCAGAATCAAATAAGGCATAAACAGGAAGTGCATATAATTCGATTGTACCTACAATTACATCAGGGGAGTCTTCTTCTTCTTGACCTCGAACATGGTATACTCGGGCAAGTGCTCAGTATTCTTGATGAGTAGAATTAGAGGCTTGTCCCTAATTCTTTTCGTAATGTCCAGACTGAGCTTGCTTATGCCTTTTACCCCTTGGTGACTGAACAAGGTTTGAATTCTTTGATGTGTGAGTTAGAAGCTTGTTCGGATTTTAAGGATAATCCTTGATGTAGTGATCTGATCCTCTACACATGAAACATGCATTTGCTTGCAGGACTACTTATCCACTGCTTCCAGGAGAGTTTGACTGGATCTGCGACTAGGTGGTACACTATGCTTAGCCGAACCAATATTAAATCATGGAAGAACCTTCGAAAGGCTTTTGTAGAATAGTACAAGCATGTAACGGACATGACCTCCAATCGAATCATGCTAAAAGGGATTGAGCAAAGGTCGAATGAGAATCTACGCCAGTATGCCCAGAGATGGCATGATGTTGCCGCTCAAATTCAGCCACTGATCCCCGAACATGAAATCACACCAATGTTCGTCAATACTTTAAGGGGGAAGTTGTTTGATCATCTGATAAATAACACCACCCAAAGCTTTGCCAACATGGTGAGAATCGTGGAATCGATTGAAGTAGCAATAAAGAGCGAAAGGATTGATAGTGGGGAGAACACTCGTAAGAATTACAAGAAAAGCGATAACGAAGTGAACAATACGAACGCTTACGTAACCCCAAGGAGTTTCACTATTTCACCACCACGAGCCGCAGCCGGAGGAGGGCAAACGTCGAATAAGAAGGAGACTAGGGGCCCGAAGAGGGAAAATGAGAAGATGTCATTTACTCTACTCCCGGTATCATATGCCAAACTATACTCGCAACTGCATGATGCTGATTTGGTCTGGCCTTATTATGTCACTCCTTTCAAACCACTATTCCCTACGTGGTATGATGAAAAAGCAAACTGTGATTATTATTGCGCGTAATAAGTGCTACGCAATTGTGCAAGTATACACGTCGCAAGTTATAGTATAAAAGATATCGTCTCTACAGGGATTGGTGCCACTTCAAGAATCTAGTCTCTTGCACTGTAAAAAGTAAAAACACAAATAAAGGATTATAGGAGTTTAACTAATAACTAAACTGGAAAGCAATAAAGTAAAAGGAAATATGAGATCAAATGAGAGAGATATAGGCCAGGTTATCGTGAGTTGAGGTGTGATAGCCGATTGGATCGTCTTGGTAAAAGAGTGCACGGGCAACTCAGTTGCCATGGCAACTTGCACAACGGGGTAGCACTGGCAACTAATCGATGGTTGCTTGGGCAACTACTTGGGAGTCTGGGCAGCAACCTTCAAGGTTCAGCAGAGCGTTCTTCAATGGTTTCTTCTTATCCCTAAGTCGAAACTCTAGCTACTTGTGCATGCCTTGATAATACATCCCTGCGTGAATCAAGGGTAAACAACAACCAATCTAACGCTCCTCTTAGCCATTGAAATCCTTAACTTATTCCTAAGCCGGATTAATCTTCACCATCAATAGATTGAATAAAGATCATATTCATTCATTTCTTGAATCTAACTCTCCCGATATTAGATAAATAGATGAAATCACGAGATTCTCTCCCAATTCACTCGCAAACAAGAATAAGAACCAAGAATGAATAAACCTTGAATAGAAAAGTGCAAACTCTTATTCCCTAAACAAAAACCAATAGTTTCTCACAACCACAAAACACAATAACCATAGCCAAATAGATTTAGTTCATGGCTAGGTTCTAAAGAAACACAAGATAAATAATCCCTAGCATGAACCCAATCGAACAAGAAGGAAAAGGATGAAGGAGGAGGCTTGTCGAATTCCTCCTTGCCCTAGATGCTTGTCGAAAATTCTCTCCTCTTACCCTCCTTGGACTTATCGAAATTCCCCTCCCTTTCTCTCTATCGAATTGTCGAAATCTCCATCTTATTTATAGGGCTAGATCAAAGTCCTTCTTTTAGGAGGAAGTTAAGTTGGAATTAAATTATCTTTAAAGAATATAATTCTTTATTATAATTATATTCCTACTAGAACTTCTCCTATCTTCTTGGAATTTAATTCTTCTTTAATCTCTGAATGGAAATAAAATTCCTTTGGGTTTGGGCTTTGCTCCACATCATCTTGGGCTTGTCTAGTCATTAATTTCGACTACCATATCACTTTTGCTCTTGTCGACAATTACAATGGCAACTGGCTCGGCGTCTCCTTCATGCATTGCCCTGGCAACTAGTTCGGCATATCCTTCGTGTATTGCCCTGGCAACTAGCTCAGCATATCCTTCATGTATTGCCCTGGCAACTAGCTCTAGCCTTGCTTTGGTAAATGATCCTGCACATACACACAAAACACACCAGAGCAGCATCTTTTCCCACAAAAACTACCAAGTTATGTAATCAAGCTCAACGATGGAAGGAGATATGGATTAATGCATGAATGGCTAATTATGCAACTAATATGAGCCTAAGTCTAACAATAATATGAGTAAAAAGGGTAAGAAAAATAGTACTTTTGAACACTTATCACACCCCCAAACTCGAACTATTGCTTGTCCTCAAGCAATGCAAACTCATAATTACCTGCCAAGACTTCAATTTTCACAAACTTAGCTTTGAACTTGATTTCAATTCTCTGAACCGGGGCACAAAGTATGATTGGCTTTTTATTTTTCGGGAAACTTAGGAGTTACTCGGAATCAAACTATAATGCTTGTGAGTGTGTGCAGAGTTGTGTGCAAGTTGATTTTTCGGATTCTATGCAAACAAGAGGTTTTCAAATTACTTCATTGGGTTTTCTTTTTAACATGTTTTAACTAGAGCCAGTTTTGGGCACCTCTAGTGTTTTGTTTTTAGTTTTATTCTACTAGAGCCGGTTTTGGGCACCTCTAGTGATCAATTATTTTTAGCACATACTAGAGCCAGTTTCAGGCACCTCTAGTGATCAAAATTTTCGCACATGCTAGAGCCAATTTCGGGCACCTCTAACATTCATCCAATTTTTATTCTAATCCCCCAATTTGTTAATTATCAACCTAAGTTTACTAGAATTCCTTAAATCAATCAAACTACAACAGTGTTTCATCAAAATTAGCATCATAGTAAAATTCTAAGTTTTTCCATGGTTATCCTAGAATAAAAATTCTATCAATTAAGTGCATTGGCGAAGTCATCATCGGATATTCATCAAATCTAAGCAATTCTTGTTCCAATTAAAGGCATGGCAAGCAATTTATGTATCCTAACTGTAATACTTAAGATGAATGTAACTAAACATGGTAACTACTAATAACAATCCCCCCCAAACTCGAGTGAGGCATTGTCCTCAATGCATGCATAAAAATAACAAAAAAATAAAAATGCATACGAGGACTTACTCCGAGAGTTCGTCATCGTAGATGATTAGTTTCCTTTTGGTCGGTGTCTTGATTCTCTTGCTTGAACGCGATGGTTGTTTTCTTGTTGCCGGTGGTGGAATCGATCCTCGTACAGGGTTGTCCTCATCGTCCTCTTCATCAGTGTCATTGGCTTTTCGCTTAGAGGATTTAATTGGTGTTGGTTCAATGGAGGACTCGTCCGAATCTGAAAAATCAGAAAATGATTCTGTAGGAGTTGATTCGGGCATAGGTGCTTTACCTTTGGCTTTTGCAGTGGTTGTCGGGATGTCTTTAGCTTTGGTTGTAGTGTCATCTTCAGGGTTGTTTGTCGTGGCATCATCTTGTGCATGCACGATGTAGGTTGCCAAGGCATCATCTGTTGCGGTTGCTGTGGCGACTGCTTCATTGGTTGTCGGGGCAAGGATCTCGGCGGGAAAGATTGGGAACGGGACGCGATTGTCCAGGTACTTTTCTAGGATGAATTGGGTGATGGCATTGTTGTGCTCCTTCATGTACCGCATGAACATTAGTTGCCGGTCTTCAATTTGCCTTAGGTGGCTTGCCAATGGGTGCAAAAGTGCTTCAAAGTGTCCCGGGGTTGATGGCCGAGTTGCCCAGGCGTTAGGTGCTTGGGCATTTTGGATTGCTGGGGCGGCAGGAATTGTCGTGGCAATTGGAGGCCTTGAAGAATCTCCTGGAGCCTCTCCCATTAGCTTTTGAATTAGTGCTTGATTACAACTAGACTTTGGTAGGGCCTTTTCATTGGTGGACTCACTTGGGACATGCATCTCCTTGCAAAGATTAGAAATTAAGCAAGGGAAGAAAAGAGAACCCTTATCTTTTGAGCTACATACAAAAATCTCATCACAAATAATTTTTCCAATGTTAATGATGTGATTATGCAAAATAGAATGTATGAGCAAAAGACGTGGTATATCAACGGTAGTATTGTGTGTGGTTGGCATTAAAGAAGTTTTAACAAACTTATTCCATAGTTTTGCCTCGGGTTTAAGCCGAAGGTGATTTACCGTGCCCTTGTATTTACCGTCGTTCCAATGAGTTCCCGGTTGAGTGAGTTCTTGAAGCACCTTGTCGAGTTGCTTGGGAGTGATTTGATCAACGAAGGCTTGATGCTCATCCTTCTCAATGTAAAGCCCGTAAAAGGTGTTGACGTTTTCGGGACTTATGAGTATGGCCTTGTCACGAACAAAAACATAAGGATTATCTGGTTAGGTGAGTGAGAATAGAATTCTCTTACCCATGAGATGTTACCCGGTTCCGGTTGATGGCAAAAGATTTGCCACTTTTGATGTGCAATCCTCTCGAAGATGAATGGTTCAAGGCCGAAATCTTGATAAGAGTTGAAGTATTCAAAGCCTTGTTCTTCATGAATCTTCCGGCTTTCAAACTTGGATTGAAATCTTTCTTGAACCACCAGTGTAGCAAACTTCTTGTATCTTGGTTCTTTGGAGGAACTTGGATGAACTAAAATTTTAATCTTGGATGCCATGGATGATCTTGGTTGTGAGTTTTGTAAAAACAAAGAAAAGAAAAGAAAAGAAACTAAAAAGTTGCAAGATAGAAAGTAGGAATAGGTTAAGGGTGATGGGTTTTATAGAAAAGATAGGTGGGTGGGATTAGGGGAAAATGAAAAAGGGTTTCGGGTGAGGGAGAAGTTGACGACAAGGTGCTGTGATTAGGCTGAATTGGAGGCTTTATATAAGCCTTAGATTCAGCCCATTAGTTTCCTTGTTGAAGATGTTTTCCTACTTGGATTAAAATTCCTCTTTATCTTGAACTTTTTTCCTACAATTCAAAGACAAATCAAATAAGGATTAAAATTAAAGATAAACTAATAAAGAAAATAAATAAATATGTGTAATAGGATTCTTAAACTTAAATAAAAAAAATCAGTCCTAAAGAAAATTACTAATAATCGGAAATATATAAAAAAATAAAAAAATAAAAAATCAAATAAAATAAATAATTAATCGAAAATAAAAATAAAAATAAATAAATAAAGATAAAAATATCAAAAGGGAGAGCATGTTCATGCATCTCCTAAGTTGACCACTTCCTTGTTACTTTCCACATGGGCACCATTGTAGTGCTTCAATCTTTGTCCATTAACTTTGAATTCATGGTTGTCAGAGATGGACTTGATTATCACGGCACCATGGGAGAACGGTTTGACAACTTCGAATGGTCCCGACCATCTTGATTTCAGCTTTCCCGGGAAAAGTTTTAGTCGAGAATTGAATAAGAGAACTAGTTGCTCTGGCGTGAATTGTCGCGGCAATAGTTTCTTGTCGTGCCATCGCTTTGTTTTCTCCTTGTAGATTCGCGCATTGTTATAGGCGAGTGCTCGGAATTCTTCTATCTCGTTGAGTTCCATCAAACGCTTTTGTCCGGCACTTTCCCAATCCATATTCACGGTCTTGATTGCCCAGTATGCCTTGTGTTCGATTTCCACCAGTAGATGGCATGTCTTGCCATAGACAAGTCGGAAGGGGGACATACCTAAGGGTGTTTTGAATGCAGTGCGATATGCCCAAAGTGCGTCATCTAGTCTTAATGACCAATCCTTCCTAGAGGGATTTACAACTTTTTTGAGTATACCCTTCAATTCCCGGTTGGAAATTTTTGCTTGCCCGTTGGTTTGTGGGTGATATTCCGTGGCGATCTTGTGTGATATGCCGAAGCGTTGCAACATCTTGGCAATTAGTCTGTCAAAATGCTTGCCTTCATCACTGATAATTGCTCTCGGCATCCCAAACCGTGTAAATATGTTTTTCTGCAAGAATCGTTGCACGGTCTTGGAATCGTTGTTGGGAACTACAGCTGCCTCAACCCATTTAGACACGTAGTCGACGGCAAGTAGAATGTAGAGGTTGCCGAATGAAGATGGGAAAGGTCCCATAAAATCGATCCCCCACACATCAAACAATTCCACCTCGATGATGTTCTGAAGCGGCATCTCATGTCGTCTAGAGATATTGCCCGTTCTCTGGCAACAATCACATTGCTTGTAAAAGTCTTGGGCATCTTTGTACAATGTTGGCCAATACAAACCGGATTGCAAAACTTTGGCCACGGTACGAGTTCCTCCAAAATGTCCTCCATAGGGTGAAGAATGGCATTGCCGGAGTACATTAGGTTGCTCTTCTTCAGGGACACATCGGCGTATAACCTGATCTGCATATTGTTTAAACAAAAGAGGCTCATCCCAAAAGTAATGCTTAGCATCATGGCGGAACCGCTTCTTCCCCTGGTGAGTAATGCCATAAGGTAAAATACCACAAACAAGGAAATTAACTAAATCCGCGTACCAGGGTATTGCCGAGGCATGTGCTGCCGTGGCGACTGCTCCCAGAATTGTCGAGGCGTGCGCGTCAAGGACTGCTGCTGCGTCGAGAGTTGCCGAGGCGTGTGCATCCATGGTTGCCGAGGTGTCGAGGGTTGCCGAGGCGTCGAGGGTTGCCGAGGCGTTGAGGGTTGCCGAGGCAACTAAAATTTGTTCATCCGGGAATGCATCGCATATCTCTAGATCCGCGTCCTCCTCCCTATTGCGTTCCAAACGTGATAAGTGATCAGCCACTTGATTTTATGTTCCTTTCCTGTCCTTAATTTCAATATCAAATTCTTGTAAAAGTAATATCCAACGAATCAAACGAGGTTTGGCATCCTTTTTAGCAAATAGATATTTGATTGACGAATGGTCCGTATGAACAATTACCTTTTTACCAATCAAATAGGATCGAAACTTGTCAAATGCGAAAACTACAGCTAGTAACTCTTTCTCCGTTGTTGTGTAATTCACTTGAGCACTATTAAGAGTTTTACTAGCGTAGTATATCACATAGAAGGTCTTACTCGTGCGTTGGCCTAGGACTGCTCCTACCGCGAAATCACTTCCATCACATGAGCTCAAAAGGTAGCGTCCAATCTGGTGGAACGACAATGGGTGCCGAGGCAAGCTTTTCCTTTAGGGTTTCGAATGCTTGGGTGCAAGAGTCATCAAAATTGAAGACTTTATCCTGTTCAAGCAAATTGCACAAGGGTTTAGTGATTTTAGAAAAATTATGAATGAACCTCCTGTAAAAACCTGCTTGTCCAAGAAAGCTTCGAATTCCTTTAACCAAACTTGGTAGGGGTAATCTCTCGATCACGTCCTCCTTGGCTTTGTCTACTTCAATTCCCTTGGATGAAATATTGTGGCCGAGCACTATTCCTTCATCTACCATAAAATGGCATTTCTCCCAATTGAGTACTAAATCAGTTTCTTCACATCTTGCCAACACCCTCTCTAAATTGCCAAGACAACTGTCGAAGTCACTACCAAAAATAGAAAAATCATCCATGAATATCTCAAGGAAGTCTTCGACCATGTCTGAAAAGAGTGCCATCATGTATCTTTGGAAGGTTGTCGGGGCGTTACACAATCCGAACGGCATCCTTCGGAAGGCATAAGTATCGTATGGGCATGTGAAGGTTGTCTTTTCTTGATCTTCTGGTGCTATGGAAATTTGATTGTAACCTGAATAACCATCAAGAAAATAATAAAAGGGTTTACCTGCAAGACGGTCAAGCATTTGATCAATAAAGGGTAATGGGAAGTGATCTTTCCTGGTGGCTTTGTTTAGCTTTCGATAATCCATACTAACCCTCCAACCGGTCACAGTCCTGGTTGGAATGAGTTCATTATTTTCATTACTTACCACTGTTATACCTCTCTTTTTCGGTACACATTGTACCGGACTTACCCATGTACTATCAGAGATAGGGTATATAATGCCGGCGTCAAGCCACTTGATGATTTCTTTCATTACAACCCCTTTCATGGCATGATTTAGTCTCCTCTGGGCCTCAATTGAAGGTTTGTGATCATCTTCCAACAAAATCTTGTGCATGCACACTGCCGGGCTAATTCCCTTCAAGTCGGCAATTGTCCATCCTATTGCCTTTTTGTGTAGCTTCAACATCTTGATCAGCTTCTTTTCCTGCTCAGGCTGTAACTTAGAAGAAATAATTACAGGCAATGTATTATCGGTTCCTAAGTATGCATATTTTAGTTGCTTTGGCAATTGTTTCAACTCAAGAATCGGTGGTTGTTCAATAGAGGGTTTTTCGAATTTACCTTCCTTACTTGAGTAATCCAGTGGTTCAAAGTATGTACCTAGTCGATTGACTAGCCAATTTGCCTCTTCTTGTTGTTCATTATCAACTGGTTCTTCATACTCCTCAGGTTTCTCTTGATCGGCAATGTAGTTGCCGAGGCAACCAATTCTCGTCGGTTAAACTCACGTGGCATGAAGAAGTTGGCATTCTTCTAGATCATCGGCATGCCTTAGTGTTTGGAACACATTTAGTTTAACTTGTTGGTCATTCACCCTCATTGTGAGTTCTCCTTTTTTCAACATCGATCAAGGTTCTCCTGTTGCTAGGAATGGTCTCCCGAGAATGATGGGTGCATGCTCATCCGCTTCACAATCCAAAATAATAAAGTCAGCGGGAAAAATAAATTTATCAACTTTTACCAAGATGTCCTCGATTTTTCCCTCTGGATGCACATAGGATCTGGCTCGGCTAGTCAGTAGCATAATCATTGTAGGTCTTGCCTTCCCAATTCTTAGTTTCGAAAACTGATTTAGGCATCAAGTTTATGCTAGCCCCAAGGTCGCATAATGCTTTCCCGATATAGTGATTTCCAATAGAACAGGGTATTGTGAAACTTTCGGGATCCTTCAACTTAGGTGGCATACGATTGTGCAACATTGCCATGCATCCCTCTGTTGCGGCAACTGTTTCAAACTCTCCTAGCCTTGTTCTCTTGGACACAATGTCTTTAAGAAACTTGGCATAGTTTGGCATTTGTTCAATTGCTTCCACCAATGGCAAGTTGATGTGGACTTGCTTTAGGATATCAAGAAACTTCTTGAATTGGTATTCTTGCTTTTGTCGCTTCAACCTTTGTGGGAATGGTGGTGGAAGTCGGATATCTTCGATCCTTTCATTAGTTTGAAACCTGATTGACAGCATTGTCGGGACAACTGGAGTTGTCGAGGTGATATCAATTAGGGTTGCCGAGGCGTGCTTATCGCAAGTTGCCGAGGCATCTTTATCGTCGGTTGCCGAGGCATGCTTATTGCCGGTTGCCGTTGCAATTCCTGGTTCAGTAACTGAGGCTTTGCCACTAGCTTCGTCTTGAACTTTTTGTGGAGTTTTATTTGATGAGCGGGTTTGAGCCTCTCTGAGTTGTTGGCCACTTCTAGTGGTGATTGCCTTACATTGCTCATGGCCAGTTCCTCTTGCGACTTCAGTAATCGCTAGGTAAACCTCCTTGCGGTCTAGTATTCAGATTTTGAGCAAATTGTCCGACTTGATTTTCCAATGATTTGATTGCCGCCTCTTGGTTTTGCAATCTCATCTCGGTCCTGTTAATAAAAGCATCAGTTCTTTTTATGAAGTTACTATTCTAGCCATATAAGATTCAATTTTCATCATAAAACCATTTAGAGAATTTTCCAAAGAACTAGATGTTGTCGGTTGTTGCTGCGGCAACTGTTGTCGTGGCATATTCTGCTGGAATCCCGATGCTTGTGCATTCTGATTGTTCTGGTTTAGAGCATTATTGGGATTACTCCATGAAAATATTGGGTGCTTCTTCCAAGCTGGATTGTATGTATTGGACATCACATTGTTGTTCCGATTGTAATTCCCCACATAGAAGCTGGATTTCGAATTCTACAGACATTCAGAAGAATTATGGTTATCACCACATAACTCACAAAAAGAATCCATTACCTCCTCATGTGTGTTGTTTGGTTTTTGCATGTTCTGGACCATCTTGGTTAAAGTGGCCAATTGTGCCGAAATTGAATCTGATGATCCTAGTTCATGTATTGTGGCTTGGCGTCTAACTCCTCCTCTTCTAGTAGATGGGAATTGATAATCATTCTTGGCCAGCCTGTTTAAAATTTGCATTGCTTCCTCCGGTGACTTATCTAGGAGTATGCCGTTTGCCGAGGCATCTAGCATCATCCTTGTTGGTGTATTCACGGCGTTGTAAAACATTGTTACTTGAGTCCACACCGGGAATTCGTGTAGGGGGCATTTGTGTAGAAGTTCTCTATATCGCTCCCAAGCCTCGTACATGGATTCATCATCTGCCTGCCGAAAAGAAGTAATGTCGTTACGAAGCTTATCAGTCAAATTTGTAGGATTAAATCGAGCAAGGAAATCAAGACAAAGATCGGTCCAAGATGCTATTGATCCGGCAGGAATGCTATTCAACCATGCTTTCGCCCTATCCCTCAATGAATAGGGGAATAATCGTAATCGTAAGACATCGAGGGTGACTCCGTGTATTTTGAACGAGTTGCAAATCTCGAGGAAAGATTTCAGATGTTGTCGTGCATCTTCAGTTGCTGAGCCGCCAAATTGACCTATTGTGTTGATCATATTAAACATTACTGGTTTCAACTCAAAGTGGTCGGCTTCAATTTCAGGTGCGACAACTCCTGGGTTAAGTCCATCAAGATCTTCTTCAAGATAGTCTCGAATAGTTCTGTTTCGTGCAAGAATCACTCCTCCTCCTGCTCGAACATCTTGATTCATATCGCCGTCTTGATTAGCCATTGCTACTCTTATTCTTCGTCTAAGTCTTTGTAAGGTTCGTTCGATTTCTGGATCAAAGGGATATTCTGGTGTAGTCGGTCTTGCCCTGGTCATATACCAATGCAAAACCAAAGTTTGTTAGCCCTTTGAATCTTAAACAAGAAAAGTAAAAATAAAGTGCAAGAAAATAAAAACAAAGTCGCTATTGCCAATCCCCGGCAACGGCGCCAAAAACTTGTTGCGCGTAATAAGTGCTACGCAATTGTGCAAGTATACACGTCACAAGTTATAGTATAAAAGATATCGTCTCCACAGGGATTGGTGCCACTTCAAGAATCTAGTCTCTTGCAGTGTAAAAAGTAAAAACACAAATAAAGGATTATAGGAGTTTAACTAATAACTAAACTAGAAAGCAATAAAGTAAAAGGAAATATGAGATCAAATGAGAGAGATATAGGCCAGGTTATCGTGAGTTGAGGTGTGATAGCCGATTGGATCGTCTTGGTAAAAGAGTGCATGGGCAACTCAGTTGCCGTGGTAACTTGCACAACGGGGTTGCCTTGGCAACTAATCGATGGTTGCCTGGGCAACTAGTTGGGCAACTACTTGGGCGTCTGGGCAGCAACCTTCAAGGTTCGGCAGAGCGTTCTTCAATGGTTTCTTCTTATCCCTAAGTCGAAACTCTAGCTACTTGTGCATGCCTTGACAATACATCCCTGCGTGAATCAAGGGTGAACAACAACCAATCTTGCACTCCTCTTAGCCGTTGAAATCCTTAGCTTATTCCTAAGCCGGATTAATCTTCACCATCAATAGATTGAATAAAGATCATATTCATTCGTTTCTTGAATCTAACTCTCCCGATATTAAATAAATAGATGAAATCACGAGATCCTCTCCCAATTCACTCGCAAACAAGAATAAGAACCAAGAATGAATAAACCTTGAATAGAAAAGTGCAAACTCTTATTACCTAAACAAAAACCAATAGTTTCTCACAACCACAAAACACAATAACCATAGCCAAATAGATTTAGTTCATGGCTAGGTTCCAAAGAAACACAAGATAAATAATCCCTAGCATGAACCCAATCGAACAAGAAGGAAAAGGATGAAGGAGGAGGCTTGTCGAAATCCTCCTTGCCCTAGATGCTTGTCGAAAATTCTCTCCTCTTGCCCTCCTTGGACTTGTCGAAATTCCCCTCCCTTTCTCTCTATCGAATTGTCGAAATCTCCATCTTATTTATAGGGCTAGATCAAAGTCCTTCTTTGAGGAGGAAGTTAAGTTGGAATTAAATTATCTTTAAAGAATATAATTCTTTATTATAATTATATTCCTACTAGAACTTCTCCTATCTTCTTGGAATTTAATTCTTCTTTAATCTCTGCATGGAAATCAAATTCCTTTGGGTTTGGGCTTTGCTCCACATCATCTTGGGCTTGTCTAGTCATTAATTTCGACTACCATATCACTTTTGCTCTTGTCGACAATTTCCATGGCAACTGGCTCGGCGTCTCCTTCATGCATTGCCCTGGCAACTAGTTCGGCATATCCTTCATGTATTGCCCTGGCAACTAGCTCGGCATATCCTTCATGTATTACCCTGGCAACTAGCTCTAGCCTTGCTTTGGTAAGTGATACTGCACATACACACAAAACACACCAGAGCAGCATCTTTTCCCACAAAAACTACCAAGTTATGTAATCAAGCTCAACGATGGAAGGAAACATGGATTAATGCATGAATGGCTAATTATGCAACTAATATGAGCCTAAATCTAACAATAATATGAGTAAAAAGGGTAAGAAAAATAGTACTTTTGAACACTTATCAATTGTCATGGGGGTGTCTCGGGACACTCAATTGAGAATTGTATTGCATTTAAGAAGTTTGTGCAAAACATGACAAATTCCAAGGTGTTGCAGTTTGACGAACCGAATGTAGCCACTAACTCGTTACCAAATCACAGAGGCTGTGGCATAAATGCAATCAAAGAGGAGTACACTAGGAGAGCCAAGATGAACGTGCCTGAAATCAAATCCCCTCTGAGGTGGGTATTCCGGTAGTTGTGTATCGCGCGCTTAATCGATCGGGGTATGGAAATTGTGCAACAAGGAATCGGACCATATTTTGAGTTCCACCAAGAAGAAGGACATAACATTCAGTGTTGCGAGAGTTTAAGCAAGTGATTTAGAAAATGATGGAGAATAAGGAGATTGAATTCTTCGAGAAAGATGAAGAAAGAAAGGAGTTAGATGTATATGCATCGGATACCTTCAAGGTCAAGTATGGGGTAGATAGTCATTTTGTCATATCACTTAAGCCAAAGCCAGAAAGCTGGTCCCAAGAAGAGAGCTCCAAAATAACTCCAAAAATATGAATTTCGACTCTGACTCCCTTTCTGTTTAAGAATGCTCGGAAGGTCCCGTAGAGCTATACTGCCCACATCTCTATACCAGAGAAGTCGGAACTACAAGGAGAGGAGAAACCATCCGGTGAAGAACCCGCAAAGAAGGAAGACCCGGTAGAATCAAACTCTAAGACAGTAAATGAAGTGGGACATTTTACACGAAACGACAGATGCTACTCACCGAAAATGGCAAAAGTGGCAAAGGAGCTGAGAGACAAAGGCAAAGTGGTAACCGCCGAACCCGAGAAGATTTTTGGAGAGAAACCTCCCCAAAAATTTATGAGCCAGTGACAGAGAGTTGGGTGCAAGAATTCCTGAGGTTCCTAAAGCACAGTGAATACATCATCATTGAGCAGTTCAGGAAACAACAAGCACATATTTCAGTACTTGAGTTGTTGTTATGCTCAGAAAAGCACCGTGATGCATTATTGAATTAGACGTTCGTTCCGAAAAATATCTCAGTAAGCAAGTTAGATAGAATAGTAGGTCATATTGTTGCAGATAACTACATCACTTTTAGTGACGACGAAATTCCAGACAGAAGCATGGGATCAACTAAGGCTTTGAACATCTCTACCCACTACAAGGGGCATGTCTTACCGAGAGTACTTATCGAAAATAGGTTCGCCTTGAATGTATTGCCAATGGTGACACTGCAAAGGCTACCAATAGACAGTTCACACATGAAACCGTGTCAAAACTCTGTTAGGGCATTTGACGGGACCAAAAGGGATGTTATCGGGAAGATGGAGATACCTTTGCTAATTGGGCCTACCGTGAATGCTACCTTTGTAGCAGAAGGAAGCAAGATCTCACGCCTTAGACTATCAAACTGCACCAAGATGACGGTCTGGCAAACTTTGGCACTAGGATCCAAGAAGGGCAAAGGGCTCAGAAAGAGTTTACAAGGATGCTTGCACGCCAAGAGTGTCATTGGCAAAAAGGATTAGTTTGGGCTCGGTCATAAACCTAATTTTCATCAGAGGAAGTTAGAACAGAAGAAGAGAGAAGAACAAAGGAAGGCCAGATTCAAGGGTGAAGACATCCCGTGGGAACCAATGACTTTCCCTGACTTAAAGAATGTTTTTGTGTTTGGAGGGATAATCAATGTGGAGGAAAAGATACACGAAGCCGGCCTAGAAAGTGCCAAGTTCAGTGAGGAGGAAAGGTTCAATGAGGCGTTAGAGGGAATGGATGTCAACATGATAACAAAGGAGGGAAAGAGTGGCAAATACTTGGCCGAAATCTGCCCTTGCTTCCCGGGGGAAACACTAAGCAATTGGACCGTTGTAGACTTGCCGATAGTTTTTAGGTCATAATCAGAGTAATGCTCAGAACCAACCCTATTCGCTTTTGCCCGTGAGCGATAGAGATCTTTTGTAAAGGGCTTCTATGTTAATCTGTTTGCTTTCAATTCAATGAAAATGATGTTTTCCATTTTTTCTCAAATGGCAAACACCTTATTTTTTTGCATTTATTCATTACATTCATTATTTATTTATTATTTTATTTGTTTCATTAATTCCATAAGAGTATTCATTTCTTGTCCAGATACATATTCGTTTTCAAATTGTTTCAGGGTCCCTATTATTAACTATATGAATAATTTTGAATCTAATCCTGAGATAGATTTTGAACTACCCTCGTGTTTGGAAGAAATCGAGGAAAGGGATGATGAGATGGAAGTTAAGATCCCAGATGAACTACTCTGATTAATGGAAAGTGAAGATAAGAAAATCTTGCCTCATCAAGAAGAGTTAGAGATTTTCAATTTGGGCATGGAAGACGAAAGAAAAGAAGTGAAGATTCGTACTGCCCTTTCGTTTAAGACCCGGCGTGAATTGATTGTGTTGCTTTCAGAATTCAAGGATGTTTTTGCATAGACTTATCAAGACATGCCAAGTTTGGACATAGATATTGTAGTGCATAAACTGCCGATCAAGCCAGAATATAAGCTGGTCCAACAAAAACTTAGAAAAATGAGACCAGAAATGTTGTTGAAGATTCGAGAATAGGTAAAGAAACACTGCGATACTGGTTTTTTTAGGAGTCTCTAAATACTCGGAGTGGGTGGCAAACGTAGTCCTATTTCCAAAAAGGATGGAAAGGTCCTTATGTGTGTATATTATAGAGACCTCAATAAGGCAAGCCCCAAAGATAATTTTCCTCTACCTCATATTAATACATTGGTCGATAACACCGTAGGACATTCGTGGTTCTCTTTCATGGATGGTTTCTCGGGGTACAACCAAATCAAAATGCATCCTGACAACATGGAGAAAACTACGTTCGTGACTATGAAGGGAACATTATGTTATAAGGTGATGACCTTCGGACTGAAAAACGCTGGAGTAACCTGCCAAAGAGCCATGGTAACCCTTTTTCATGACATGATGCACAAGAAGATCGAGGTATACATAGATAACATGATTGCCAAATCTCGAACGGAGGAGGAGCATATTCAAAACTTGAGGAAGCTCTTCCAAAGGTTAAGAAAGTATTAGTTAAAACTCAACCCGGCAAAATGCACCTTCATCGTCATATCCGGTAAGCTTTTAAGCTTCGTGGTTAGCCGAAAAAGAATTAAGATTGACCCAAATAAGGTGAAAGCTATCCAAAACCTCCCACCACCTCAGACCCAAAAAGAAGTTCGAGGTTTCTTAGGAAGATTAAATTATATATCTTGGTTTATTTCTCAGTTAACCGACAAATGCGATCCCGTCTTCAGATTGCTCCTAAAGAATAATCTAGGAGTTTGGGATGAAGAGGGTCAATAGCTCTAGACAAGATCAAGAAGTATTTGACTAATGCTCCAATTCTTGTAGCACTAGTACCGGGTAGGCCATTGATCTTGTATCTAACCGTCTTTGAAAATTCAATGGGTTGTGTTTTGGGGCAACACGATGAGTCCAGGAAGAAAGAGAAAGCGATCTACTATCTGAGCAAGAAATTCACCGATTGCAAAACATGGTACCCACCGATTCAAAAGTTGTGTTGTGCTCTAGTATGGGCTACCAAAAGGCTCAGGCAATACATGTTGTATCACACCACGTGGTTGATATCCAAGTTGGATCCTTTGAAGTTCCTGATGGCAGCACCAGCACTAAACGGAAGGTTGGCCCCTTGGCAAATGCTATTGTTTGAATTCAACATATTGTATGTGAGTCAGAAGGTAATAAAAGGGAGCGCTATAGCAGACTTCCTGGCAAGCCGCACTTTAGATGACTACGAATCTTTGAACTTCAATTTCCCCGATGAAGACTTAATGTACAAAACAGTTGAAGAAGAGGCTATTTTGGAGGACGATTTGTGGAAGCTTTACTTTGATGGGGCATCCAATGCCTTTGGCCATGGAATTGGGGCAATGTTAATCTCTCCAGAAAATGTCTACTATCCTTTCACCAGTAGATTGGAATTCTTTTGCACAAATAACATAGCCGAGTATGAGGCTTGTGTTATGGATTTGAATGTAGGAAAATCAAGGTGCTTCAAGTTTTTGGGGATTCGTCCTTGGTAATCTATCAGTTACGGAAAGAATAGGAAACAAGAGATTCGAAGTTGGTCAAGTATTATTATGACCTGATCCAAGAGTTAGTCAAAAGCTTTGAAAGAATCAGTTTCACCTACCTTCTAAGGGAAGATAATCAAATGGCGGACGCCTTGGCAACATTAGCTGCAATGTTTAAAGCAAGTACCGAAGCTGAAATGAAGCCAATCGAGATGCAAATTTTCGAAATACCAGCTCATTGTTGTAGTTTGGAAGAAGAAGCGGATGGTAACCCATGGTACTATGACATCCTTCAGTGCATCAAGTTCCAAACCTACCCCAAAGGGGCCAATGAGAATGATAAAAGAACAATTAGAAGAATGGTAGTGGGTTATGTTTTAGACAGAGAGATCTTATACAAAAAGGGAATGGACCAAATTCTACTAAGGTGCGTTAATGCTCAAGACGCTAAGAACATCCTAGCCGAAGTTTACGATGGGCTATGTGGGACGCATGCCAATGGATTCTCGATGGCTCAGAAAATCATGAGGTATGGGTACTTTTGGTCGACCATGGAGGGAGATTGCATCAACTATGTGAAGAAGTGTTACAAATGTCAGATATATGCTGACAGGATTCATTCCCCACCATTACCTCTACACACCGTGAACTCTCCATGGCCGTTCGCTGTGTGGGGGATGGATGTCATTGGCCAGATTCACCCTAAAGCATCCAACGAGCATTGTTTTATTTTGGTTGTCATTGATTATTTCACTAAATGGATAGAAGCAGCCTCATATGCTAGTGTTACAAGAGCGACAAATTGTAAGTTTTTGAAGAAAGAGATTATTTGTCGCTATGGTTTGCCAGAAAGGATTATCACTGATAATGCTTCCAACTTGAACAATAAGATGATGGACGAGGTGTGCGAGCAATTCAAAATAACACACCATAATTCCATTATTTATCATCCCACAATGAACGGAGCGGTAGAAGCGGCAAACAAAAATATCAAAAAGATCGTAGCAAAGACCACAAACACCTTTAGGGATTGGCATGAAAAGTTGCCATTTGCTCTATTTGCCTACCAGACATCAGTACGTACTTCCACGGGGACAACGCCATACTTATTGGTGTATGGTATGGAGGCGATGCTACCTATTGAAGTAGAGATTCCATCGTTTCAAATTCTAAATGAGGTAAGGATGGAGGAAGTCGAATAGGTGCAAGCTCGGTTTGACCAGTTGAATCTTATCGAGGAGAAAAGATTGAAAGCTCTCTGCCATGGTCAGATGTACCAAAAAATGATGATGCGAGCTTATAATAAGAAAGTTCGCCAAATAGAATTCGGAGGAGGGGATCTAGTGTTTAAAAGAATTCTTCCAACTCAAAAGGATTCCCGTGGGAAATGATGCCTAATTGGGAAGGACCTTACGTCGTTTAAAGGACCTTTTCTGCAGAAACATTGATCCTAACAGAAATGGATGGAAAGATGTTGAATAATCCGGTGAATTCGGATTCAGTCAAGAGGTACTATGCATGAAAAGGGAAAAGAAAAGAAAAGGAAAAAAAGAAGAAAAAAGCGGAGTGAAAACTCAGAAGGGCGCTTCGCAAAATGAAAATACCTAGAGTGAAAACCCAAAAGGGCGCTTTAGGTATCACATAAAAAATAGGGGAGAAGAAGAAAAGAAAAAGAAAAAAAACAAAAGAAAAAAACAAAAAGGGGGTTTCAAGATGAAAACCATAAAATGGCGTCTTGAAACCAAAGGAGGATTTGAGCTGAAAACTCAAAAAGGGCCGCTCAAATGATCGTCGTAGATTAGGCATCCAAGAGAAGAAATCCTCTCAGGAATTAAGAAGTTGACAAATAGCAAAGCAAGAAGAAATTAGTATAAAGTTTGAAGTTATTCATGGAAGTTGTGTAGGAAAACTGGATTTTGGAAGTAAGTTCAAAAATTCACCATAAATTCTACAAAAATGGTTAGATGGTGAATTTTATACCGATATAAAGATTTTTTCATCTAGTTTCGTTTCCAACAAACAGAAACTGATTTCGAGTTCTGAGTTAAAAGATATGAATTTTTAAGTGATGAAAGGTTAGAAAACAGAGCACCAGTCTGTTCCGAATTTCAGCACTGTAATCGACTTTGAAAATTCGGCATAAATTGTACAAGTTGAATCGGGACTATTAATTTATATCGATGAAAATCTTATTGAACCTAGTTTCTTTCAGAACAAACGGAATCGAATTCCAAGTTTTAGATCATTTTATAGAAATAAATCTTCGAAGGTAGTACAAGCTGCCAGAAAATGGAAATTTAGATATTTTGTATCTAAAGTTAGTTAGTGAGCTCGGAAGAATTATTTGAAGTTCGAAATGGTCATTAAACACCAAAAATGGGTTTTGGACAGTATAAGGAAAGAAGGAAAAACTTTTGCAAATTTTGTATATTCGAATGACTAGATTCGATAGCATGTTTAAAGTATTGTTAGATTTGAATCTAACGAATGTCATTCGTATTTATGTGATCAATGAAGTTGATGCGAATCAAAAGAGGGTTCGAGATACTATGAGGAAAAGGATCGAGTAAGCTTAGTGAGGCAAGATAATAAATCGCCCAGGTGAGTGCATTTATATGTTTTAAATGTATTTTGATAAATTTTGCAAATTTTATTTATATGAATTTATTTAAAATGACAACATGGTTTTTGTACAAGCTATATAATGTTTTACAAGCAAAGGAAAAAGGTTAGTATATATTGGGGTATGAACTGTCCTATTACATTGTTTTGACAATTTATTATTGAATAAGGATGATATATGGATCATATGTTTTATCGACATTTTTACGTCTATATGATAAATTACAAAGTTATATGAAATGGATTTATTGCCCAAGTTTATGATAGAGAGTGACAGTATAGTGCCATGCCATTAGAGGTCCAGTAGTCAAGGACTACGTGTAGCTGCACACCGATCTTCGAATCTATATTTTATTGGCACTTATGTGTTTATATGATATCGACATTAATACGTCTATATGATATTGGCACTTATGTGTTTCATATGGTATTGGCACTTTATGTGTTTTATATGTTATCGTCACTTCGGTGACCAGTACTCAAGGAGTACAGATCTTGCATACTTCAGTTTCTCTTTATACAATTCTTGGGCTACTTATACGAATGAAATACTTAATGATCACCATTTTTTTATATACGATGCCTTTATTGGTTTAAAGTATAAGAAAGATTTGATATGAACTTGCTTAACAATGTTTTCATTTACCCATTATTTAATTTTATGACTTATTATAATGCCTCGCTAAGTTATACTTAGCGTGTGATTGTTTCACGCGCAGGAAAAGAGAAGCGTTAGGAGTAAGGAGCATTAGCGAACATCATCTATCAAAAATAGGTACATCATCTATCAAATTGTTTGATTTTTACTAGCCGGCATGTATATTAAAATGTGAAGTCTTCTCTGATATGAATCATATTTTATTCAGAATCTAAATGATTTTAAATTAGGCAGTTTTATTATTTATATGCAAATGGATCAAATTGTTAAGTTGTTGTCTGAATCTAGATTCAAACTCGAATGTGAAAATATTAAGTTTAAATTTTACATGATTAAGTATTTTCAAAATTAAAGGATAAATTGTCTATGTTTTAAAGAAACAAAATTTTTATCGATTTTTGAAGTGAGAATTTCTTTACAAGTGTAATGTGACATCTCTAACTCGTATTCAACGATAGATATGGGAAAAGGGGTGTTACATATATATAGTTTTTTTAAACACATAATATAGCTTTTAAAATGTGATATATATATATATATATGTGTGTGTGTTTTTTAAAAGGTTTATAACATATACATGGTTTTACAAGGTATATACATAGTTCTCTTAAAAGTTTATTGCATCTATATTTTTTAAAAATGTAATCTTGTTTTCTTAAGGTATATAATACATATAAATGATTTTGCAAAGTTTATATATAGTTTGTATGTTTAAAGTATACTATATAACTTTATAAAGTTTATAAAATATTTCTTTATAATATATAATATTTATGTATGTGTTCTTGTGTTTGGGCCCTTTTTTATATAGTTTGGGCCTTTGCTTTAGGCTTGGTCTTAGGCTTTTGGGCCTTAGGCCCTAGTTTTAGTGGGTTTGGGCCTTAGATTGTTGGACCTAGCTAATAGTTTTTTGGGGCTTTTGACTAGATTAAGTGAATTGGCTTAATTAATCTGGATCGTGTGCTCGTCTTATAGGGGCGCGATTCTCAAATTAATTAAATTAATTCTAGGTTTTTTAGAGCCTTAGTTAGATTAGGGTTCGAATTAATTTAGTGAATTTAAATTTGCTCTTGGCTCATTCGGGTAAATGTTAAATTCATTAAATTAATTGAACGTTTCTTAATTACTTTTAGGTTAAAATTAATTTCAAAGTTTAGATGGACATCAAATCTCAGATTAATTATCATAATTTGTTAGGTTTTTAGTCTTTAGGGCTAATTAACCTAGAATTAAATATTAGATTTCACTTAGATAATAATTAGATCATTGTTTGGGCTTTCCATAATTTGGGCGTTTACAAGTTAGGTCTTGGGTGAGGCCTTTTTGTGTCTATTTTTGTGCCTTTATTTGCCATCCCTTAATTGTCATTTAAACGACCCATTAATTTTGCATTAATTAATCTAAATCATACAAGGGAGATATTTATTAATTTCAATATTTGTGTTGTAACAGTCCGAACTTAAAGGATGTTGATCAAATATCTAAATTAATTCTTACCGTCCTAAGGAAAAGTTAAAAGTTGATAAAATCATTACATCATATCTTAATTGCTTGCACCATGCATAAAGGTGACGTACGAGATTCGAACCATAAATTAACTTGGTAGTCGGGCTTATTCGATGTCGGTTTAATCTATGGTCCGATGTATCGTCAACCTTATTAGTTAAATGTCCAATTAATTTGAACCCACCAATTTGATAAAGCCCGTTCAATTAAGGTTAATTTTCAATTAAGGTCACCGAATTAAATTCTTTTCAAATTCCGATAATTTCCTTCGATTAAAAGTAACAAATATTTTGGTAACAATTTTCGGGCGTGATGGGGGTGCTAATCTTTCCCTACACGTAACCAACTCCCGAGCCCTTTCAAAATGAATCTCTGGTTTTGTGGTGTCCGGCCTACCTTATCCAAGTGGCCGGTGGCGACTCCAAGTTTTAAATCGTTTTTCAAAGGAACAAGAGTTTCTAAAAGAAATCTCTTTAAGCCAAGATTTCAAAAGTGATTTAATCCCTTTAATCAAAAGGAAAAAACGTCGTTACAATATATTTTAAAGTAATAATAAGATAAATTATAAATGGGTTACGCCCAGTCAACATTTTACCCTTCTTGTCATCTTTTTTCACCAATTATCCCTTCTTCCGGTCGCCCATCTTCTTCTTTATCCATTCTCCCATCTTTCCTTTTTTCTTTTCTGTTTTCCCGGTTACCCATTTTCTTGTAATGTGCTTTTTCAAAACAATCAAAACGCCGTAGTTTTGATGTGGCATTTTATGTTTTTGTTTTAGTTAAAACTACGCCGTTCGACTTGTAGTAGGTTACTATTAATGGGAAATGAATTAGTGCTAGTAGATAAAAATTCATTGTGGCCTGTGAATGAAGTTATGGATGTGAAAGATCCCTATAGATTTAGGCTTTTAGTGATGGGGAATCAAAATGATTTAAGCGACTTAAACTTTAAAGACACTTCCTTACCATTTTTTGTTGGGTATGCACTTAAGGAAGCACCTGAACTTGTTGCTGTTGTGACATTGTTAAAGGAACTTGATGCTGGCAAAAAGTTGAGCCCCCTAGTTGAAGGAGAATCCTTGATGAATGATGGGACATCAATTGTGTTTTATCAGTTATTCTATAGAATGGTACTTGGACAAAGCTTTAGTTGGGATGTTATTATTGAATTTTTGGTCAAAGTTTCACTTGGAGCTGTGAATATCGGAATTGCTTTTGGTATAACATCAATTTTGTGGCTTGGTTTTATTTTCAAGGAGACGGTGATTGAAATTACATTGACACTTGTGAGCTACGTTGTTTACTTTAATGGTCAAGAAGGTATTGAAGTTTCTGATGTTTTGGTAGTGATGGCATTAGGAATGTTTTATGTGGCTGTTGCAAGGATAACCTTTAAGGGTGATGACCAGCAGAACTTGCCATCTTTTTTGGGAAATGGTTGCCTTTATTGTTAATACATTAATTGTCATCCAGGGGTGGTTATAGCTGAAGGCATTTTTGGTGATGAGAAGCAATTTCATAACTATGGACATTTATGGGGCTATCTAATTTTTCAGTATATCTTTGTTCAAGTATCACGTTGCATTGTTGTTGGAGCATTATACCCATTTGTACGATATTTTGGATATGATTTGGATTTAAAGGAAGCCACCATCCTAATATGGTCACCATATATCAACTCTGAAACTGGAAGCTTGTTTGTTTTCTTCAATGATGGAATTGTATTCTTGACACTTATTGTGAATGGATCAACTACACAGTTTAGTTTACATTTTCTGGATATAGATAATCGATCAGCAGCCAAGAAGCGTATATTGGACTAGACAGTATGAAATGTTGAACAAAGCATTTCAGGCTTTTGAAGACCTCGGTGATGATGGGGAATTTGAACCTGCTGATTGGCTTTTGCAGTAAGGAAAACAAAAGGTGGAAAAAAGGACGGCACAGAAAGGCAAGATAATTTGGACTGATTTAGAACGATGGCAGAAGGTTGTTGTCAACACTAATGTATTGGGAGTAACTAAGGAGGTTACTATGCAAGGGCAACAAGCCAGCAAACCCATCACTCTGATATTGGTAAAACATTCTGATTATCTCGTGCTATTAGGTCTTAATTCTCAATTCATGTTCAAAGCTGAAGGAGATAAGCAAGTCATTGAGCAGCTGGTCACTGCTTCTGAATTGCATAAAGTTGGTATAATTGGAAGAGTTGTTGGAAAAAAATCTTTCTCTTGGAACATTTAACACCCAAGAGGAAGCCATTGAAGCATGTGACATTTCTGCCATCGAGTTTCATGGTGTTAATGTTGTGTCTAACTTTGGCATTACAAAATATGATGTTGACAGGATCATGGCTAGCAATACTATGTTTTTCAGAGAGCTAGCTAGGCAAAACAATGAGGCCAATGCATACAGTGCACCTACACCAACCAATGGTGAGACCATTCAACCTGAGGGCAACAATGGGAGTGGTTTAGACTGGAAAATGGCATTGTGTCAATCATCACAACAACCATCAACTGTTTGTATTACTGTTGAGCCACTTGAACCCAAGTCTGCAAGTATTGGGAATTATCGAACCCAATGGTGATTAGAAAAGCGTGGGCGGTTGAACCAAAATTGTCTTGGATGAATGCTAATGAATTGGTTGAAAGTGGAAAATTACTTCCGACCATCATGAAGGACTTATTGTTATTGTTGGAACCAAATGTAGCTAAGAAGAAAAGAGCTTTGGGAGATATTTGGTCAAACCATTTAAAGAAAGCAATGGCGATCCGAGGTTGCTCAAAGACTTCTTCAAAGGCCTTGGTGTATTGTGTTTTTTGGATTATTTTAAGGGTAAGTTTTGAAACGTGCCTTTTCAAAACAATCAAAACGCTGTAGTTTTGATGTGGCATTTTATGTTTTAGTTTTAGTTAAAACTACGAGGTTTGGCTTGTAGTAGGTTAAAGAGGGCATTGTAGCTACAATCTTGGATATCGATTATCTGAATGTTGAATGAAAACTGTCTTTTCCCTCAAAATTCTTATCTCTTCTCTGATCTATTTCTCTTCTTCCTTTGCTCTGTTTAAAATTCTTAAGTTCGATTTGGTTCTTTACATTTGTCCAACCTTTTGCATCCTCTTTGTTATCACATTCTCTTCAAATCTTAGTCCTTCCCTTTTTTTGTTTTGAAATTTACAAAGCTTCATATTCTTTAAACAATAGGCTTTAATCTTTGATGATTAAGCAAATGAACAGTTATTCTTTTCTCTAACTTGTCTCTATGATATTACAAATTGGTTATGAATTGTGGTTAGTTTTCTTCCGCCCTCACCTTTTCATTTTGAAAACTTTTATTGAGCCAACAAATATAAAAAATCTTCTAGCGTCTGTCTGTTTCAGTTTTGGGACACCCTTTGTTTCCAATATTTTTTCCCTCTCGGCGTGTCCAGGCATGTCTGGGTTGAACACTGATACAATGCTGGTTTGATGGGGCTTCCCTTGTGTTTGTGCTTCATAGCTAAGAGGCATGAGAGCTTATGGTGTGTAGGAAGGCCTTGTAAGCAACCACTGAGTAACCGTATATATTCTACCCTTAATTCTCTCCTTTGCAGCTATCTCCCAAGACTGTATAGCAATACAGCTAGATAGGCCTTGTTGCATTAAGTGTTGAGCACCTTGTGTGCGGGAAGGTAGAGCTTGGACTTGGAAGAGTGCATTCGTAGGTTCAAGTGCTGCACAGGCTTAAAGCTTGAGTCTCGACGCTGATGCAGAATGTGGATTATGGATGCTACCATCGAAACATGTGTAGCCTTGCGTTCAAGAGAATGAGATATCAGATATCTTAACTGAGGAACTCAAAATCCAATTTTTTTAGGTTCATTATAAAATATTTTGGACCTGCCTGCCTTATTTACTATGATACACGAATCCACTTTATAGCATATTTTGTTTTTATAATTTTAGTGAACCCTAATTCTCCAAAATTCCACCCACAAACTGTTGTGAATCATATTTAACATTAAGTTAAATGTTTAAAAGAATCATAAGAAAATGAATAATGTTTTTTCACACCTTCAAAGGTGAATTCCATCTCTGATTTCTGATTTTCAACTATTCAAACTTTATCTATGCACTAATATGTTTAACTTATTTAAAACACCCCTCTATTTGTAGATTTGTTTGAATAAAACTTCAAGTTAATTATAAATAATGAAAGGGCCCATTCTATTCTAATCCAATGTTTTATTCTGATACCCCAGACTACATTAGAAATATGTGGGAATCATAACACCCATATAAGAGATCAAGTCTCACAAGACTAGCCGAGGTTAAACTTTTTTGGCCAGTGGCTTTCTGCATAAAAACCTAGTTTGGCAACTAACTAATGCTTCAGCCGTGGGCATTAAGTATCCATGTAAGTTCTTATGCTTCGCATACTATGTCTTGAGTGTATTTTGAATAACTTTGTAGTTATGTGCCCCCTAAGATTAAGTAGCAGCTCAAATTCCTGTAATCGGTATTGTTGATCGCAATTAGGTTTCACAGTTTCCATCTTTGTATGGAAAGTCATCGTGGTTATTTTGCTACCCTTCTTGTTGTTTTGGTTTCCCTTCTCAGAGCTATATATCCATGACGACTGGTTAATTTGAAGATTAACATACATGTGATGCAAATTATGAGAAAGGCTTTGTTGTACTTGGAATTTAAAAAAAAAAAAACTCGTTACCGAACGTATTCTTTTTATGGCAGCACCAATGATGCTGTGTTGGAAGAAATGAAGAAAGAATACATGGTTCAGGAAAACCAGAAAGGATCTTCAAGAATCTAAGCTCATTCCCTCTGACCTTTCCTGTGCTGGGCTACAGAGCCTTGCAAACAAGTATGCAACAGACAACTTATTTGCTTTAATCCATATGGTTGCCGTGGAACTTATATCTTCTGCAGTTTTATAGGGAGTACATGCATACATGTATTTATGTATAATGGTCCTAACTCCAGTAGTTGCAAATACTTGATGCCTTGAGATCTTGGGATATCTAAAGCAAATGTTGCTTGTTAGTGTAGATTAACTTGTGCTACTCATCTCTTCTGTGTTGTTTTCATTTATAATTTTTGTATTGTTATGCGATCATAATTTTTTAGATTTCACAGTCAGTCTAACTACCAAAAGGAGACCTCAAAATCAAAGGAATGAATTTGGGAAATTAAAACAGGAATGAATTATATGCTTTAGGCCATAGATCGGAAAGTTGCAGTTGCAGTTGCAATGCTTTAAATAACTAATCAATCTGTTCCGAACCACCGATCCACCATACACGAGTCCTCATCGTTGTAAAAGACTTCGTTGGATTATATCGTAAACGACCTTTTGATCGTTGATTTAATTAAAACCATCGATTCGGTTATGATTCAAATCCGAGCAAAGTTATTTAACTTGAATTATATAGTGCATTGATTTGAAAACTTGAACAACTCAATCTAATTAATTTGAAGTTTTAGTTTTAATTTATTGCAAGCAATCACCGCCAAATTCAAAAAAGGGAAGAACCGAAGAGATAACAACGGTTTCAAACAAATAACAAGTAAAAAATGTTAAAAATTATGAAATTTCAGTACAATAAAAGATACCAATGAATATATAAAGGCTAGTTGTGATTCATTTTCACAACTTTGAAAAACAATAAACAACGAAAACATTATTTACAATATCCAAAAATACATGCATGAAAAACATTTTTGGTTTTCAGTGATAGAAAAAGGTAAAGTTGTGTTCGATTGTTCACTGTAGTTGTGCTACTGTTGTGAATGTTTGTTGTTGTATACTGGAGATAAATGTCCAACATTACCCAAGCACCGAGAAAAGGATGAAATTGTCTTAAGGAAACTGTTCATACATGCCTCAACAAAAATGTAACACCCCAATCCCGATCCGAAGCGCTATATTCGGGTCACCCACACCAACCATCAAGATTTCTAATTTTAAAACCGTAGATTTAGACATTTTCAAAACATCAAACCATCCATATTCGATGTAATTAAATAAGTATTAAAAATAAGTTTACAAAATAGGAGCTTCAGGTTCAACGCCCTATAACAAGATAATATTTCAAATAGAGTGTACAAACTCAACCACTATAAGGTCCTATGAATACAGTAGCTCAAACTAAACATCAAGTACTGTACTCTAAAGCAATGCAGTGCTGGGAAATCCCTTCTCGATGTGCTTGATCGGTGAAATGACATCACACGATTTGTGCAAGCGTACACGATTGATGCAAGTATAGTAAACATATGTAAATTTGTCGGATATTGATCGCACAAGGACAGTTGTTTGAATTTCTACAAATATTAGTGCAATCAGTGCAATAGGTAATGTTGATGCAATGAAAGGTAAATGATATAGATAATGTCGAAGCAAAGTACTAAAATTAAATCAGAAATAATATAATGATGGCAATGGGGTTCTCTCGGTGATTCATCAACAGAATAACGAATGTTAGGAAGAAACAAAAGAAAAGATGATTGTTGACGTAATAAAACACATGAATATCTTACCAATCTCAACTTCTACCATTAATCAAAGACTTATATGAGCTCACTCACCACACCTTTCAGTGATGGCTAAATAAGCAAATGCAAGAATAATTGAGTCAACTCTTATTGGCAGTGGCTACAATAAAGACTTTCGTGCATAAAGACATTCAAACCCAAAGATCAAAAGATAAAGGAAAACCTTAATAAGATAAACATCCAGTCAACATTCATAAAGTATTTCCATACAACATGAAATTAAACCATAATCATCAGCATTTAAACAAAAGAAACATTAAGAACTGAACGGGGAAAGCTATTCCTAGCTAACTAGATTGCTCCTTGATGTTTTCTCTTGCCTCGCACTCTTCGTCGCTACTTAATTATGCATCGGATTCACCTCAATTGCCCTATGGAAGCTTTAAGCCGCCATAGCCATCAATAGTAAGCTCCAAAACCAAAGAAAGATATGATAAAAATATAAGCCTCTCATTTTTATGGTAAGAATATATGTATATATGTCCTTATCACTTTCCAATTGGGTGTTTACAGGTGTCCTTATAGATTTTCTGGATAAAAATTTGTATAAGACATTTTTACTAATGGACACCTCATAATTCTTTGATCTTATCCTAACAGCTGTCATTACGACGACAATGACTGTTTCATTGCGCTGACATATGTCCGGACAAAAGTTGTTGTAACTAATAGCCAGCTCATTGTCCTTTGATCTTATCTTCTCTCCAACATCATTTGATCTTATCTTTTTGACATCTGTCAATACGGCGACAGTCCTAGATGCAATCTAAACAATGCTATGCAGCGACATCCCAATACGACGACAATCTTGGCTGCAATTCTAAAAGAACTCAAGCAACAACATTAGCAGCAAAAATGTGATAAATTCAAGGATAATTCAAGAAAGAGCCATTGAGTTAAGAAAATGCAAATACAAAGATAAAAAACTAAAATGCATGCAAAAGATAACCTGATTGGACAAATTAATCAATAAATAAGGTGAAAACACGTCTTTTAAAGTACCATCAGTGCCCTTCATTCGAGATCAACCTACAAACCTGCGAACGAACATATTACCGTGAATAACAAAATTGAATTGACAATTCAAACCGACTGCCGCTACATGTTGATCATGTGGATTTAGTACTCATGTTTGGCGGCCAAGGATGATGAGCAGAAACTCTTCGATTGTATTTTTTCATGTTTCATTCAAATATTACTTGTGCTTTGATTTTATAGAATGGAAAATGGTATTTGTTAAGATGATCAATCGATGGTGTATGGCCAAGAGGGGGTGAAATGGCAATTTAAAAAATAAAGGGAAGCAAATTGAAAGATGGAAAATTGAGACACAAGAGATTTATAGTGGTTCAACCTTCTAACAAGGTTTACATCCACTACCTTAGCTTCCCACTAAGGATTTTCCCAAATTCACTAAGAATTTCATCCCTTTTTCTAGGCTCAAAAAGAAACCTTTTTACAAACTTAAAGCTTTCGAACCCAAAGCTTTGAGAACAACTCTCTTTTACAAAAAAAAGAAGTTTTGCAAACTGAAAATCCTCTCAAAGGTAATGTGTTTGTCTAAATACAAGTTCACTCAAACCCAATACTTGAATAAAACGATTACAAATATACACTCTCAAGTGGGTTACAAGAATTTGACTCTAATAGGCTCAAGATGGTTGGATTTGTGCTTGAATGCTTAAGACTTGTTCAATGGTTGTTGTTGTAGCTTTGGAGACTTGATTATATACCCTCTCATTGATTTCTAACCGTTTGGGTAGTTGAGATCATCAATATAGTCGTTAGGCTGCATTTTTCCCGCAATGAATGTTGTTAGGTAGTCAGGTGTATCGATACGAGAATAGGTGTATTGTTACCTTCCATAAGAAGAAAAAATTGTTGTACAAAAGGGTATCAATACGCAGAAGGGCGTATCAGTATGAAGAGTGTATTTTATAAAAGGGCATCAGTACGGGCTAAGTTGTATCGGTACTGGTTTTGCTCACTAGAATTTGAGAAAGTTGTGAATGAAAAAAAGGTTTCGTTACGCCTAAGGGTGTATTGGTATGGTATAGCAACTTTTCACATTTATGACTCCAATAAACTGACAAGGCAACAGTCAAAAATTTATTATCAAAGATCTTGAAAATCTAAACACCCCGTATGGGTACGTATAAAGCCGTACAGATACTCAAAAGCCATTTGGTTCGCAGGTATTAATGGCGCACCGATACGACTATGCGCGTATCGGTATCCAATATCCATTAATTATAAAATCGTTTTCTAGTAGCTAAAAACTATATTGATATGGTCAAGAGTGTATCGATGCGCCTAGATCAAACTTGGCTATTAGAGTACAAAAACACTTAGAAAATATTTGGGGTTTTAGTTTTTGACTTGGAAACAATTTTAAGTTCGAATCCTTGTCATTTTGTGAGTCTTTTTGAGTACTTCAAAATTTATCCAATTTTACAAATTGGTCCTTGAAATCCTTGTTATATCAAAATCAAATATTAGTTTTACAATCTCCCCCTTTTTGATATAACAAAACCAAAGTAAATTTTTAAGTCTTTTTGAAAAATACTCCCCTTTCTTTAAGGCTTTTTTAAGGCTAAAAAGATAGTTTATTTTGAAAACTTTTTGAAAATTTAATCTCAATTCTTGTCCCTTTTTTTGTTAGATCAAAAGCAATAGGGTAAATATATGCAAGATATAAAGCAATAAATAACTCCAAGCATAATTAAATAGCAAAAATATTATAACTTCAAAGCATAAGGTTCAAAGCAACATAATAATCCAACTTAAACTTAAAGCATAAACCAAAAACAAATAACATAAAGTCATGTGAATTCAAATAAAGAACATAGGTGCATAAAACTTAAATCCTAATATGATATGATATGCAATGAGCCTAAGAATCATCTTCATCCTCTTCATCATCTTCCATATTATCATTACCAAGAGAATGTCCACATCACTCTCCATGAAACGTGGTGAGAGTCATATCCATCGAAGCTTGACGAGTCTCGATAAAAGTGACTCTAGCCACCAAGGATATGAAAGCGAGTATCAAGAGATGCGAAGCCAAAAGTCATATTTCATCCAAAGAAGCAAACTTCCCATCAAGATAAGCCATGAGAGCATCAAGGGAAGGCAAAGGTGGAGCAACTGGTGCAACTAGATCAATTAGAACATTCTCCACGTGCTCGAGCTGAATATCACTGAGAAGATCTGCAATACGAATCCATTCTCCATTGTAGATGGTGAACTTTGCTCGACAGGGAGAACACTCATTAATGGGATCGGTGAGAGGCACTCCAAGGTTATAATAGCAATCAATCCCCATCTTTTGGAACATGTAGCTCAAGCCTTGTCGTAGGTGAAAGATGTCACAAGAGTAGTATGACGATGTTAAACAAGGAAGACTATCTCGACAAACATAATTTGAGCTAGGTTAGGACACTTAACCTCGCGAAAACAACGGAGCCAAAAATCATTGACTTGCCGAATTGTAGACCACTTACCACTAGATGATCGAAACCACCAAGTAATAAGAACGTAAAGGATTATATTATGAGCATCAAGAACAGTTATAGAGCCACTATGAGTATGTCCCAAAGAATCTTCCTTGTCTATTCCCACATCCTCTAAACCCAAAAGATTTGCTATAGAAGAAGAGTCAAGTTGATATTTTTGTCCCATAAGGTAAGACTCTATAGCAATAACCTCAGATTTGTCTTGGTTGTAAATACACCAGGCATTAGAGTAAAAAATAAGGACAAGATTTTTATAAAATATGCCGAGTAAGATCAAAAATGGCATGAACTTCCATTGAGTTAATAAATCAAGATGACAAAAATGAAATCCATCGAAAGTCATGAAAGAGATAGAAACAATGCGCTTACGACAAATTTTGAAATTTTGGTATTATTTAAAATGATCCATGGCGCGAGGGAAAGTTCAGTTTTGTACCATTGTTTTCGAAATTAGGATTTAGATTTGAATAACTAGATGTGATCTCTTTTCTTTCTCTTTTGGAAAAAACCTGAGAAAGAAATCAAACCACAAAAATAATGTATGCGTAAACATCACATTCAATCCAATAAATCAATCCAATGATCAAGGTATTATGAAAACCTATATTGTATAGTTTAAAATCATATACACGTATAAAAAGAATTTTTGGTGAAAGAAAAACTGAAAAACAGTGTAGAAAAATATACGAGTTTAATTTTATATCCGGACCAAAAAAATCCATTTTGCAAGAATTTTTGTAAAATCTTTGAAAATAATGTTATATACATTCAAAAAGTATAAATTTTAAGCATAAACAATATATAAATATGAATAAAAGTAAAAATTAAAGAAAATAGGGTTTATACCTTGAATGATGATTATGGATGAATGAGGAGATGATTTGCACGATGCTTGATGATGATAACTCAGGTTTGATGTTGAAAACAAAAGCCCTCAAAAGATTTTGATGATTTGTGAGAAAAAAAAGAAAAGGGTTTGAAAGGTTTTTATAGAGGATTTTTTACCTAGGGTTTGTGGAAAAAGTTAGGGTTTGGTTTAAATTAGGAAAACCCCTTTTAATGCTTATTTAAGGCTCCAACGGCTACATGTACCGATACACTAATGATGCATACCGAAACCACGTACTGGTATGGTATATACCCGTACCAATCCCTAACATGTACCGGTACAGGTAAACTTATACTGAAACACTGCCTCATAATGCCCGTATCGATATGCATTACCCCGATTGATACCCCTGAGCCAAAAATATCATTTTTGGCAGCAATAAGCTCAAAAATTCCAACTTAATCGAATCGATATGCATGTGAATGATATGAGGTCATCATGTATGATCAAAAACAGGTGCATACTCCCCCTAGCAACAAGAATAAATACATATAGGAGAAAAAACACAAAAGCATAGAAATCAAGCAAGTTTTAAAACACCAAAAAGGCTCTAAGGTTCAAGAAAGGCTAGTAAGCCCTAACTCTCTCCTAAGAGACCAAAAACTCTCTTTGTCTAAAGGTTTGGTGAAGATATCCGCTAATTGGTTCAAAGTGTCTATATATTCTAGAACTACCTCATTTTTCAATACATGATCTTGAATGAAATGATGTCTTATCTCTATGTTCTTAGTTCTAGAGTGTTGGATGAGATTCTTAGTGAGACAAATTGCACTAGAGGGATGGTACCTACGCCAATTCCATAATCTAAGAGTTGTTGCTTGATCCAAAGGACTTGAGCACAACTTTTGGCTGAAATGTATTCTGCCTCGGTGGTAGATAATGATACACTATTTTGCTTCTTAGAAAACTATGATATGAGCATACTACCTAGGAATTGACAAGTGTCGGAGGTACTTTTTCTATTTATCTTACAACTTCCATAATCTACATCCGAATAAGCATGCAAACTAAAGGAGGAATCTCTAGGATACCTGTTACCTCTCCAAAAGTACTATTTTTAATGCCAATCTTACAATGCTTTTGCTTGTTTGTAGGTACATTTTGTAACACCCCATTCCCGGCCTAATAGGGAATCTGGTCAGAAAGTGTTATCGGAAATAGATTTGGGGATCAGAAGCTTATTAAGAGTTTGGAACCTTATTCGGGATGTCTTATTAATTTCTTTTAAGACATAATGGATTAACTTATTAATAGCTTATTCAATTTATGGTCAATTTTAAGCTTTTTCTAATTTAGGGACTAAATTGTAAATTCTACAAATTAAGGGCTTCATCAGAATTTTCTTTTCCTAGCCTTCAAATAAACATATAAGTTATTAGCCTGTAAAATTTTGTTATTAACAGAGGTCATTTACCCATCGGATTAACCCTCTTAAGATTTAGTGACTATTTTGTAAACTGTTTAAAACTATGGTTTAAGTCTTTTAACATAATTAAATGACACCGTACCGATACACTTAGGACCGTATTGGTATGCTATGCCAAATTCCTCATTCCATAACTAAGGGTAACAAGCCCGTATCGGTACATCTAAGCCTATATCGATATGCGTTGACCAAGGATGATCGTTTCGGTACAGCCTAAGGTCGTACCGATAAAATTTATTTCCTATACCTTACTGTCCAAGTCTGTATCGATACGCTCTATTTTTCTAGGTCCAAATATGCAAGGCCATATTGATATAGCTTGACTCGTATCGATACGCTTGTCTTGTAATAACATATTTTATCTGGTTTTTATTCGAATTAACCTATTGAACGATGTCCAAATGCCATGAAATTTTACCAGCAAGTTATTAATCCATAATTCTAATAGCATACCAAAATTTAGGACATTTTAAATCCGCTTACTAAGGTTTTACCTTTAAGTCCCTTTAGGCCAAAATTAACTAGTTTATCAATTTGCAAACATGTCATATTTCCCATTTTACACCTAGGCACTTTAGGACCATTACATACATATCAAAATAGACCATTGTAACATGTCTAAGCCCTATGCCACCCTACTAGGAGTTTAGAACAAAATGTAACATACATATGGTTGATGAGAGTGACTTGCAACCGTAACTACACGATCAAAGCTCTGAATTCTTCAAAGTCCTAGAATGCATGAGACACACGAATGTTAGGCTTACATAGCCTAGTGAGGTAGTTATAAAAAATGCAAATAAGTTCTTAATGGCATAGATGAGACATAATCATGCTTGGTTGACATAAGTGCATTATTAGCCATATATAGATCATGCTCAAGTCACTTATCATATTTCATTTACCAAATGCAAAGCACAAACATATATCATCTCCTTGGACATAGTAACCAATGGATACACGGATTCCCCGTACACCACATATAACAAAGATAGGCCGTAGCCTTGAGCAGTAGCTCCAGAGTCCCTTACACAATCCAACTTTTTCTCCCCACATATAGGTCGTAGCCCCCAGACCGTAGTCTAATCCCTTACATAGTGAGCTCGAATAATCCTATGGCATGCCAATTGTATCCAAAGTCCACAAGTGTCCAAGGTTACATAATTTAGCACAATCTTACCTTAACACCCATAGGCCATATCACATCGGAATACAAAATTGAGCCTTATCTCTATATATCATATCCTAACATATCCATGTCAAACCTACACATAACACATTTCGAATAGCACATATGAGCTTACAAACACATCAAGCGATATTGAGGACAATGCTTACCATTAGAATCCACATATGTTTGCTCTACTTAAGCCCTTAAGCAAAATGCAAACTTTAAGCACAAAATAATGCAATAGGATGAAACCTAGCCTATCCTTTGACACAACTACACTCACCTTGAATTTTGAGGATTTCAAGGCTCTCAAATTTCAACTCCTTTGTGCCTTTCTTTTGTTGGAGATGACGAGGGGTCCTTCTCCACTTCTTGAGCTTGTCCAAAATTAAAGGATTACATTAGAATTGAAACCAACAATTCACAATTGTTTTTAAGCTTACCCAAGCTCGTAGACAACATTGAAATAAAGAACTTGATCATTTAGCCCATGGGCTTAACTTGAACATTCAAGACCTAATTCTTGAAACTATACTCTAAGAATTGATGGATTCATCAAATTGGCATAGGGGTTTTACTTACCGAGTTACAAGCTTTTAATTGGTGTATTGAAATCTATCAAAGATTAAGGATTGGATCGAGGTGCTTGCTTAAGCTTGAGGAGGAAGATTATAATGGAGGTGTGTGCTTGTTTTAGGACAAGGGTGAGATTTAGCTTCGGTAAGGGAAAAATAAGAGGAAGGGCTTTCCTTGCTCAATTTTAGACCATTTAAAATCCTTTAATCATTTTCCCCACCTCCCTTAGCCAATGGGAAGGTTTCCCTTAGGCAAGGGTTTGGCTACTCATCAAATCTTCATCATTACAAGCTTAAAGCAATTGCTAATCAAATGTCATCCTTTGGGGCAAAGGGTGGCTGAAATCACGTGGGGGTGTCAAACAAGGAGGTGAGTTAGCACCCTACTTCCAATCTTTACAAATTGACCACTAAAATATTTTTTTGACAGGGACCCGTATCAATACACCTTATGGCTGTATCGATATGACTATACTGAATTGGGTAAGTTAGTTAAAAACTGTTAGGCCGTATCGATACAGGTCCTACCGTATCGATATGCCTTGCCCAAAATTAGTATTTTCAATGAAACCCCTAACTTCCATTTTTTACAAAAAGGTCAAAAAGCTTCAATTATGCTCAAATTAACTTTCATTACTTCAAAATTAGGCACAAGATTCGATAATTACATCATTTAAGTATAATCAATACAAAATTTCTGATCATCGGAACCTAATTTTGACTAGACCGGTTTTTAGGGTGTGACACATTTAGTTGAATTAGGATATTAAAATCACGCATTTACATAAGGAGTTAGGACTTGTGTCTATGCTAGTAGGAAAGGTTGTTTTGTTGGCAATTTTGCAGGTTTGGCATAGTATTTAGCATAGGAATGCAGCGCAGTAAGGAATGCCAGAGAGAATATCGAGTGTTGTTGGCACAGATGGACCAAACAATGCCAAGCACCGATTGGCAGAGAAGTGAACTTGATGCCATGACAAGAAGCTGTTGAACCTCAAAAAATTAGGACCAAAATAGGCTGTGAAAATAGCAATTGGATCAATCTCCAAAAAATAGTAGAAAAATAGTGCCAAGCTTGGTTGATAGAATTATGCCAAGCTTGGTTGACAATGTAACGGCGATACGATGATGTCAGCCCTAGCCTGATAAGCTATCATAAGACCTTATCTCTTATCCCTTCAGCATTAGAAGCTTACCTTAGCCGTCCTTACACGCATATTTAAAGACCCAATAGAGGAAAAAAAGAGATCGTGGGGGTAAAACCCTCGAGTGAGGAGTGATCAGAGTGAGGAGTTGGAGTGCGATGAGTGACGATCGGCTGCACCAAGGAAGGGTGGTTCGACCAGCTTGGCCAAGAGCCTGGATTTGAGGGCTGTATCAAGAGACCCATCGTGCCTATTCTCTTGGTTATAAGTTATTTTACTTTTATTTTATGATGATGTATTTGAAAACGGTTATGGTTTTGTTGGTTAAATCCCTCACCATGAACTGATTTCATAGTTGGTGGGGATGTTTGGTTTAAACGTTGATTTTATGGTGTAGTTTTTAATGATAAATCTGTTTCGACAAAGTTTTTCTATTTGGCATACTTGAATTTACTCTGGCAAGCGAAAGCTGACATTTTTGGCCTATTACTCCTCAATATCTTAACAGACTTGGGGTGGCAACAATTAATTTGTTGAATACTAATGAGAGAAGCTTCGAGATAAGTCGTTCAAGTAGATGAACTTACTTCGGGAGTGATATCTACCCCTTAGGAGTATAGATTGGTTCTTAATCAAATTGGTTTTGTAATACCCCAAAGCATGGCCTAGTAACATGTCACAAACTAATTATAACTTAATTGTACAAACATTCGACAAATTAGAAGAATTGATTAAATCTAGTGACCAAATTAGATGGATTCGATAATTAAATGGCCGAATCATGATGGACCAAATAGTAACAATGTTTAAATGTTGTTTTGCATGCAACTAGACTTTGTAACTAAGGAGTTGTGAAGCAATTAGACCCTTGATTTGCCAAGTGGAGGCATCCGGTCAATCCAAGGGAGAACAACATGGATAGGTGTCCATTTTCTCATCATCTTCTCCACTTTTCCTTTCTCCTTCCTTGACCGAAACCCTCTCGACCCTTTTAGAAAAAAAACCACCATTGTAGAAGATTGGAAGCTTTCATGTGATCTTATCTTTTATGTAATTGGAAAGCTAGGAAGATTGTAAGTGATTTCTAAGTCCTTCCTCCCTAGCAAACTTGTTCGAATGATTGATTGATGATAGTAATTGAACTTGGATTTATACAATTGTATGTTAAATGTTTATGCTTGAAACTTCCTTGGTTTGTAGCTTGAAATGTGGTTGAAATGTTATTGAAAATAGGATGAAATTATGCTTGACTGAATGGTATATTTACATAAATGTAACCAATGTTTGAATGATCATGTAATTTGATAAGGTAATTCGAATTGTCCATGAATTGGGACTTGAATTGAGTAAAAAGCTTGCTGGAAATTTAGATAAATACTAAATTGAGATGTTAATCAATTGAAAATCATGTTTGGATAGTGAAAATTTAGCTTGAAATGAAACTAGTCACACTTGATTGTTAAATGGCTAACTAGGGACAGTTTTGAAAGAATTGATAAATCTTGGACTGTTTTGACAGAATTGAGGGCTGGAATTTATGAATTTAAAACAGGGGAAAGTTAATTTAAATGCTTGCTGGATTGAATTGCTTGAATAATGATCAACTGGACTATTTTAAGATGCTTGTTGAGATGTATGTGAATTAGGGACTAGAATTGAAACCATGAATAATCTAGGGACTGAATTGCATGAATTAGGGGCTGGAGGTGACTTAAAAATAGGGGAAATTAGTTTAAAATCTTGTTAACATAAATTGTATGAGATAATCACAATTTGGACTGTTTTGTAGAACAAATAGAAGGGTGTAATTGCATACTGTTTTAGTGGACTGTTTTAGCAAAAAATTGGACTGTTAGGGACTGTTTTGTATAACATTGTAAATACAGTTAAAATAGGACTGTTTTGGGCAGTTTAAGAGCAGGGAAAAACTATTTTAATAGATTGAAAGGATAATTTTTTTACAATGTTATACAATGGCTAAGTTAACATGAATGAAAATGCTAAATAGAAATGCTTGAATTGTTTGATTCTTGGAAATACAATGCTTGACTCTAGTTTCTTGTGAACTTGGATTTCTTGAAATGTATTGTTTGGTTGTTGATTTTGATTCCATTATAATGGATGTATTGTTAGAACAAGGAGTGGATCTTGTTGAAGAAGATAGAGTTGGGCAACCTAGTAACAAGCAAAAATGGATTTGGATCAAGGATCAAAACTAGCTTGGAGGACTAGTGAGTGTAGCTTTTACATAGGGTTATGACTTAGGTCCTAACCAAATATGCATGACTACTATTCCATTGATATGTTCATGCCATGAAATGAATCTAAACTATGCTTGGAAATGAATTAAGGGAAGAATGGCTTTAATGGAAACTTGGTATTAAGATATGCTTGATATATGATTTGGTAATGCAAATGGATCATGTAAACAAATGGATTGATCTTCTATGGTTTCTTGTATTGACCTATTTGAATGAATAAAGAATGCTTAGACATGATCTTGCTTGATTCTAATGATGACATGAAATGCAAACTTGCTCGAATTACAATGAATGCATGATAAATTGAGCTAAGGCTTGAATGGCCTAAGGGCTATCTTGACCTTGATAGATAAACACTTGAAAGGGATGCTTTGAATAAGGTACTAACTTGCCTTGATCTTGTTATGTGTACTTGTCTTGACTTGAAATCTTGAAGCTTAATTAATTGACAAGTAAATCAAACAAAGCCTTGGTTGCTAGTTGGTCCTAGGTAGGATGGCATGCCATAGAGTCTAGAGTTCATTGTGATTAGGTGGACTACGGTCCTGGGCCAAGGCCCTTATTTGGCGACAATAGGAGGGATATGACCAGTTTCTTGTTTTGGCGACAGTTTGGTTGGTACTCGATTACCTAGACATAACTATGTACTAAGGCCTAATCTAAAATGAATAAGAAAGAAAGGAAAACATGGCCTAGAGCTTAAATGATACTTGACTTGATACCTTCAATTTGCTTTCTTACATGATACTTGAAAAGTGATCATACTCGAATTGATATGCTTGAACACGCTTCTTGTCTTGATTTAATACTCGATCAAATTTGAAATGGAAACAACCTTCCTGTAAATTGCTATTCGAATGGTGTTGAAGCATGAAATAATGTATATTACTTGAGATTGCGACCTTGTTATATGTTTTTGTGCTTGTGATGATGTATATAAATGGTAGTAGCTATACATGACTACTTGACTCCCTACTTGGCTTGAAATACTTGAAACCTTATGCTAGACTTGACTTCACATGCTCAAACCTTAGCTAGGTTGTACTTGATAAAAGACTACCTAAACTTGATAATTGGCTAGTAAATAGTTGCTACCTCACTACGTACATTATGTACTTATCACTCTTGTTTCCTTCCTTCCCAAACCACAGGTTTAAAGAGACCTTAAAGCTATCTTCCTTGAGCTCGAAGCAAGACACAAGCAAAGCTAGAAGTATGACTTCGAATCTATTTTGTAACTCTCCTAGTTGGTGGCACCTAGATATGTACATGATTAAGATAGATCATGCATTTCTTTCATTTTGAAGTTTGTATATATATGGCCTTGACCTTTAGAAGCTTGTAAAGACTTGGTTGGCAATGCTTGATGCCCATGATATCCAGATTCTATGTGAATGAATTAGGCATGACTTGTTGAATGTGGAAAATGGTACTTGGTTACATGATCTAGTTATATTCGAATGTGCTTAACAATGGGACACTATGTGCTTAACTCCTGAATGCTCTATTCGAATTGATCACTTGGTTGATTAGGTTGCTTCTAGTCTAAGTAATTAAGGTCTTGATAAGTTAGTCATGATTTCTATATGATTTTAAGCTTGGTTGAAGGCATGTTGATGGTGGTATGATTCGAATGACTACAATTGCGACCATGTTTAGTAACCAACGTTATATGTATCCTTGTCTTGAATGTAAAATGCTAGAAGATCATGCTTAGTTAACTTGACAGTTAACTTGACATGAATATGACATTGAAACCATGTTTGACATTGTCTTGAAATGGATCAAAGCTGATCATACATGAATAAACTTGAAATGAATTTGAATCTTGCCTTGAGTGTATTCGATTGCCTTCATGTATAATTGGCTATGTTTATATCTCCTTGATTGATACTTGGAGGCCTATGTTTATATTTGGTAAGCTATAATGTTTGAAAAGCATGTTCTTGTTGCTTGTTTGGGTTCCTTTTTAGGCAAGTAACTCATATAATAGGGATGAGTTTGAAAGTTTTAAATGGCTTGAATTCTTGTGCATTCTTGTATGCTTGCTTATTTGCTTGTTTTAACACTCCTTGGTCAGGTTACTCCTAACCCAGGTGAGGGGTGTTATAGGTTTATTTAAAAACATGCACTATAGAGATATATGAGTTTTTATATGATCAACTTAGGGCAATGTCCATCGAGAGAGGCTTTGCTAATTTTGAATCTGCTCTGTTGGGAAACGCCGGTACACCCATGGCACAGCGGAAAAATCATCCGACGTAATCCACCAGTGATCCGTGTACAAGAGACAAATTCGTGGTGATAAAGGATAAAACGTTACCTTAATAAATCTGGAATCTAAAAATACGTAGGGAATTTAGAATAACCAAATCGAATCTGAGTCGTCACAATAGCGTTCCGACCTCTACGTAGTCCACCCGAATGAAGCAAACAATATTTTCTCTTCTCTAACTATTAGAGAGGTTTTTCACAAATGAGGGATAAATGGCTACTAGACCTTATGCCTTTATATAGCATTTAAAACCTAATTCTAATTAAATTTGGATTCTTAAATATACAATATATTTAACTGAATATAATTAAATATGTAGAATCTGATTCTACTTTAATTAGGTTTCTTTTAGATATAAATATATATATATATATATACTTTAATAATATTTGATAATTACAATAACTTATCAAATATTAACATACATATATATAAACGAAATTATCCATAATTACAATAATTATAACATTTTTGGTTTCTCACTAATTACGTGTACAACAAGTTTGTACACATGCTATCTAATCGATATTTGTTCGTTTCAATCATAGGGTGTGACCCTTGTAGGTTCATGTAACGTTAGCAGTAATATCCAGAACAATTCTAATATTACAAGCAATGAGTGGCATCTAGCAATACATTATTGCTACCAAAGTTACATGAAATCGTGGTTCGATTTAACCTTTTTCCGTGATTAACTTCTTTTATGTATTTCATCCTTTTGTCCTCATATCTAGATCGGACACAAGTCATGGATAATTCACACTTGTATAGTCCATCTAATGTTTCTTGATATCTTGAGTAGACTATTATAAACAAATAATTATGATATCACATATCAATTTATTCGAGCATGGCCGTGCATTTTCTAGTCTCACTCAATCAAGTGGCCTATGATATTACTCCTATTATGTAGGAGGGACAAATGCTATCTTGATCAACCATATTTCACTACATGGATTATGACATATCCAATATCAGTCTTTATAGTGTAGTCAGTTACAACACACGTTTGACCGTATCAAAATATGTCACTCACGATGTTGAAATAATGATGATTTCAAGTTTGAGGATCATACATGTAGTTATCACCATAAGCAATGTTGTGGCTGTCAAATAATAATCCAAGAAACATGCTTATAGCGGGTCAGTCTAGTATGTTGTTCCCTAACACATACTTATGTATTGATTTTGACATATCCATGTCAATGACAACACTTTGTCATCAATCAACTACATATTAGTCTTAATAAATTATTGTTGTCCAAGCCCACAATAATTCTTGACTAAGGACATTCAAGAATAACTATATTATTCTAAGGATTTTATTATAATTCAGTTTATTTATAGATACACAGAATAAGACTGAAATAATAATAATGGCTTTATATTAATAAACAAGATAAAATAAGTATGTCTTTTACAACCATCTCATGATTGGTCTTTGGGCATACTCCAACATGCTCAACAAACAATGCTAAGACAGGTTGACATCAAACGCTGGCACGACATGAAAAGCGTAGAAACTAGGCATTCCCTGCCAACCCTCATCACTCATTAAAAGACTTTCATTGCCAACTTTTTTACATCACTTTTATTTATTTTCTTTTTAAGTATTCCCAAAACAAACATCTTTTCTTCCAAGGCAAGTAACAATCAAACAATCAAATTCCAAGTCAATCTCTGTGAGATCGATTCTCAGCTTAACTGTTCTATTACTTACAGATCGTGTATACTTGCACGCAAAAGACACTTGGCACTGTTTTACTAATACATATATTTTGCCCCTTTTTCCAGCATTCATAACACACTTCTTCTATAGAGTCTACAATACCAAAGGCCTAAACAAGGTGTGTCTTTAAGGTATGTAAAGTTTCTCTTAACGGCTTGTAGGTGTGATTCTCTAAGACTAGCTTGAAATCTAGCACACAAGCAAACACTAAACATGATATCCGATCTACTTGTGGTAAGATGAAGTAAAGATCCTACCATTGATCTATAAAACTTTAAATCAACACACTTACCTCCTTCATCTTTGTCAAGCTTTGCAGATGAGCTCATTGGTGTAGCTTGAGGTTTCACATTCTCCAAGTCAAACTTCTTGAGCATGTCTTTGATGTACTTAGCTTGATTTATGAAGATGACATCCTTCCTTTGTTTGATATGGAGCCCCAAAAAAATGAGAGCTCCTCTATCATGCTCATCTCAAACTTACCTTGCATCAACTTAGTAAAATCTTGGCAAAGCAATTACTAGTAGAACCAAATATAATATCATCAATGTAAATTTGAACTACTACGATGTCTTTGCCTTTTATTTTGATAAAAAGTGTTGTATCCACCTTTCCTTTTTCAAAACATTTTTCAATAAAAAAATTTGACAATATTTCATACCAAGCTCTAGGAGCTTGTTTCAAACCATATAAAGCTTTTGAAAGTTTAAAAATATGGTTTCGGTATTTTGGATCTTCAAAACCAGGTGGTTGCTCTACATACACTTCTTCATTTATGAAACCATTTAGAAAAGCACTTTTCACATCCATTTGAAAAGGCTTGAATTCATGATAACATGCAAATGCAAGAAGCATCCTAATAGCTTCCATTCTAACTACGAGCGCATAGGTTTCATCAAAATCGATTTCTTCTTCTTAAGTGTAACCTTGAGCAACAAGTCTAGCCTTATTCCCCACTATGTTACCACTCTCATCTAGTTTGTTTCTAAAAACCCATTTAGTTCCTATGGTAGATTTATTACTTGGCCTATCAACTATTGTCCATACTTACTTTTCTCAAATTGATTTAACTCTTCCTGCATAGCCAATATCCAATAATCAATATTTAATGCTTTTTTGATATTTTTAGTCTCTATGCATGAGATAAATGCAACAAAATTACATGTAGTTCTAAGAGAAGATCTAGTGGTAACCCCTTTGGATGGATCACCCAAAATTTCACCACCTTTGACATAGTTGAACTCCCTTGGGTAGGTGACCTCCTTTTCCTCTAGAGACATGTCCTTCAAGGCTTCTAGAGGTGGATCTTGTGCTTCTTCTTTAGTTAGAACTTCATCCACCTTTGATGATTGTTCTCCACCATCATTGGCATAAAAAATTCCTACATCATCATCATCACAAGAAACCTTCCTCGAAAGGAGGTTATCATCAAAAACCACATGTATAGACTCTTCTACTACTAAAGTTCTCTTATTAAATACTCGATAGGCTTTAGAGTTTAAAGAATAAACAAGAAAATTTGCTTCATCAATTTTAGCATCAAATTTACCTAAATTGTCTTTTCCATTGTTTAAAACAAAACATTTACATCCAAAAGGATGAAAGTAGTTAATGTTAGGCTTTTTGCTTTTAAGAAGCTCATAAGGTGTTTCCTTTAAAGTAGCCCTAATCATTACATGGTTGATAATATAACAAGCAGTATTAGTGGCTTCTGTCCAAAAATACTTAGGCAAATTATTTTCACAAAGCATGGTTCTAGCCATTTCTTCTAAAGTTCGGTTTTCCTCTCAACAACCCCATTTTGTTGAGGTGTGCAAGGAGCGGAAAAATTATGGCTAATCCCATTTGAATTACAAAACTCCTAAAAACTTAAATTTTGAAATTCGGTTCCATGATCACTCCTAATGTGAGAAATAGAGTGACCAACATAATTTTGAGGTACTTTTGAAAATGTGATGACTTTTTCTAAAGCCTCATCCTTGGTACTTAAAAATAGAACCCAAGTAAATCTAGAGTAGTCATCGACTGAAACAAATGCATATGATTTTCCACCCAAACTCATTGTTCTAATAGGTCAAAAAAGATCCATGTGAATCAATTGTAAAGTGTTGCGCGTGTAGGTGTACTATAATTGATACGCAATTTGTGCAAGTATACACATCGAACAAGTAATAAAGTAATGAGTGAGTATTGTCTCCACGGGGATTGGAGGCCAAACTAGTTTAGTCAAAACACACAAATAAGACAGTAAACAAATGTTGTAGCAATAAGAAACAATTGTAGAAATGCTATGGCAAAAAGAAACAAGTTTATAAATGTTGTGGCAAATAACTATAATGTAAACTGAGATGAACTAAGGTCACTTCAAACATGTACTCATGTATATGAAACTCTATATGGGAATGACTGGCTGGACCTACTATGGACCCTTATACCTAACCCTAATGAATATCTAGAACTAACTTGCCTTTCTCATGCTCGATAGAGTTCACAAGATTGCTTCCGAAACTATCTCTAGCAAGAAACATGGCAGAAGGGAATATTAAAGCAATACCTCTCAGCGTAAACCCTTAACATGCAACTACCGCTTAAAGATCTAATCCTTTTAGTCGTTGAAACTCTATCCTTATCTCTAAGGTGAGTTAGGATTTTGCCTCTCAGCATCAAACCCCATTGTCCACTTTATTCTTAGCTTAACTTTCTCGAATATTAATCTAAACAAAGGCTAACTCTCGGAAGCTCTTACACGTTTAGGGCATTAACGAATAATGGAAAAAGCACGAAATGAACAAGAAAACAACCAAACATCCATTAAAGCATCAAGCATAACAACCATAACAAGCCCAAGCCACTTAAAATTAGTTCATGGTTGGGCAAATATCATCCATAATCATTCGTTTAACACAACCCATTCAAAATAATGAAATGAAACAGCAAAACAACTAAGAGAGGGAGAAACTCCTGAGCTGTGTTGGATTGTTGTGCACTGATCTAAGCCCGCTGCTTCTCTCAAAGTCCAGCGAGAGCACCCTTTGGAGCTTCAACAATGGAGAGCGCTTTGATGGAGGAAGAAGATGATGAAAGGCAGCCGCCTCTTCATTCTCTTTCTTAGCTCACTAATATCTTTTTCCAGCTCTCCCTTAAATGAGGGTATCTTGTCCTTTATATAGTGGGGGATCCTAGGGTTTTGTGCCCTACATTCCAAACGCATATTCCCTTCACATGTGGGAACAAAGCAGGCTGGCAAGTACACGTGTAGGGTCACAATAAATATCTTCAGTTTGTTGTCCTCTAGTGCGCCTAGGAATGCTATCCAAAATGCATTGCATTTTTCCCTGCATCACTCCTCATCTCCCTACACATCACCACACCAACCAAAACCCTCCAAAGCAGCATTATTCTTGCAAATAATCAAAGACCACAAAACGGGAAACACTATATGCAACTACATGAGCTAAATGCATCTATATGCCATGAGATATGATGAATTAGGCTTGATTTTGTACAATAACTCAAGTAAAAGGGCATGAAATATTAACCTTTTGCAAGGTTAACACACCCCAAACTTAAGCCATTGTTTGTCCTCAAGCAATGAATAGAAATAAGTAGAAAATGCTACAGCATAAAATCAGTTCAAGACAGTGCTACGGCAAAATTTCAGTCCTCAGACAATTTTAGCTCAAACATGTTAGACAAATATGAGATTTTAAGAACTTTTTCCTTTAGGCCAAGATTCTTCAAGTGTATGTGCATGTGACTACATCCTCCTTATGCTTAACAAATTTTTCTTAATCAAAATAAGCACAGACTACTCCCATATTCCTTTTTCTCTTCTCTTTTTTATGCCTTGAGGGGTGTCAGCTCATCACAACTACCGTCCCTAACTCTAGATGAATATGGAGCAAACATCTCACCCCCGAGCTGGTAAGTAGAGTCATCTCGTGACAACTTTCATTCACTCATATGATGTTGTTGTCATTTATTTTAAGCATAGTAACCAGGCACTACAACACATAGAGGGTGTCCCTCTTTAGCTATGCTTTTGCATTTATTCATGTTTTTAACAAAAACAACAAGAGAGTTAATAAAGCCGTTAAGCTTTCATTTTTCTTTCATGCTCAACCTATATTCAAACTAAGGCATTTTATGTTTAATCTTTTTTGTTTGCCATGTAGTTCATGTAGAGTAGTTGTATACCGAACCATTAAAAAAAGTGAAAAAGAAAATTTTGTCTCGGCTTAAATTTGAAGTTTGTTAACAACTATTAGGCAAGCTTATTTTGATCTACTTGTTTGCACAATGATGAGTTTATAATTTTCGGTTTGCCATGCCAGTAGATTTGTATGCCATGTTTGCCATGACAATTGATCCTAGTTCAGGTAATTATTTCTACACTTAACATGTGGTATTATCTAGTTCCCTAGCAAACTTAGGTAATTTGAAACTATGCTCAGCTTTGAAAAAAAAGAAAAATGATGTCAGGGTTAAATGTAAATAAGGCAACAATGTTCTGTCAAGGCAAGAAAAAAATTTGAACTCTCCTCTACCGAGGGATAATAAGTACTTAGGGCTTCTGGTATGCTCCCTCTTAGTTCTTAAGTCTAAAACCTTAGTGTATAAGTTGAAGAGAAAGCCTAATGGTAACTGGATTAAGGTAGGGATTCGTGGTATGCTCTCTCTTATCACGCACGCTGAACAGTACCATGAAGCAAGCTAAAAGATAATGCCAATACCCTTCGGCACAAAAAAATAGAAAATAACAAAACTGAGTTTAGAAAGTAAATTGGCTAAAGGAGTGAACTAACTCTAGATGCATACTGCCCACGCTTTGCGCACAAATCATGCACTTAGACTAGAGTTATATTGTTGCACTTGAATTACTATCTGCTTGGCACCGTGCACTAAGATTTCTGAGGGCAGCATTAAAATCAAACTCTGCTTGCCAGCATTTGATGGCATTCCAACCAAACTTTTGCCGAGGTGTTATTTTCATTGTTTTTGTTTTTCTCTTCTCTTGCCAAGAGCCTGGCATGGAGGGCTGCATCGAGAGACCCCTCGGCCCATTCCCTTGGCTTAAGTGGTTTTTTTTTAGTTTTTTTATGGTGATGTTTTTGAAAATGATCATGGTTGTGTTGGTTAACCCCCTCACCATGAACTAATTTTCATAGTTGGTGGGGGATGTTTGGTTTAAACGTTGGCTTTATGCCTTAGTTCCTTTTATAATAATTCTGTTTTTGGCAAAGTTTTTCTATTTGGCATTATTTAATTTTTCCTAAGTACTGTGCCAAGCGAGAGCTGGCACAGTTAGCCTATTGCCTTCCAATATCTTAACAAACTTGGGTTGGCAACGAACAAGTTGTTGAATACTTAGGAGAGAAGCTTCGAGAGAAGTCGTTCAAGTAGATGAACTTACTTCGGAAGTGAAATTTTCCCCCTCAGAGTATAGATTGGTTTTAATCAAATTGGTTTAAGAAAAACATACACTATAGAGATATAAGGGCTTTACTTGGCCAATTTAAGGCAATGTCCATCGAGAGAGACTTTGCTAATGTTGAATCTGCTCGGCAAACAATGCCAAGACAGTTTTGCCATTGAAGGCTGGCATGAACCATGTTGAAATCAAGCATTCCCTACCAACAGTCGTCATTCATTTAAAAATACCTTCCTTGCCAACATTTTACTTCAGTTTATTTTTCTTTTATTTCCTTAGCTACAAACCCAATCCTTTTTAAACAAACATCTTTTCTTCCAAAGCAAGTAACAATCAAACAATCAAATTCAAGACAATCTCTGTGGGATAGATAACTCAGCTTACCAAGTTGTGTTACTTGTTGACCGTGTATACTTGCACGCAAAAGACTCTTGGCATAGTTTATCTTGCCCAAATACATACCATTTATACCTTTTTCCAGCATTCATTTTACACATCTCCCTGAGAGTCAACAAGTTTTTGGCACCGTTACCGGGGATTGCAACGGATTTGATTGTTTTTAAATTTTTACTTGTTTTGTTTTTGTTTTTATCTTTGTTTTCACCGGTGTATGACAAGAAACCACCTAGTGGTGGACGAGTGGCCATACGATCCAGAAATTGAGAGAACCTTGCGGAGGTTAAAAAGGCAATACTGAGAAATAAATCAAGGCAATCAGAAAAATGGTGTGGTGAATAATGATCCATCCATTAACAATCAGCCTAATAACAATGCTCCACCGCCTTCTAATGTCTCAAATATGGTTGAAGAAGAAGAAAGGCCAATCCGAGAACATTCAGCACCTAACATTGCAAATCTCATGCCATGACTTATTGGCACAGATGTCGATGAGCCTAACTTTGAACTTAAACTCGTAATGATCCAAACTTTTTTGAATGTAGGTCAATTCAATGGGGCACTTACTGGGGACTCGAGACAACATCTCAAACAATTCATGGAGATATACCAACTATTTCAACAAACTGAAGTATCTGGAGATACTGTGAGGCTAAAATTGTTTACTTTTTCCTTGAGAGACGGAGCCAAGGTATGACTCAATTCTTTGCCTCCAGGATTAGTTACTTCTTAGGCAGACCTTTTCCAGAAGTTCCTGACGCAGTTTCAGCCACCAACACTCACTGCCAGGTTGCCTGGGTGAAATCATTACATTTAAACAGGCCGAGGATGAAACTCTTTATGAAGCTTGGGAAAGATTTAAAGATTTGTTGAGAAGTTGTCCAATGCATGGGTTCCCAAATTGGAACCAAATACAAACCTTCTACAACGGATTGTATGCACAAACAAGAACTGTTGTGGATGCTTCAACAGCCGAGTCGTTGCTTGATAAGACGTACACTAAGGCTGTTGATATCCTTGAGAGAATTTTGATCAATGACTTCGAGTATCCTGTTGCTATACTTGGGACCAGGACTAAAGCCAGTGGGAAATTGAAAGTTGATGAACTCACATCCATTCATGCTGAGATTTCCAACCTCACTAGCATGGTGAGAACGTTGCAAAAGAACAATGAGGCCCAAGAAGTCAAAGCACTAGATCCATTTTGCACAATTTGTGGAGAAAACCACCACGTGGATGAATGCCCTATTAATCCTGAGTCGGTAAATTGCGTTGGGAATGCTGGTCGTTTTTATAATGCTAATACCTATAATGCAGGTTGGAGACAACACCCTAACTTAGCTTGGGGAAATCAAGGAGGCAATCACTACAATGCATCGCGCCAAAACATCCAACGGTATAACAACAATGTCATGACAACATTTTATCAAAATACCATGCCACAGAAAGCTCAGAACAATTTCCAGCAAGGGCAAGGAAGCAACCAAGGAAAAGATATTACACAATATATGGAGCAAAATGAAGTAAAGTCCAAAGTTTTGCGGTATCAATAAGAAACATGGAAATACAAATTGGGCATATTGTTAATGCTCTTAGCAATCGACCCCAAGGTACTTTGCCAAGTGATACTGAAGATGCTTGGCACAAAGAAAATGATCAATGCAAGGTAATAACTTTTTGGAGTGGTAAGCAGTGCAAAACAGAGATGGCTGCCAAGCAGCCAGGATACAAAGCTTGTGCCAGCAGACATACTCAGAGAAGTAGAGAAGGAGAAAGTAGATGATTCCAGCGATCATGCTAGTAAGAGTGCCAAACAGGATGCCAATCTTAGTGCCAACAATGACGCCAATAATGATGATAAGCAGACTGATGCCAAAACAGATGCCAGCACTGCCTCGACAAGGTCGGCAGCACCAGCATATGTATATCCATCACCACCATTTCCAGTAAGACTTCAAAAGCATAAGTAGGACAAAAAATTTAAGCATTTTTAGAAGTGCTTAAACAATTGCAAATTAACATTCCATTGGTGGAAGCCCTTGAACAAATGCCCAACTATGTAAAATTCATGAAAGATATCTTGTCCAAAAAGAGGAAGTTGGAAGAATTTGAAACTGATGCTCTCACTAAGGGATGCAGTGCCATGATCCTAAATCGATTGCCACCAAAGCTGAAAGATCCCAGGGGTTTTACTATTCTTTGCACAATTGGTGACAAGTTCATGGGGAAGGCACTGTGGGACTTGGGAGCCAGCATCAATTTAATGCCACTATCAGTTTTTAAGAAGCTTGGCATAGATGCAAGACCTACCACGGTGACACTTCAATTGGCAGACCAATCCTATGCACATCCCAAGGGTAAGATTGAGGGTGTGTTGGTAAATGTAGACAAATTCATTTTCCTAGCTGATTTTATCATTTTGGATTATGAAGCTGATATTAATGTGCCAATTATTTTGGGTAGGTCATTTCTTGCTACTGGCAGGGCTCTTATTGATGTTCATAAAGGGTAACTAACCATGAGAATGAATGATCAACATGTTACTGTTAACGTGTTTCAAGCTTTGAAATATGCAGATAAACCTGATGAATGTCAAGCAGATGAAATGATGGAGTCCATCTTTACTTTGGACATGGCACAATTATGCCAGGATATAGCAAGTGAGGACGTCATGCTTGATGGCATAGCTGAACTGTTTGAGGAACCTCTGGAATCAACCTTGGAGGCTAAAGATGTGAGTTACTTCGAGCTAGTCCATTTTAGCGGCAGAGAGATAAAGAAACTAAATCCATCTATTGAGGAACCGCCAGAGTTTAAGCTCCAACCCCTGCCAGAACACTTAAAGTATGCTTATTTAGGTAAGAACTCGACTCTGTCAGTGATTATTTCCACTGATCTCACTCATAATCAGGAGGTAAGATTGCTGGCAATACTAAAAGATTATATGCAAGCTTGGGTTGGAACTTGGCAGACATCCAAGGTATTAGCCTAACCATTTGCATGCACAAGATCATACTAGATTAATACAATAGCAGTACCATTGAAGGCCAAAGGTAGCTAAACCCGAGCATGAAAGAGGTTGTAAAGAAAGAGATCATAAAATGGTTTGATGTCGGGATCAGTTATCCTATTTCCAACAGCTCTTGGGTTAGCCCGGTACAGTGTGTGCCAAAGAAGGGTGGCATGACTTTGATCCAAAACAGTAAGGCCGAATTGATTCCGTATAGAACTATCAATGGATGGAGGGTGTGCATGGATTATAGTTGAGCAAGGCTACAAGGAAGGACCACTTCCCATTGTCTTTCATTGACCAGATGTTGGACAGGTTGGTAGGTAAAGCTTTTTACTATTTTTTAGATGGTTATTCGGGATATAATCAGATTGCCATCGCCCCTGACAACCAAGAGAAGAACACGTTCACGTGTCCATATGGGACATTTGCCTTTAGAAGGATGCCATTCGGACCATGTAATGCGCCAACAACATTTCAATGTTGCATGATGGCCATTTTCTCCGATATGATTGAGCATAACATGGAAGTATTCATGGATTATTTCTCAGTGTTTGATGTAACATTTGAGGAATGCATCCATAGCCTGGAGCAAGTTTTGAATAGATGCATAGAGACAAACCTAGTGTTGAATTAGGAGAAATTCCACTTCATGGTGAATGAGGGCATTGTTCTCGATCATAAGGTAACCAAGAGAGGACTAGAAGTTGATTAATCCAAAGTGGAGGTAATTAAGCAATTACCACCTCCAACAAGTGTTAAAGGTATAAGGATTTTTTTAGGTCATGCCAGTTTTTATCGGCGGTTTATTAAAGATAAATTTTGCATTTGACGATTCTTATTTGAGAGCATTTCAGGAGCTTAAAGACAAATTGATTAATGCCCCCATAGTCATGGCACCAAATTGGAATTAGCCCTTTGAGCTCATGTGCAATGCCAGAGACTATGACCTTGGAGCAGTTCTGGGACAACGGCGTGGCAACATGTTCCATGTCGTCTACTATGCCAGCAGAACCTTGAATGAAGCACAACTGAATTACTCTACAACTGAGAAAGAATTCCTAGTGGTTTTATTTGCTTTTGATAAATTTAGATCTTATCTAATTGGTAATATGGTTGTGGTTTATATAGATCATTTGGCATTGAAATATCTCTTGGCAAAGAAGGATGCCAAACCTAGACTAATCCGATGGACGCTCTTATTTCAAGAATTTGACCTGGAGATCAGAGATAAGAAAGGCAGCGAGAAATTAGTAGCTGACCATATCTCTCGGTTGGAGCATCACATTGAGGATGGTAAGTCCACTATAATTAGATACGAATTCCCTGATGAGTATTTGCTTGCAGCCGATGCTATACCATGGTACGCTGACATAGTCAACTACCTGGTAAGTAATATTCTGCCACCAGACCTGGTATATAATGCCAAGAAAAGATTTTTACGATAGGTGAGGCAATACTATTGGGATGAACCCGTGTTGTACAAGTAGTGTGCCAACCGTGTGATTCGCCGGTGTGTGCCAGAGGACGAGCAGCAACATATATTGCATCTATGCCATGCCGCACCATATGAAGGACATTTTTTTGGGATGAAGACTGCTGCCAAAGTTTTGCAGTCAGGATTCTTTTGGCCCACACTGTACAAGGATGCCCACGAGTATGCTAAGGCATACGATCGATGCTAACGAACAGGGAACATCTCTAGCAGACACGAATTACCACTCTAGAACATTCTAACAGTGGATTTATTTGATGTGTCGGGGACCAAATTTATGGGTCCTTTTCCCCCATTGGTCGGTAATGTGTACATTTTCTTGGTTGTTGACTATGTGTCAAAGTGGGTAGAGGTTGTTGCCTTGCCAACAAATGATTCCAAGGCTATTGCCAAGTTCTTGCACAAAAACATTTTCACTAGATTTGGTGCCCCTCGAATGATTATTCATGATGAGGGTACTCATTTTAAATGTAAACTAATTTCTAAAGCATTGTGCAGGTATGGGATTCAGCAACGAATCGCCACATCATACCATCCACAAACAAATGGGCAGGCAGAGATATCCAATAAGGAGATTAAGATTATTTTGGGAAATACTGTGAATCCAACAAGGAAAGACTGGTCCTTGAGACTAGATGAGTCCTTGTGGGCTTATAGGACAGTATTTAAAACTCCTTTGGGTACTTCCCCATTCAAACTTATCTTTGGCAAACCATGCCATCTGCTAGTAGAACTTGAACATAAAGCCTATTGGGCCATCTAGAAGCTTGACATGGCATGGAGAATTGCTGGAGGAAAGAGGTTGCTTGACCTCAATGAATTGGAGGAATTTAGAACACAAGCCTATGAGAATGCTAAGATATAAGGAGAAGGCAAAACATTGGCATGATAGTCAGATCTTGCCAAGACAGTTTGAAATAGGTCAGCTTGTTCTATTTTTTAACTATCGGCTCAAACTTTTTCCAGGTATGTTTAAGTCAAGATGGATGGGTCCTTATGAATTTGTGAAGCCATATGCTCATGGGGCTGTAGATATCAAGAACTTCAAACCGTGGAAATTTTTAAGGTGAACGGTCAACACCTAAAGCATTACTTGGAAGGTAAGCAAAGTCATGCCAATGAGGTGATCCTCTTGGCAGAATTGGAATGAAGCATCCGCAAGTTTGAAATTCTTTGTAAATATTAGGATAGTTGTTTTTATTTGTTTTAGGATTTAGATTTTGTTTTCTTTCTGTTAATTTTCAGTTTTATTATTTTGCTATTTTGAAAAGTTTCCTTTGAGTGTGTACAGAATTGATGCCAGGAATATTGCCAGGAACATTGCCAATATGACTGTTAGCCAGAGTGCTTGCCAAGGGTGATGCCATGCACCATGCCAATACAGTTTGGCATGCGCTGGTTTTTGTGTTGAAGAAGAAAGAAGAGAGAAAATAAGAGAGAAAAAATCCTTGAGGTTAACCCTAGCCGCCCAATTTAAGGAAGATTTAAATTCATCATAATTATCCTATCACTTCAAGTCTTTCCTTATCACTTCACCTTATCACTTTTAACATCTATCCCAATCAAAACTTTTAAACTTCCATCATTATCCCCCCTTTTTTCGGCTACGAACATTAAAACCCCTTAAACACTCCACTTTTTTTATTCTTTTTTCTACCCTAGCCAATTTCCCAAGAACCATAATCTCTTAATTTCTTTCTCAATAAAGATTCAAGAAACCATTCAACTCATCTTCTTCTTTTCTTCATCACTGATTCAAGCTCTTCTTCTCTATGGCGTCTTCATCTCTTCCCTTCAAAAGATTCTTTAATGAAGATATTCAAAAGAAGTTTGAGATGAGCTTTGCCTCAATATCCTTTTTTGTACGAGAAGCACTTTGACTTCCAAATCGACACCACCGTTGGATTCCCACTGGAGTTCATGGCCATTGTTGACATGCATGGTTAGAGTTCTTTTTGCTAACAAAAAGGGGAGATCTATGCCACTATCGTGCGAGAGTTTTATGCCCATCTCACAAAATATTCTCCATTCTTGATGATTAGAGGTAAATGTGTGCATTTTGATGAAGGGTATGTGAACTCACTTTTTGCTTTGAATGCTATAGAATATGAGCACTTCAACTATGCTGCATCTATGACCGTTGCCAAACGCAAGAAACTGCTAGCAGACTTGTGTGAGCCTAGCACAAATTGGACAGATTCATCGACGAGCCACTGGACGGTGAATAGGTTGGCGTTGAAGCCACAAATACGAGGATGGAACCATTTTATCAAGGCAAATCTATTGCCTACATCTCACAACGAGACCATCTCGAAAGACCGGTTGATTTTGCTGCATTCCATCATCAAAGGACACAAAATCAATGTTGGCAAAATCATTACCAATGAGGCTTATAAATGTGCTGAGAAGGATAAGGGCAGTTTATTTTTCCCTTTGTTAATTTCTAACATTTGTTTACACCATGAAATGCCCAGGATGGATGAGGATATCAGCCAAGCAATCAAGGGAACCACCATTACTGCCATTATTTGGAAAAACCTCACAGCTTTTGAGCCAAAGGAGAATGGCAAGGGAAAGGCTAAGACAACCATGCCAAAGCCAAAGCCAATGGCAGAGCTCAACAGTGTGCCGAAAAGTATGCCAGCAAGCTCATTGGCAGTGTTGTGCCAAGTGTATGCCCGCCAGGAGATTATTCTCTAAAAACTAGAGGCAGCTGAGGTGTTTAACGTCAAGATGAGGCACTACACAAAGGAAAATGATGCTATAATCAGGGAGGTGCTTGTCAAGCTTTCCCCTAAAGATGTGCCAGTCAGTTCCGCCAATCCAACCAGTCAGTCCTACCAGTCCAGCAAGTTCAGAATCCATGGCCCCAACTCTAGTGTCCCCGGTGCATGTTGAATCTGCCAGCACTAATTCCTCCTCTGAGACGGAGGAAATCCATGCCAAAACGCCCAAAACCAAGCCAACTACACCTCCAGTAGTCCCTGCCAAGAAGAATGAGGATATTAGAGCCTCCACTGCTGCCTCAAAGCAGGGCTGGAAAGGGAGGAAAAGAATGGCCCCTGAACGTGGGAGCCTAACCATGTGAAAGACCCATGACAGAAAAGAAGAAGAAGGCTATGCCAAACAGGAGGAAATCTCTGAATGGGGGTCTTCTTCTACCTAACTCTTTGGTATTTCATTTTTTACAACTTCATGTTCTTGCATTTTTATTATTCTATTTTTCCTGTATATATGTGTTGTTTCATTCATTGAGGAAAATGCACATCTTGGGTTTGGGGGTGTGCATTTTCTCACATCTATGCCATGTCATGCATTTCATGTTTAATATTTTTTGTTTGCCAAGTAGTTCATGTAGAGAAGTTGCATACCGTACCATTAAAAAAGTGAAGAAATTTTTTTTGTCTCGGCTTAAATTTGAAGTTTGTTAACAATTGTTAGGCAAGCTTATTTTGATCTACTTGTTTGCACGATGATGAGTTTATAATTTTCAATTTGCCATGCCAGTAGATTTGTATGCCATGTTTGCCATGACAATTGATCTTTAGTTCAGGTAATTGTTTCTACACTTAACACGTGGTATGTAACTAGTTCCCTAGCAAACTTAGGTAATTTGAAACTATGCTCAGCTTTGAAAAAAAGAAAAATGATGCCAGGGTTAAATGTAAATAAGGCAGCAATGTTCTGCCAAGGCAAGAAAAAATTGAACTCTCTTTTACCTAGGGATAATAAGTACTTAGGGCTTCGTGGTATGCTCCTTCTTAGTTCTTAAGTCCAAAACCTTAGTGTATGATTTGAAGAGAAAGCCTAATGGTAACTGGATTAAGGTGAGGATTCATGGTATGCTCCCTCTTATCACTCGCGCTAAACAGTACCATGAAGCAAGCTAAAAGAATGCCAATATCCTTCGGCATGAAAAATATAGAAAATAACAAAACTGAGTTTAGAAAGTAAATTGGCTAAGGGAGTGAACTGATGCTAGATGCATATTGTCCACACTTTGCGCACAAATCATGTACTTAGACTAGAGTTATATTCTTGCACTTGAATTACTATCTGCTTGGCACTGTGCACTAAAATTTTTGAGGGCAACATTAAAATCAAACTCTGCTTGCCAGCATTTGTTGGCATTCCAACCAAACTTTTGCCGAGATATTAATTTCACTATTTTGTTTTTTTCTTCTCTTGCATTACTTAAGGATAAGAAATGAGTTGGGTTTAGGGGTGTGTTACCTCCTCAAAAGTATTGTTTTTCATGCCTATTTTGATATGCTTTTGCTTGTTTTCAAGTACATTTAGTTGCAGTAGTTTGTTAGAATCATGCATTTACATAAAAGAGTTAGTAGGCTACCTATGCCAGTGTCATGGGTTGTTTTTAGTGTCCTTTGCGCAGGTTGGCAGGAGGAATGGACGCAGGATGCAGGGACGTAGTTAGGAATGCCAAGGTGAATGCCAGATGTTGTGGACATGGAAGGACCAGATGAGTGCCAAGCATTTGTTGGCAGAGAGGTATGCCAGCGGCCATGCCAAGAAGAGATGAAGCCCCAAAAAATAGGAAATGATCATGCTCCTAAAAGATCGCAATTGGATCAACTTCAGAAAAAATAGCGAATAAGGTGATGCCAAGTGATGTTGGCAAAGTTGTGCCAAGCTTTTATGCCAGGATGGCCATGGCATGATGACGCCAGCCCTAGCCTGATAAGCTATCACACCGAGCTGATAAGATATCAAAATGATCAGATAGAGCTCTATCTCTTATCCCTTGATCAATTAAAATTCAAATGCAAAGGCTTATCTCATCCTTTCCCTACACTCCTATATAAAGACCAACTGATCAAGCATTTGGAAGAGCAGAGAGTGAGACGGTGAAGGTCGAGATGATCGGAGCAAGGTGCTGGTGAGCGGTGAGTGACAGTCAGTGCAACCAAGGAAGGGTGGTTCAACCACTTGGCCAAGAGCCTGGCGTGGAGGGCTTCATCGAGAGACCCCTCGGCCCATTCCCTTTGCTTAAGTTGTTTTTCTTTAGTATTTTTATAGTGATGTTTTTGAAATCGATTATGGTTGTGTTGGTTAACCCCCTCACCATGAACTAACTTTCATAGTTGGTGGGGGGATGTTTGGTTTAAACGTTGGCTTTATGCCTTAGTTCATTTTATAATAATTCTATTTTTGGAAAAGTTTTTCTATTTGGCATTCTTTAATTTTTCCTAAGTACTGTGCCAAGTGAGAGTTGGCATAGTTAGCCTATTGCCTTCCAATATCTTAACAGACTTGGGTTGGCAACGAACAAGTTGTTGAATACTTGGGAGAGAAGCTTCGAGAGAAGTCGTTCAAGTAGATGAACTTAATTCGGAAGGGAAATCTACCCCCTCGGAGTATAGATTGGTTTTAATCAAATTGGTTTAAGAAAAACATATACTATAGAGATATAGGGGTTTTACTTGTCCAATTTAGGGCAATGTCCATCGAGAGAGACTTTGCTAATGTTGAATCTGCTCGGCAAACAATGCCAAGACAGTTTTGCCATTGAAGGCTAGCATGAACCACGTTGAAATTAGGCATTCCCTGCCAACAGTCACCATTCATTTAAAAACACCTTCCTTGCCAACATTTTACTTCAGTTTATTTCTTTTATTTCCTTAGCTACAAACTCAATCCTTTTTAAACAAACATTTTTTCTTCCAAAGCAAGTAACAATCAAACAATCGAATTCAAGACAATCTCTGTGGGATCGATAACTCATCTTACCAAGCTGTATTACTTGTCGACCGTGTATAATTGCACGCAAAAGATTCTTGGCACAATTTATCTTGCCCAAATACATACCATTTATACCTTTTGCCAGCATTCATTTTACACATCTCCCTGAGAGTCAACAATTAACTATGAACACTAACACCCCCAAACTTGAAAGATGTAGTGTCCTCAATGCATGAAAAATTAAATAAACTAAACTATAATGCAAATGCAAGTTACCTCCTAAAAATATACTTTGTTGTCGCCATCTTGGTGGTTTTGTGCTTGATTTTCTTTTTCTTTTGCAGGACTGCGATGGGCTCCTCGGCCTCATCAGGTTGGGTAGGCTGGTTTTCTGGGATCTCCTGGGTAAGGTGGTCATCGAGAACTTCATCATCATCAATGTCAGATTGGGTGTTCATTGCACGTCCAATAGTACGTTTAAGGCGAGTCATTGCTTTTGCTAAAGCATTTGGGACTGGCTCAGATGGCGGTGTAAGAACTTCTTCAGCTGGTTCTTCTTCTTCTCTTCACTTTCGATAGGGACAGGCTCTTCGATGATCGGTTCCGGTGGTGGTGGGGTGCTTTGCGGAACTTTTCTTTTTTGTTGCCTCGATGTCTGAGGGCTTTGTCTAACATTAGTAGTGGTAGACTTCTCTGGAGCTGGAGTGGTGGTTTGGGATGGCTCTCTTGCTGGAATAGGTGGTGAGCACTTTGGTGTAGATTGTTTCAGAGCTGGGGGAGCTTGCGTCGTAGGCTAGGCTATCTTGGGCATAATCAGATCATTGGGAAAAGCTGGGAAGTCAATCTCCATATGGAAGAGCATTTCTTTGTAGTAAGAATTAATAGTTGTGTCCCTCTCCTGAACATACTTGAAGTAAGTGGTTAGGTTGGCCTTCATGCCAGCCGTATCTACTTGCAAGTGCTTAGTGGAGGCTACAAGGGCAACTATCCTTGATGTAGCAACAGTGTGTGCTCCCCCTCCAGCGTTTCTGCTAGAGCATCCTCATCAAATCCCCTCAACCCAGGAATTTGGTTTGGTGTAAGGGTATTCTTTCTCTTTAGCACTTCATCCTCCTCTAGGTCCTGAAAGACTTACTTTTTATGGCACATAGTCGTGATCAGGTTGGGAAAAATAAGAGGGCTTGACTTCCTCTTTGCACAAGCGTAGACTTCCTCAACGATATGGTTCCCTACATCGATTTGACAGCCGTTAAGGATCGAGTGTAGCACTAGCAACCTTGTAATGTGGACCGTGGCAGTATAGGAGGTTGGCATCAAGCGAGTCCTGAGGTAGTGATTCCAAACCTTAGCCTCTGGGCATCAGCAGATTCAACAAAAGAAGAATGGTGGTCTATGACGTTTTGCAGCTTGTAGAACTTGTTGATGGCATTGTGTGGGGGTCGTCAGATGGGTATAGAACTCTCAGACCAGGGACACAGAGATGTCACCGCTAAGGTGTTGGAAAAAGTCTTCCAGTCGTGCTTGGAGATGAAATCTAGAATATCTTTGTCAAAGCCTCATTCCCCTTCCAATGGAGCTTTAAAGCCTTGCTTCGAGTAAACCTTTTGTTCTTTCATTAGTTGGAACCTCTCCTTAGCACCACCATCAAAACATCGCTTGATTTCAACAACTGGTTAGGTTGGGGCGCTTCTATTTGCTCTGGTGGCATTCTTCATGCGGGCCATGTCTTTGAAGTTGGGGGACGATTGCCAGAGAGCTTAGGGGTTCTTTTTGGGATGATGTTGAAGAGTTGTGGTAAGGAAGATGAAAAAGGTGAAAGGACAAGTGATTAAAGGTGAAGAAGATGAAGTGATGGGGAGTTGAAGTGTAACTACTACATGTTATGGGAGATAGAATGTGTTGATGACGGCTTTGATGTATGGGGAAGAAAAGAGAGAGGGTAGGATTTTAATGAAAAGTAGGAGAGAGAAGAGATAAAGAGTAATCATGAACTAGGGTTTTTGTATTTTTTTAATATTTTAAATGGAAGATAACATCCCTCCCTTTTTCCCTTGTAATGTCACCCCCAAAAAGTCAGGAAAATATATTTTGTATCTTCCTTAAAGTGGCAAAAGACAAAAGCATCCCTTAATGCAAAAGCAGCGCTATCCCTGTAAGCAACCCTAACCTGCCACGTGTGTCCTTGTACTTAAGTTTGCCAAGACAAAGTTGAGAAAAGATAGAGATTTGAAATTAAATAAACTATCAAGGGACAAAAGGCAAATATCGTTATTTATAAACATCAAAAACTTGAAATGTTGTAGCAAAATAAAGAAAGAGAGAGATTGCGGAATTCTTATGGATCATGTAGAAGCTTGGCCAACTTGTCTCGCATGATGGGAGCTCTGTTGTAGATCTTCAGCCTATGTCCATTCACTTTGAAAGCATTGTCATCGTCCAGCTTTTTAATTTCAATAGCACCATGAGGATGGACCTTGTGCACAACAAAAGGCCCTGACCATCACGATTTCAGCTTGTCTGGGAAGAGCTTGAGTCGAGAGTTGTACAGGAGGACTTGTTGGCCTTCAGAAAAATGTCGTGGCAAAATATGTTGATCATGCCACTTCTTAGTCTTCTCTTTGTACAAGCGTGTGTTCTCATAAACTTGAGCGCTAAATTCCTCTATTTCGTTAAAATCCAAAAGCTTTTTTTCACATTGTAACTACGCATCCATACTGAGCTTCTTGATTGCCCAATAAGCATTGTGTTCAAGTTCCATGTGTAGGTGGCATGCTTTGCATAGACAAGCTTAAATGGAGACATCCCCAAGGGTGTCTTGAAGGCTGTGCGATATGCCCATAATGCTTTGTCGAATCTAGGAGATGAATCCTTCCTTTTGGGGGTTTACCACCTTTCCAAAATTTGCTTGATTTCTCGATTGGAGACTTTATCTTGGCCATTGGTCCGAGGGTGATATGCTGTAGCAAGTTTCTACCTTACCTCATAACTCTGCAATGTTTTGGCAATAAGCTTGTTGTTGAAGTGCTTCCCTTCGTCATTTATGATAGCTTGTGGGATTCCAATTCTCGTAAAGATGTTCTTGTGAAGAATCTTCGACACTGTTCTTGAGTCATTCCTTGGTGATGTTGTAGCTTCCACCCATTTTGACACATAATCGACTGCCAATAGAATGTAGAGATCTCCAAAGGATGATGGAAAAAGGCCCGTGAAATCTATTCCCCACACATCGAAGGGTTCCAGCTCTAGAATGCATTGTAATGGCATTTCATGTTTTCGAGATATATTCCCCATCCTTTGGCACTATCACATGCCTTGTCGAATTCGTGTGCATCTTTGAAAAGTGTGGGCCAATAGAATCCGCATTGTAGGACCTTTGCAGCAGTCCTAGTTCCTCCAAAATGGCCTCCACATGAAGACGAATGGCAATGAAATAAAATCTCCTTTTGCTCCTCTTTGGGGACACACCTTCAAATCATTTGATCAGCACATTGCTTGAACAGGTAAGGCTTGTCCCAAAAATAGAATCACACATCATGCTTGAACTTCTTTTTGCCCTGGCTATTCAAATCAGGAAGAAAAATACCACTAACAAGAAAATTAACAATGTCAGCCAACCAAGGAATTGTTGTAGCATATAATATTTTCTCATCAGGGAATTCCTCCTTAATCTCTAAGTTCTCATTATTTTCAGCCTTATTTTCTAGCCTAGATAGATGATCAACAACTTAGTTCTCACGACCCTTTCTATCCTTTACCTCTAAGTCAAGCTCTTGCAATAGAAGTATCCACCTAATAAGTATAGGTTTAGCATCCTTTTTAGTCACTAAGTATTTAATAGCAGAATGATCAGTATGTACTATGACCTTAGTGCCTATCAAGTATGCTCTAAACTTATCAAAGGCAAACACAACAGCCAACAGTTCTTTTTCGGTGGTAGTTTAGTTGATTTGTGCATCATTTAGGGTACGACTAGCGTAATAAATAACATGAAAAATTTTACCTCAATGCTGCCCAAGTGCTACCCCCACGGCGTAGTCACTTGCATTGCACATCAACTCGAATGGTGAGGCCCAATCTAGGGGAACAACTATGGGTGCTGAGATGAGCTTCTCCTTGAGTTCATTAAATGCACTGTAGCATTCTGCATCAAAGATGAAGGGTTGGTTTTGTGGAAGCAAATTACATAATGATTTAGAGATTTTGGAGAAGTCATTGATGAACCTCCTATAAAAGCCAGCATGCCCCAAGAAACTTTGAATCCCCTTCATAGTGGTGGGTGGTGGTAGCTTCTCAATTACTTCAACCTTGGCCTTGTCCATTTCTATCCCTTCTTGAGAGATTTTGTGACCTAGAACAGTTCCTTCAGTCACCATAAAATGACATTTCTGCTTCTTCGCATCTCTTAAGTACCTTGGACAAGTTTCCTAAACACGATTCGAAAGTATCTTCGGAGACTGAAAAATCATCCATGAAGATCTCCAAAAATTCTTCAACCATATCAGAATATATGGCCAACACGCACCTTTGAAAAGTAGTCGGAGCATTGCAAAGCCCAAAGGGCATCCGTCAAAAAGCGTAAGTGCCATAAGGGCAAGTGAAGGTTGTCTTCTCTTGATCTTCCGGTGCTATAGCAATCTGGTTGTACCCTGAGTATCTGTCAAGGAAATAGTAGAAGGATTTGCCCGTCAATCGGTCTAGCATTTGATAAATGAATGGGAGAGGGTAGTGATCCTTCTTGGTTGCCTTGTTGAGCTTCCGATAGTCCATGCAAATTCTCCACCCCATAACTATCCTTTTCAGTAAGAATTCATTGTATGCATTGCTCACCACGGTCATGCCTCCCTTCTTTGGCACACATTGTACCGGGCTGACCCATGAACTATTGGATATTGAGTAAATAATTCCCGCATCGAGCCATTTGATTATCTCCTTCATCACCACTGGATTGAGCCTTCTTTGTGGTTCAACAGAATTGTTGTAACAATCACCAAGCAAAATTTTGTGCATACAAATAGTAGGGCTTATACCCTTCAAATCAGCCATAGTCCACCCTAGAGCTTTTTTATGTTGAGAAAGCATATTTATCAAGCTACATTCTTGCTTAGGGGTTAGACTAGAAGAGATTATCACAGGCAAAGTCTCATTACTACCCAAATAAGCATATTTAAGATATAAAGGTAATGGCTTTAATTCTAATGTGGGTGCATGCTCAAGTGAGGGTTTAGGAGGGACAAATTCGGTAAAGTCTAAAGGTTCGAAGTACGTACCTGGTCTAGCGATGATAAAGGTGGACTATTGCACCTCCGATGGGAATTCCTCAAGCTTTTCATTGTCCTCCTTATTGAGTTTCACATAGTCCTTAATTTCAACAAAATTGATGCAGCATAATTCTACAGCTTCCTCTTCTATCATAGCATTTGTGTGTTGACACTCATCATATTCATCCACATATTTGAAGGTGTTGAAGACATTTATAGTCACCCTCTGGTCAGCCACTCGCATGGTGAACTCACCCTTTTCACAATCAATTAAGATTTGACTTGTCGCTAGGAATGGTCGTCCCAAGATAATTGGTGCTTTGTCATCTACTTTACAATCAAGGATGAGGAAGTCAACTGGGAAAACAAATTTGCCCACCTTAACCACAATGTCTTCTATCTTTCCTTCTGGTCAGACATGAGATCTATCTGTGAGTTGTAAGATCACTATGGTGGGTCTTGCATCTCCCATTCCAAGCTTCATAAAGATTGACTTGGGCATTAGATTGACACTAGACCCAAGGTCGCATAGAGCTTTCCCCACGTAATTATCACTGATGGAACATGGAATGATAAAGCTGCGTGGATCACTCCTTTTGGGTGGCAAGTCACTCAATACAAAGTAACACTCATTTGATGTAGCAATAGTCTCGTACTTCTCCACCTTCCTTTTCTTGGTAACAATGTCCTTGAGAAACTTAGCATATGTAGGCATTTGATCAATGTCCTCAAGAAATGGGACATTGATATTCAACTGATCGAGGATATCCAAAAATTTCTTGAACTAAAGATCGTCTTTGTGCTTCTTCAATCTTTGAGGGAAGGGTGGTGGGGGCCTGACTTCTTCTTCTACTGATGCTTCTCTCTCTTTTGCTGTAGCATTACTCGGTACACCATTAGTAGGTTCACTTGTCGATCCTTCATTTTTATTCTCGTCTAGAGCTGATTCTTTTTGTAAATATGGCTCTTCATGCACAGTCGAGGGAGTAGGATCATCGAGCTTCTTTCCCTCAAACTTATCTTCTTTGTAAGTTGGGTTCCACTCCTCAAAATGAGTGCACTACACTGCTCATTGCCATGATTTTTAGTGACTTAGTATCACAAAGGTAAAGTACCTTGAGGTCGGACATGCAAAGCTTGTGCGATTTGGCCTACTTGAGTCTTCAGGGATCTCAAGGAAGAGTTATGGCTTTGAAGCAATGCACCTTGACTCTTGATAGACATCGAGTGGTCTTGGAGCAAAGCCTTGGTGGTTGTCATGAAATCTCGCAAAGTAGCTTCCAAAGAATTACTGGTTGATGAAGAGGTTGTACCTTTGTTGTCATTTTGCCAAGGCATGTTCTACTAAAAGGTTTGGGACTCAATCTGATTATGTTTCCTATTCGAGATTCCAGCATTGTGGATTCCTTGATTCCCCAAGAAAGATTAGGATGCTGACGCCATCCTGGATTATAAGTGCTTAAGTAGGAGTTGTGGTTGTTCCTATTGAAGTTCCCCACATAGTTGATAGATTCATGATTTTCAGGGCATTCGCTCACATAATGGTGTCCATCACATTGAAAACAAGTGGTTGCTACCTTTACTTTCTTTACCTTATTTGGGCGTTGGAGATTCTTTAACATGGTGGTAATAGCCGACAACTAGGCTAAAACTGAGTCATTGTTGTCTGATTCTCGTGTCCCATGTGCTCTTCTTCTCATGCTAAGTTTCGAAGTAGGGAATTGGTAGTCATTGTTTGCTATCCTATCAAGAATATCAAATGCTTCATGCAGTGATTTGTCCAGCAAAGTGCCTTTTGCTAAAGCAGCCAGCATCTTTCTTGTGGGAGCATTGACACCATTGTAGAACATTACAACCCGTGTCCAGTCTTGGAATCCATGATTGGTACATTTGTGAAGTAGTCCCTTGTATCTATCCCAACACTCATACATTGACTCGTTATCAGCTTGACGAAAAGAGGCTATGTCACTCCGCAACTGTGTTCATGTTGGGTGGATTATATCATAGCAAAAAATTGTAGCATAAATCTGTCCACGAATCCATTCAACCGGCTAGCACTCCACTCAACCAAGCTCGTGCTCGATCACACAATGAATAAGGAAATAGCTTGAGCTTCAGCACATCTTTATGGTCACCTTGTTGTTAGAAATAATCACAAACTTCCAAGAATGCTTGAATTGTTATCTTGTATCTTCATGAGGCGATCCACCAAACTGCCAATGGAATTCAACATGTCAAACACGACTGGCTTGAGTTCAAAATGAGCTGCTTGAATCTCAGGAGCCACAATTCTAGGATTTAGATCATCCAAGATAGGATTCAAGTGATCCCTAATAGCTCGAGATCGAACTATTGCTCCAAGATTTGCTGCAGCATTAATGTTATCCAGGTTTTCATCTACTTGATTGCCTTGGTTACCACCTCTATACATTGTTCTTAAGGCTTCTTGTATGCGTCTTCTTTGGCGAAATAAGTGCTCAATCTCAGGCACGAAAGGTGATAATGGTTCTTCGGGTCTTCCTCGGATCATGCAACAGCACAACACCTAAAAAAGTAAAACAAGAAAAACATATAAAACTAAATAGAAAAATAAGAAAGGATGTAAAGACTAAACTCTAATAACATATTGCCAATCCCCGACAATGGCACCAAAAACTTGTTGTGCCTATAGGTGTACTATAATTGATACGCAATTTGTGCAAGTATACACATCGAACAAGTAATAAAGTGATGAGTGAGTACCGTCTCCACATGGATTGGAGGCCAAATTAGTTTAGTCAAAACACAAATAAGACAGTAAACAAATGCTATAGCAATAAGAAACAATTGTAGAAATGCTATGGCAAAAAGAAACAGGTTTATAAATGTTGTGGCAAACAACTATAATGTAAACTGAGATGGACTAAGGTCACTTCAAATGTCTACTCACGTATAAGAAACTCTATATGGGAATGACTGGCAGGACCAGCTATGGACCCTTATACCTAAGCCTAATAAATGTCTAGAACTAACTTGCCTTTCTCATGCTCGACAGAGTTCACAAGATTGCTTCTAAAACTATCTCTAGCAAGAAACCTGGTAGAAGGGAATATTAAAGCAATACCTCTCGGCGTAAACCCTTAACATGCAACTACCGATTAAAGCTCTACTCCTTTTAGTCGTTGAAACTCTATCCTCATCTCTAAGGTGAGTTAGGATTTTTCCTCTCAGCATCAAACCCCATTGTCCACTTTAGTCAGCCTAACTCTCTCGAATATTAAGCTAACCAAAACCTAAACAAATGTTAACTCTCGAAAGCTCTTAAAAGTTTAGGGCAATAACGAACAATGGACAAAGCATGAAATGAACAAGAAAACAACCAAACATCCATTAAAGCATCAAGCATAACAAGCCCAATCCACTTAAAATCATTTCATGGCTGTGCAAATATCATCCATAATCATTCGTTTAACACAACACATTCAAAGAAATGAAATGAAATAGCAAAGCAACTAAGAGAAGGAGAAACTCTTGAGCTGTATTGGATTGATGTGCACTGATCTAAGCTCGTTGCTTCTCTCAAAGTCCAGCGAGAGCACCCCTTGGAGCTTCAACAACGGAGGACGCTTTGATGGAGGAAGAAGAAGATGAAAGACAACCGCCTCTTCCTTCTCTTTTTTAGCTCACTAATAACTTTTTCTAGCTCTCCCTTAAACGAGGGTATCTTGTCCTTTATATAGTGGGGGCTCCAGGGTTTTGTGCCCTACATTCCAAAATAATATTCCCTTCACATGTGGGAACAAAGCAGGCTGGCAAGTACACGTGTAGGGCCACAATAAATATCTTCAGTTTGTTGCCCTCTAGTGCGCCTAGGAATGCTATCAAAAATGCTATGGCATTTGTCCCTACACATCACCACACCAACCAAAACCCTACAAAGCAGCACTATTCTTGCAAATAATCAAAGACCACAAAATGGGAAACACCATATGCAACTACATGAGCTAAATGCATCTATATACCATGAGATGTGATGAATTGGGCTTGATTTCATACAATAACTCAAGTAAAAGGGCATGAAATGTTAACCTTTTGCAAGGTTAACATAAAACTCTACTTGTAGAAACATCATTAATAGATTTAAAAGAAACTCTTTTGTGTTTTCCTTTTCCACAAGCATCACAAATTTTGTCATATGAAACTTTATTTTTGGCAAACCTCTTACAAGATCATTTGAAATCAAGTTTTCTAAAACACTCTTGCTTGCATGCCCTAGTTTTTTATGTCATAACCATGAATCATGCTCATCTTTAGCAACAAAACATGCATTGGAAATATGAATGTCATCTAGATGCATCATGTATATGTTTCCTATGTGATGACCAATAAGCACTATTTTGTTAGTTTCAATGTTGATAATTTTACAACCATTTAAATAAAAAATCACATTGAAACCTTTATAACAAAGTTGACTTATGCTCAAAAGGTTATGCTTAAGACCGTTGACATATAAGACATTATCAATAAGAATATAAGAGTGATTATCAATAGAACCAAATCCTTTAGTGTGACCTTTGGAGTTGTCACCAAATGTCACTACTCCTCCTCTCTTTTATTTTAGCTCCAAGAACGGACTCTTGTTGCCGGTCATGTGTCTCGAGCATCCACTATCAAGGTACCACGGATTTGCACATGAAGCTTTGCTACAACCCAAATATTTTTGGGTTCATGAGTATTAGCTCCCAAAATCTTGGTTTCCTTAGGAATCCAAGAAGCAATAGCACTAATATCATTATAAATGGTTAGTTCCTTAGGAACCCAAACACTCCTAATCTTCTTACCATAAGAGGGCATTTGGAAGCTCCTTTGCTTGTAGCCACCCAAACTAGATTTCCCAACTTTGTTTAAGGAAGCTTTGAGATCAGCAACTTCTCTTTGGTGATCATCATGAACTTTGGAGAGAAGGTTGTGTAAATCTTGACTTTTCTTTTCAAAATTATTTTATTTTTCTTATAAATCAAGAACTTTCTTCTCAAGTTACAAATTAGCTTTGGATAAAGAATTATTTTGATTCTTCATATCAGAAAATGTTTTCTTGTTTTTCAAAAGAGATTCTTTATATTTCAAAACTAATTTGTCATAAACCTCTTGTAACTCATCATAAGCTTCTTGAAGCTCATCAAATGTAAAATCCAAAGTAGATGAGTTAGAGGTTACCTTAGGATCCTCTTCTAGTGCCATGAGACAAATATTGGCCACTTCTTGCTCCTCTTCATCGGATGATTCCTCGTCACTCCAAGTAGCAACATGAGCCTTGAGCTTCTTCTTATTCTCAGAACTCCTCTTCTTTAGTTGGGGACACTCGGACTTGATGTGCCCCAATTTCTTGCACTCATAGAAAACTATTGGATCTTTCTCTTCTTCTTTGTCCTTGTTCTTGAAATCCCCTCTTCAATGGAACTTTCTTCCCCGGTTGGAATTTATGAAACGAGTGAACCTTTTGGCTAGCATAGCCAATTCTTCATCTTCCTCCTCACTAGAATCGCTCTCCTCTTGTGAAGCTTTAAGAGCAATTCATATTTTCTTCCTCTCTACTTCTTTCTTCTCCACCTTCTTTTCTTCTCTCTTCTTCTCTTTTTCTATTCCTTTCTTCATTATCTCATGAGTGAGAAGAGACCCCACAAGACCATCGAGCTTCAAGGCTTGAGATCCTTGGCTTCTATGATGGCGGTACTCTTTCCATCCTATGACTCAGGAAGAGAGTAGATGAGCTTCCAAACAAGCTTGGCTTCTGGAATGACTTCTCTAAATCCTTTAAGTCTATTGATGATGAGGAGAATCTATCAAACATCTTGGTGATGTCATCATTTGGTTCTATTTTGAAGTTCTCATAACTCAAGTTGAGGAGTCCAATCTTGGTCTCCTTGACATCGTTGGTGCCTTCGTATTTAACCTCGAGCTTGTCCCATATCTTCTTTACACTTGTGCAAGAAGACATCTTCAAATACTCATCCGGTCCAAGAGAACAAAAGACCATGTGCATAGCTTTGTCATTTACTTGCAACTTCTTTCGATCTTCATTGGTCATCTCTTGCTTGGACTTGGGAACGAGCCGATCTCCTTCTTTCTTCATCGAAATGGTCGGTCCCTCTTCTACTACATCCCAAAGGAGGTAGTCATTGGATTTGATGAAGAGCCTCATACGATTCTTCCAATAAGGATAGTTATCCTCACTGAAATACGACGTTTAGAGATAAATTAAGACTCGTAGAGGTTGGTGCCGAAAGTTGAGGTCATGACTTGATTGTTAGTTGATTGAATCACCTTTTGATCATCTCAAGAGGATGTTAATCCTTCTAATGAGTCTGGCTTTAATACCAATTGTTAAGATGATTAATCTATGGTGTGTGGCCAAGAGGGGGTGAATTGGCAATTTAAAAAATAAAGGGAAGCAAACTGAAAGAAGGAAAATTGAGACATAAGAGATTTATAGTGGTTCAACCTTCTAACAAGTTTTATATCCACTACCTTAGCTTCCCAGCAAGGATTTTTCTAAATTCACTAAGAATTTCTTCCCTTTCTCTAGGCTCAAGAGGAAACCTTTTTACAAACTCAAAGCTTTCTAACCCAAAACATTGAGAACAACTTTCTTTTATAAGAAGAAGTTTTGCAAATTGAAAATCCTCTCAAAGGTAATGTGTTTGTCCAAATACAAGTTCACTCAAACCCAATACTTGAATAAAAAGATTACAAATATGCACTCTCAAGTGGGTTACAAGAATTTGACTCTAATAGGCTCAAGATGGTTGGATTTGTGCTTGAATTCTTAAGACTTGTTCAATAGTTGTTTTTGTATCTTTGGAGACTTTATTATATACCCCCTATTGATTTCTAACCGTTTGGGTAGTTGAGATCATCAATATAGTCGTTAAGCTGCATTTTTCCCACAATAAATGTTGTTAGGTAGTTCGGCGTATCGGTACGGGAATAGGTGTATCATTACCTGCCATAAGAAGAAAGAACTATTGTACAAAAGGGTATTGATACACAGGAGTGTGTATCGGTACGAATAGTGTATTTTATAAAGGGGTATCAGTACAAGCTAAGTCGTATCTAGATATAGTACTTAAAAAATTATGCAATTTTAAAAATTGGTCCTTGAAATCCTTGTTATATCAAAACCAAATATTAGTTTTACAATATTAAATGTGGATCTGTCGTATGCTTCAATCTATTTGCGGTGACGTTGATAAGCGAATATGGGATTAAGTGGATTATTGAGTGAGTATGTTCTGGACGACTAATATAATTTATTTTTAATAAAGTTGTCATATGTATTAAATGGTTTTAACTACAATACCAATAATTTTCTTGAGAAATTTGTAAAGACAACATGACAGTTGTAATTTTAGAGAAGTAAGGAGATTGTCGGTGCCGTTTTAGTCCGGGCCGAAATTGGTTGGGCCTTCAAAGGCTCGACAAGGTTTAGAGTCGCCATCGATCGTTTTGGGTTGGGTACAACCAAAAACCTGTAGCATTGGTCTACTTCTAAACTAGAGTCATGGTCGGGTTCGAGAGTCGATTACGCGTGGAGAAGGTTAGAGCACCCTCATGACGCTTAAAATTGGTATCTAAAGGGGTTATGTTGTCTGTAAAATGGAGTTAGTATAATAATGAATAATAATAGAATAACGAATGATCAAAGTCATGAGTTTTAATGTAACACTCCCTAACCTGGTCTAGGAGATAAACCGGATTAAAACGTGTTACTAACGAACAATCGAGCAAACATGATTAACTTAACACTTTTTAATTAGACATGCAAACTGAAATCATGGTAAATTTAAATTTTTTTACTCTAAAAAAACTTCTAAGATAGCGAAGCAATCGCTTACATAAATATACACACCATATAACAAGTCAGACTTTTAACTTTAACTATAACAACCTTCTAACTTAGGAAGGATTCGTGTACAATGCACTTAAATAGATAATCTACTATAGTGTATACATAAGAAAACCGAAAGTCCACATTAACTACATGTCCACTCATAATATAAACATAAATTCTAAATTCCTTATTAAGAAATTCTACATGTCTAAAAGAAAATTATACCTACTTTCTGATTAACATGAATACACTGGACGATCATATGAATGTTCTTGTCTTTCATGTTCTACATTAACTTCTAGATTACAATATCGACCATACAAAACCTGACTATTATAAAACATCTAAGTCATTATCTAAAATCATAAAAAGAATATCAATCCCATTGGTTAACAATCTTGAGCTTGCATATTGTATTACTATTATTAGACTCTTACTAAGTCAAGAACATATATCAACCATGATCAATTATACTCATCTAACATCTCTATTGATGATCAAATTAACTGGCCCATTACCAAAGAATTGACTTAGCCATTAAGCAAAACACTAGACCACACCAAGGCAATTAAGGTATATATTGCTAGATTTTGAACATAAACCGATCGCAGCTTATATAAAGCATCTAGGTGGTTATCATGCGAAACATATAAATAATTAAACCATCACCAAAACTCTACTAGCTAATCAAATCGATAAGGCAAGCAAACACAATTAAATTACGGGCCCAATACAGAACTTGAATGATCAATGAATCATACACTTCAGAATGAATCATTATGAATCTAAATGCTACATGTGTCTTTAACAGTAATGTGCCACCTTCTAGGAGTCCTAACGGTAGTAATTTGTACCCTACTCAGATACATGTGATCCCGCCTCAGCACAGGAGGAATCTAAAAGTACACATTATCCTAAAATGTAACAAGGAAACTAAATAAGCAAATAAGATTCTTAGTGAGGTAACTAAATAAACCAAATGGGAATCAAATCTTTATATATCAATTTACATTCTATACTTAAGGTTCACCAATCTAAATATGTAACCAGTTTGAAAACTTTCAGTACATTTATTTGAAAGATTCGAAAGTAGCTCTAGTAATCAGATCAAACTATTCAAGCTTCGCTTTTAATCGATTACATTCCTTTTTATCTACGAGACTTAAATCGTGACGACATGCTTTATTCGATTTCAAATGCATTCAACCTTTTTCAAAAATTGCTTACCACACAATGGTTCAAGCCCTCTATACAGAAGTAGCTATATCTTTGTTAATGATCATACTCTAACTTCATGAAAATGTTTAATTAACATTAATTATGCATTTTCCACCCAACACTCCTTTAACTTGTTTATCTCCCATTTAAATATTTCAAGAGAAATCAACTAAGGACATTACTTGCTATATAAGTTATCTATTACAACTCGTCCAAAGCATGTACTATCATATTAGATAGTATATCATTTCAATCCATTCATCATTCACCTCGTTTTAACATGTAAGATTCATATATATATATATATATATATGTGTGTGTGTGTGTGTGTGTGTGTGTGTGTGTGTGTGTACTGTGATATTCGATAGGTCTAGCCGCCATTTCAAGAGAATTCAAACAAAATATAACATTAAACTCATAAGTGAGTTATGAGTTGTAAAAAGGATTTTATCAAAACATGCTCAATCACTCAATTCCATTATCAAGCTGATTTATTCTTACAAATATGCATTTATATCTTTCAATCAAGACCTATGCTTTTTCTCAAGGAAAAGTTACAAGAATCACATAGATTTTCTATATTTATTTAGCAAGTCATTATTATAATTTAAGGTTTTAGAGGAATCCTCTTAAACCCTTCACTGTTAACTTAATCAATCATGGATCTAGCTTGAACAATCAAGCCAATTAAAGCAAATCATTCAAACTACATAAGTGTTTAAATAGATAATCGAACAAGAATGGAATTACTTACCTTCCATCTTAAACATGTACAATATTCATTACCATTTCCAAAATGTAAGCTACTTACATTTATTCAATTCTCATCATAAACATAGCATAGTTTGAACCTTTGCTAGGGACACATAGTCCAATCTTTATCAAGGAATCATAGTCCATCAATCATCAAGGGATCACAATCCAAAATACTCAATTCATATTCTCAAGATTCACTATTACGAAATTTTAATTTAACCTTAGCCTTGATTGACAAGTTAACTAGACACTCGAATCCAAAACAATGAGTAACAACAAGGGTACACAAAGTACCGAAACAAGGGTACACAAAGTACCGAATTTATCTTATTATTGAACAAGGGTACCAATCATACCAATAAATCATTTGATCTTTAACAACAAGGGACCGTAGTCCTAACTAGCGAGCTCGACAGACTCTATGGCATGCCAATTGTGTCTAAACTAACTCGAATCAAGGCTTTATTGTTTTATTTGTTATTTATTCAACCAAGAGGCATTGTGTGCCTTAAATCATTAACTTAATTCATTCAAAACACAACCAAGTCTAATCTCAAGGTAACTACGAGAGTATAACATAAGTAATTCAAGCATGTTTACCTCAAGGTACTCATCTTGTACTAGCATACATTCGAATTCCACATGCACAATACAAGAGAATACCAATCATTATTGAAATGTAATATTTAAAGAATTTGGGATAGCCTTAGAATTGTCCCTAATCTAAATTACGCTTACTTTCAAGGCCTTATAACCAACTTTTTATATACTAAAGCATACACAATTTTCTTTGTATTTATTATAACGTACTATAATTCTTAGTTTCATAATTAGAATCTCAATTAACATGGTTTAAGGCATAATAGGTTAAACACCAAAATCTTGTCATTCATATAGCTCAATTCAAGCTCAAGATTTGACCAAAGCTTAGTCAAATAGAGGTATCTTACCAAACAAACCAGAGTATACCATTGAATTTAATCTAAGCTTATCATTGAACAAGCAAATTTCATCACAAACGATTTCCCATATTAAAATGCGTACTTTAAATCTAAGCTCACATTTCCGTAGTTTAATTTGATGACGAAACTATAGATTTAAGATAATTAAATAGGCTCGGGGAGATAATAGACCTATCCCGAGACTTCACAGTTACACTCACCTCTTATCCCGATGTTACGGGATACCTGAATCTTCCACCACAACTCGCTATATATCCAATTCCTTCCTAGCTTCTTCTTAATCTAAATATAACAAGAATATTTAACTGTATATATTAGAATCAATTCTATCCATCAAATATGCACCAAACAAAGTAGTTCACACTCAAAATAAAACATTAAATCATTCGAATCTGTCCATTTAAACATGTGTTGATACAATTCACTTAAAGCAAGTCCACCCAACTTGTACACATCATTTAACATTACAAAACAATCTATGATTGTTCAAACAATTCCAAACAATTCCAAACAGTCCAATTTCAAGAATATTTACACTTAGGTACACCAAACAACCTCCATGCTTCTAGTATACCAAAACAGTCCATTTTTTAGCCAATTCAAGACTGCATTTTAGACTTTTTGTCCATAAATACTTAATTATAGTTCCATTTACTAACAAGTACAATTTACATATAATTTTATTCACTTACACACAATCAAAACTAACTTTATCACATGTAAGTTCACCAAACAGTCTAGCATAGCCACAAAACAGCCCCTAAAATCTGAATTTGACAAAGCAGCCCCTGTACCAAGTATTTCAAAGAAAATCCTTTGTTTTAATTCACCAATTCAGCCCTGTTTTCAAGTTATAAATCAGTCTCTGAATTTTTCAAAATAGCCCTCCAATAAACATAAAAACAGTCCCTCGGTTTAGAAAAGTTGTCCCCTGTTTTAACTTTGCAAATGTGCCTAATTTTTTTTTATCAAAATAGTCCCACACTATTCATTCTAATCATAAAACAGCCCCTGCATAATTAAGCAAATTTTTCTCCTTGGTTTAGACTATCTAAACAGTCCCTAATTTACTTATGTACACATAAACGGTTCAGAATTTATGTAATTACAAGTATAAATACAAAACAGTCCAAAACACACCTTTGTTTAATCTCATATCCTTAGGTTCGATTGTTAACAACTTAAAGACTTTAATATCAAGATTATTACTACCATGAATATCTATAAATTAACACTTTGAGGTTTTCCAAAAGCATTCCAAAACAGAACATACACATGGGACATTCAACTGTTTGAATTTTTGCACTCAATTATACACCAAGACTTCCAATCATAATCAAGCATACTTTACACCCTTAATTTATATCACTCCAAGGTTCAAACACTAAAGGACTCATTCTACAAAAATTAATCATCCTATTCAGATTGTGAATTCATAATACGTAACAACTTTAACGCCTGATTCATTCGAACATAATCCAGAATTTATTATGATCACACACACATTTATAATCTCAAATCAGTCCACAATTCCTTTGTATATACTTATTTACACTCTTTATAATTCAGCATGCTTTTCATTATGCCAAACAATACAATTTTCTTATCTAAACACAGCTAGCCCATCCCACACGTATATATATATTCTTACCTTACTCAAAATAGTTTATGGAGCTTTCAATAATAAACAGGGCAGATTTAACATCTACACCCATCGAATAGTTCTTAGGATTTTTAATAGCTAAATTTGATCCTTCAATTTAACCTAATCATACATGATTCAGGGGAGAAGTTCACAAATTCAATGAAAATCAAAAGATGAAAAGGGCATTTCACCTATCTCTTTGCTATTCGATCCACAATCCAAGTTTTGGAATCATGCTAAATCATCTTCCTCACTAAATCTATGGCTAGATTCATGCCTTCCTCCTTTCTCTCACATGGAGTCCACGACAAAATGAGGAAGATGAAACCAAAGTCTTAATTGAATTCTCCCCTCTTGATCGATTCCTCCAACACATGGTCATTCACAAAGGTGTCATGTATGTAAGCCCTCTAGCTAAACAAAATTTTACATGCAAACCATACAATTCTCTATGTATTCAATTTGACCACTTCATAATTTAGCTAGCCCCTTATTCTTTTTTTTAACTTTCGATTTTGGTCCTTAAATCCCTTGATTGTTTCTTTAAAGGCATCTCCAAACCATTTGGATCATATTCAAGTTGTTAACATCTTCTAGACCGTATTTTGGGATATTACATTTAATAACAATAAACTAATATATTTATAGATAAAACAGAAAATGGGTTAGGAAATTAAACAAAAAAAATACTAAAAATCCCAACAAACGGACATGGCAGCAAATCATCTGGGCTTGCAAATTGGATTTTACTGTGCGCCATTTTCCAAATCTATAGGCTTGAATCCAAATGGCGTGGGTCCCTTAGAGCTTGGTCACCTCACGGGTTGAAGAACCATCAAGAACGATCATCTCCTTTCATTGTGAAAAACCAAAAACACCAAACTCACTTTTCTCTCAAATATTCACATCGTCAGCCACCGTACTCTGCCATCTCCAGCCACTGCCATTGGTAGCCGTTTGACTCCAAATCGCACTAGGATGTTCACCTCGACATCCTAAACACGGATCCATGGTCCATTTTCCCTAAATCCGTCTAAAACTCCACGAAAATGTCCTAAAACTCCTCGACTTCTTCCTCGTCTATCTCTTTCTACAACCATGGGATGAGGCTCATTTCGACATATGCCATTCTCCTCTCCAAGACGAATACTTCTACCGTTGGGTTCATCGAGGAAACACTACGGGCGAGGAACACCCACCAAAACCGAAGGTGAGTTCTTTTCCGTTTTCCTTTTTTTTCCGATTTGCTTCTCACTTTGACTCTTTTTCATTGTTTGTTGCTGTTGTGGATGACCACTGAACTGACTCAGATACGCTAATGTCTTCAGTTTTGAGTCCTCGTTTTTGGAGTCGTGGTGTTGGTGCAAGGTTGGGTGCAGCTGTAGTAGTGATGGTTTCAATTTGGTGTATAAGTGTGCGATGGGTGCTGCGAGAGTAAGGGGTTTGTGCGTGGTTGTTGGGAGCTCTTGTGATGCTCCAGTGTGACAGCGACGACCAAGGTTAGGGACAAGGTTCGGTAGTGGCAAGGGGCTTGAATTGCTCTCCTTCTCCCTTGGTTTTTCTCTGCGCACTATAGCTAAACCATGGAAAAACTCCCCCTTGTTAATTCTCGTGGCCCTTATCTCTCTCAAAAGCATGGCCAAGTGGCCTCTTTCTTTTTGATTCCCCCTCTCTGAGTATAATGTGATCACTTTTTTTGGTCACTCTTTCAGGTTCTTCCAGTTGCTTTAGTGACCCCCCTAGATTTCTCTTCTGTTAACCGTGAGCACCTCCTTTAATCAAAGCTGAGATGAGCTTTAAATAGGGGAGCATGGAGGAGTTAGTTGCCGAAAAATCAGGAATTGGTTAATGGACTGGCGTGCAAGTTTTAGGATTTATTATTTTTTATGTATTTATTTTTTATATATTTTTTTGGGTTTTTGTTTGATTTTGGGTGTAACTGGATATGGGCCGAATGAATAGGCTCGGACAAAATTGATACATACAACTGTCCCTCTTTGCTCATTGCTCGAACGTGAAAAATAGAGCAAAGACTAAGTGCATCAAATTTGTCCAGTGAATTTTGAACTTGTGATGATGATAGTCCATCTTGGCGGTTTGGTTGCACTCCATCTTGGATGCAAATTGTGGCACTCTGTCTTAGAGGTGAATCGTGACACTCCATTTTAGAGGCTATTAGTGACATTCCATCTTGGAGGCGAATGGTAGCACTTCTTCTTAGAGGCGAATAGTGGCACTCCGTCTTGAAGGCAAATAGTTGCACTTCGTCTTGTAGGCTTGTAGTGACACTCTGTCTTGGAGGCGAATGATGGCACTCCATCTTGTAGTGAATGGTGGCACTCCGTCTTGGAGGCGTGATGATGGCATTCCATCTTGAGGCAAATGGTGACACTTTGTCAAAATTATTTTTTCAGATAAAAATTCAAGTATTACATACTTCATCTTGAAGGAAAATGGTGACACTCCCTCTTGGAGGCAAATGATTACATTTAATCTTCGAGGCAAATGATGGCACTCCATCTTGAAAGCGAATGGTGGCACTCCCTCTTGGAGGCAAATGGTGGCACTTCATCTTGAAGGCGAATAGAGGCACTCCGTCTTGGAGCCGAAGATTCGCTCATTCGTGTTTGAAGCAGGATTTGATGTAGAACCGCTCATTCGTTATTGAGGCAAGGTTCAGTAAATGAAAATGCTCTCATTTTTGCTTGAGTCTAGATTGGATATAGAACCTCTCATTCATGCTTGATACAATCTTCTATTTGTACTTGTTTGATAATGAATGTGCAAAGAATGCATTTGTCCTTGAATGTCTCAAGGGATAATTGAAATATCCTCAAGAGAGGCTCAAATTTTATCTCAACAATCTATGTTTGTCTCGAGGGATACAATGTTGTGTTTCAAGAGAAACAGTCTCAGAGAAGACAAAGTTGTGTTTCGAGGTAAATGACCTCAAGAGAATCAAAATGTATTTCAAAGGAAATGGTTTCAAGGGAGAAAATGTTATGTTTCAAGGGAAACGACCTCAAGCGAATCAAAATGTATTTCCAGAGAAATGGTCTCAAGGGAGACAATGTTGTGTTTCAAGGGAAACGGCCTCAAGGGAGACAAAGTGTGTTTCAAGAGAAACGGTCTTTAAGGAGAAAAAGTTGTGTTTTGAGGAAAATGATCTCAAGGGAGACAAAGTTGTTTCAAGAGAAACGGTCTCAAGGGAGACAAAAAGTGTTTCAAGAGAAACGGTCTTAAAAACATATTGAAGTTTGGAAAATTAATATATCTCAAGAGAGATTTGAGAAAGTGTCCTCAAGAGAGGAAAATCATTTACTGAAGAAACATTCTCTAAGAAGATTCAAAAAAGTGCCATCAAGAGACGAAAGTCATTTTTCTGAAGAAAACATCCACGAGAGAGGATTGTGAAAGTTTGAAGCGATTTTTTAAATGTCCGCAAGAAAAGCTTTGAAAATGATGTATCTCAAGAGAGAAATAAGAAAAGTGTCCTCCAGAGAGGAAAGTCATTATTTTGAAAGAAAACATCTTCGAGAGAGGATTTGTGAAAGTTTGAAAACGTTTCACAAAAATAATTTTTGAAAAATGTCCTCGAGGGAGGAGAATCGAGATTTCTTGAAAATATCCTCGAGAGAGGATTGTGAAAGCTTGAAAACGTTTCACAAAAGCACATTTTTTTGAAAATTTCCTCAAGAGAGGAAGATCAAGATTTTTTTGAAAATGTTTCAGGAACATCTCAAATGAGTCTTACAAGCATCATACCTTAAAATTGAAGGACCTTGTACATGATCAAAATTGCAAAGTTCAAGTGAACATTCTCCTGCAAATTTATCAATGATGCAGATGTCATTCATGTTTTGGTGAATGTTTGATGCAATGCATGTAACCGTTGAATGCATGTCAAGGATGCATGTGAAGTCATTCTTCTTCGTGACTTCATTCTTTCTCCAATTGAGAAGTATCTTCATCACTTTCGGATCACGATAACTTGTTTCTACCCTAACAAATTCTGCCCCACAAGTTTTCATCTTTTTCTTCTTTATCTGCCTCATTCTTGATTCTATGCTTTTGAGTCAAAGCGACTCTTATCAATTTCAAAAGGTCTTATGTATTCTCAAGAGAGATTTCCCTAAAAACATTTTACTTTTCAAAACAAGAAAAGTTTATGCAAACATTTTTCGAAATGATATTTCCTGAATTCAATTTTATCACTTTTAATCATAGCAGCAAAGATGCTAATAGGCTTCTTGTCGATCAAGGTAATGGATTTTTCTCAAAAACCTCGGAGAAACAATTTTCTCTTTTGGCAATCTACCCAAGCTTGATGCCTTCCTAACCAATCTAATCCCAGAATGAGGTCAAATTCAACAAAAAGTAACAATAACAAGTCGGCTAAAAATAGGATACCCTGAATAAACAAAGGGCAATCCTTACATACTTGGTTTACTATTACATTATCTCCTCAAGGATTGGTAGCAATTAAGCTACAACTGACATATTCAGGCTTCAATTTAAGCTTTTCAATTAAAGGAGATCTTATGAATGAATAGGTTGATCCCGTATCAAATAAAGCATAAACAGAGTATGTATCGAGGTAGATTGTACCTACAATTACATCAGCAGATTCTTCATCCTCACGCCCCCGGATGTGATAGACTCGAGCAGGTGCCCGGGACTCTTGATATGTAGCATTAGACCATTGGCCTTTGTTCTTCCCGTAGTTTCCTGAGTTAGCTTGCTTCGAACCCTTTTCCCCTGGGTGAAGGAGCTTGGTTCGATTTATGAGAAGCATGAGAAGGCAACTTGTTCGGATTTTGGAGGCAATCTTTGACATAGTGTGTTGTGTCTCCGAACAAATAGCAAGCATTGGTGAGCTTTCTACAAACTCTGCCATGGTTCAATTGGCAAGTCTTGCAAGTAGGGATTTGATTCTCCCTCCCGGTATTCCCGATACTATCCAATGACACCATAGGTGTTGAGGATCTGGACATAGCTTGTGGCTTGGGTATATAGCTACCCTTTGAGAAATTTCCCTGATTGGAATAATTTCCTCCATGATGCTTTTGTTTCTTGTTGCGCCAATGAGGCTTGTGATCGTCCCTCAATCTTTTGTTATTTCGGGACTGATTCTCTGATTTTTTTGTCGAAGTCTTTATTTTTGCTTTGGTAGCTATAACTCTATTGACCAGTTCTTTAAAGTCAGTAATCCCCAAGGCAGTGAACATGGGGCCTAACTCATCATTAAGACCGTCGATGAACATTCTACACTTGTCCTCTTCCTTCTTTATGAATTCCGAGTCGTATTTGCAATATTTACAGAATTCACTGACATACTGCTCAATAGGCTTTCACCTTGTTTCAGGTACAAGAACTTCTTTTTGCGATCAGCAAGATACTGATCACTTATATACTTCGTTTTGAATTCTTTAAGGAAGAATTCCCAAGTGACAGCTTCTTCAGGTGCTGCCAAAGTAGTAGTTTCCCACCAATTCAATGCCTCATCGACCAATAAAGCTACTGCACACTCCAGCTTGTGTTCATCTGAGCATTGCAGATGCTTAGACAATATTCTTGTTGTATTCTCCACCCAGTATTCTGCTTCTTCTGGCTTATCTTCACTTGTTCTAGTGAAAGTGTAAGCTCGGTGTTGAGCTAACTTATCAATAGGGGCTCTTGCCGGTTTTGCTACCAGAGATTTAGAAGTACTTTGTCTCATTGAGACAATCATTTGATCAAACATCTCGTTTAGACTGAGAAAGCATTCTCGTTGAATATGAAGAATTACGGGAACTTTCTGTTGAACTTGTTGGGGTTCAGCAAGCTTCAGGGGATCCTGGTTCATCCTTATGCTTCCTCCCTCATTAGAGGAGCCAGTCGGGCTTTCATTATCCTTGTCCAATCTTGTTTCAGACATTCTATATATATAAGGAATAAGAGAAGTCAAGCTCAAGTCACAATCCAATCAATCAAGTAACTTCTAGGTGGCACCTAAATGACCAATGACAATAACCTATTCATGCAATGGACCCTAGAATCATGCAACCATAAGCCCTGATTACCATTCTATAACATACTCTAACCACCCTAGTAGGATTAGGTAAGTTATTACAATTACAATCATCAATTCAAATAATTGTAGGTAGTGAGTACAATTCGATTAAGGTCTTTCTTCTTCTTCAAGTTACAATTCAATTAGAGGAGAACCAATTGAACAATGCATGATGCACCTATTAGATAAGGAGGACTCATAATGCCAAATGTTATCATATTCAAACCATTTAAGACTTACTTGATTTCCAAGTAACCATTCGAACTAGGTGAGAAACTTTATAGATCATCTCATCATTCAATATGACTATTAAGCATTCCAATAAGTGTTTTTACAAGATATACTTATGTGACTTTAATCAAACATATAGGCTTACAATATCATCTACACCATTCGGCTAATACTATAAGTGACCAAAGAGGTTCAAGTCTAAACTAGTGGTTTATTACATTTACTTGATGTTAACTAATCATTTTCAAGAGATCTATTCAACCTTTTCATGCATAATTCATACATGGAAGTTAAACATTAGGCTATCAAACATATAAGTTCATTAAAGTGCATACATCCTCATATATATACATACCAAACTTCTTATAGATCGTAGATAGAATTAATATTTACAAACCATAACCAAGTGACCATAAATATAAATGTCTTAGGTGCCACCATCCTAGGAGTACTATAACAAGATGGAAACATACTCTTTTAAGTAAAATGTGACTTGTATGATCTTAGACTTCAAGATAGTACCCAATATCAATCGATATCATAGAAAAGAGACTAGAATAAGCAAAGCTTAGTGAGTGAGTTAAAGTTACAAGGCAACAATTCAATAAGTCTCAACTACGAACCATCAAATGGATGGTATGGTTCCCCTATCAATAGGGAAACATTCGAACAAGGTATGCACTACTAGATGCATTGTCTAACTTTCAATCCAATAACAATACAAGGCTTGAAGTTTAGACATACTCAATCATCCAATTTGATTAACAATCAAACTCATAATGCCATTTGAACACAATCAATGTTTCAACTCAAGCAATCTCATATAAGCAAGACTCAATCAATGTTTCAATAGCCATAGTTCATAGCATTTGATTTTCCTTTACAATCAAGCAAACTCATATAAGCAATGTTCAATCAATGTTTCAATATTCATAGTTCATGGCATTCAATTTTACCTTTACAATCAATCAATGCAATTCAATGTAGCAATACGTTCAATGTGCATGAGTTCTTAGTTCATTTTAGGTATAGCCTTGAGAATCGATTACTCAGTCTAGATACTCGAGTCTCCAACCAAACTGTCGCCAATAACAATAGTCAATATGGTACCAAGTACCTGGTCAAATCCCTCATATTGTTGCCAATGACCAATAACAATACTTCCCTCCTACTGTCGCCAATTAGGAACCAATGTCCTGGGCCGTAGTCCACCCCGACAATGAGCTCTATAGACTTTATGGCATGCCAACTATATCTAAGACCGACTCGAGACCAAGGCTTACAATAGTTATCACTTTTAATTCAATTAGAAGCTTGATTCAATTCAATGTGCACAATTTGTGCCAATATTCCCTTTTAGTCGAATAGGGCTCAATCCATTCAAATATCAATGTTTCCATAGTCAATTAAGGAGTATCAACCAATATGTCATTCACAAAGAACTGAGTTACTTCTATCTATAACATCATGCTTCATTTCAATATAGCTCAATTAGGCAATAAGCACATCATTACAATCAATGGCGATTCAAACATGCTTCACAATCAAGTAACCACTCAAAAGAGTACTTACCTTGCTAATGCTCCATAGCAAGCTCATTATAGAATTTTATACTTAAGATTCAATAAAAATTACAATTCAAAAACAGACTTAGAGAGGTTACCGCCCTCTCCAAACTTTAAACTACACTCACAAAAAATTTTTGAGCTATTGTCGATCTCGGATTGTAATCTTTTTTCCTCTACTAGCTTGTTGAAATAAGTGAGCCCCTTTATCCTCGATTTCCACTTGATCGAACATTCATACAATACGTAGGGTATTAAATACAATCCAGCAATCAATTGAGTCATTATGTGACTCTATACTTAAGCATACAATTCAATATAAACATCTATATTGTTGCTGCCTGGCAGCATGTGCACTGTTTACTTAAATATTCATATCTTTTATTCTGTACGTCAGAATTTCAAACCGTTTACATCGTTGGAAAGCTAACATAATTGTCCTTCTAACCATATAGTCCTTGCAGTTTAGTTCTTTGCCAATTAATATAGTTTTTAACTTAAAGACAGGGTAATTTACAACACTTGACAGTTTGCACTGTCCTTAGTGTTTCTTCTCTACAATTCATTCTACAATCCATAATTCATTTTTGTTTTCTCCAAATGAATTTAGACATGTCAAGGAATTATCCATAAAATTTTCAGCCTTAATTTCCTTTTATACAATTTATGGCGATTTTTCAAAGTCACTGCCCAGAAAAGAGTATTCTGGGTAGATTACACTAGATTGAGTTTCTAGTTTCATAACTCATTTTAACAAGGTTCTATCATTGTAATTCAATTTATGCTAAATTCATGGTAATTACCTAGCAATAAGCTTAAACCAGGGCATTATCATGTTAAATTCAATTTGACCTATTTGATCAACATCATTCATCCAATTCACCATTTGAGTAGTCCATTACCTAGTTTTAACTAATCCAATTTGGTGCATTCATTTTTCAGCAAGTTATCTACTCTATTCAATCCTCAATTCATCTACCAACATGATCAAAATAGGGCTTTTGAGCAACATTTTCAATTTAATTCATTAGGACATCAATCCACTAGAATTTCCAGCATCTACTATTTCAATTTACATTTCAATCATCCATTCCAATTATCATCCAAATTTTCCATCATCTAGCATAGCATTTCACCATCAATTTAGCTATTGACAACCTCAATTTCTCCTACTCATTCGAATGACACTATCAATCCATGGATTGATCAATCAATTGAACTTCTTAACTAGTTCATAGCATCAATTCACTATCTATTCATCAATTTCATGTAATTCATGCAAGAACCCTAAATTTACATGCATCATTTAAATCTACAACTCATTAAGGAAGAGATTTTACCTTCCTATCAAGATTATATGAATGCTAGCAACTCCAATTTCACCAAATTCAAGCTTGAATATAAGATTAGAGAGCTTTCTCACTCAATTCCCCTTTCTCTCTTATTTTCTCTCCTACCCGGCCACAATGAGAAAGATGGTGATAATTCATCAAATAATTCTCCCCTTAAATGACTAATTCATCCTTAATTATCCCCTAATTAATGACATGTGTAGGGGCATTTTAGGAATGTGGAAATTTTGCATGCATTCCTTCAATTTGTCAAATATTTCGGTTTGGTCACTTATACATTAGGTTACCACTTTTTCAATTATAGCATTCTAGTCCTTAATAACTAGACTTAACACCGTTCTTTCAATCAATTAGGGATTAAATGAAGGCATTGTAGTAACTTCTTTTATACTAGATTTGAGGATATTACAATTCCCTCCCCCTTAAAGTAATTCGTCCTTGAATTTACCTGAGGGGAATAGATGAGGGTACTGCTTTCTCATTGTTTCTTTGGGTTCCCAAGTGGCTTCTTTCACATTGCGATTCTTCCATAGAACTTTCACCAATGGTACAATCTTATTGCGAAGCCTCTTGGCTTCTTTATCAAGTATTTGAATTGGTTCTTCATCATACGATATATCAGGATTAAGTTCCACTTCATCAGGCTCTAGAACATGTGATGGATCTGTTCGATATTTCCTCAACATCGATACATGGAAGATGTTATGGATTCTATTGAATTCAGCATGAAGTGCTAGCTTGTAATCAATTGGACCAATCTTCTCTAAGACTTCAAAAGGTCCGGTGAATCGAGGGCTTAGTTTACCCTTCTCCCCGAATCTGAGGATTTTTTTCCAAGGAGATACCTCCAAGAATACGTAATCTCCTACTCGATATTCAATGTCTCTTATCTTGAGATCGGCATAAGCCTTTTGCCTATCAAAGGCCTCTTTCAATCTATTATGGATGACTCGAACTTGAATTTTGGTTTCACAAAGCAACTCAGACCCTAAGACCTTGTTTTCACCCAATTCAGACCAGCATAGGGGAGTTCTACATCTTCTACCATATGATGCTTCAAATGGGGCCATTTTGATAGAAGCTTGATGGCTATTGTTGTTAGCAAGCTCAGCTAATGATAGAGATATCTCCTAGTCTTTACCGAAGTCAATAATGCAAGCTCGAAGCATGTCTTCAAGCACTTGGATTACTCTTTTAGATTGTCCGTCAGTTTGTGGATGGAAGGCAGTGCTAAGGTTCAGCTTAGTTCTCATAGCCTACTCTTTCAGATTGTCCGTCAGTTTGTGGATGGAAGGCAGTGCTAAGGTTCAGCTTAGTTCCCATAGCTTAATTCCCTCCCCCTTAAAGTAATTCGTCCTCGAATTTACCTGAGGGGAATAGATGAGGGTACTAGTTTCTCATTGTTGCTTCGGGTTCCCAAGTGGCTTCTTTTACATTTTGATTCTTCCATAGAACTTTCACCAATGGTACAATCTTATTGCGAAGCCTCTTGAATTCTTTATCCAGTATTTAAATTGGTTCTTCATCATACGATAGATCAAGATTAAGTTCCACTTCATCAGGCTCTAGAACATGTGATGGATCTGATCGATATTTCCTCAACATCGATATATAAAAGATGTTGTGGATTCTATTGAATTCAGCAGGAAGTGCTATCATGTAAGCAACTGGACCAATCTTCTCTAAGACTTCAAAAGGTTCGATGAATCGAGGGCTTAGTTTACCCTTCTCCCTGAATCTGAGGATTTTCCTCCAAGGAGATACCTCCAAGAATACGTAATCTCCCACTCGATATTCAATATCTCTTCTCTTGAGATCCGAATAAGCCTTTTTCCTATCAAAGGCCTATTTCAATCTATAATGGATGACCCGAACTTGATTTTTGGTTTCACGAAGCAACTCAGGCCCTAAGACCTTGTTTTCACCAATGCAAACCAGCATAGGGGAGTTCTACATCTTTTACCATGCGATGCTTCAAATTGGGCCATTTTGATAGAAGCTTGATGGCTATTGTTTTGGCAAACTCAGCTAATGATAGAGATTTCTCCCAGTCTTTACCGAAGTCAATAATGCAAGCTCGAAGCATGTCTTCAAGCACTTGGATTACTCTTTCAGATTGTCCTTCAGTTTGTGGATGAAAGGTAGTGCTAAGGTTCATCTTAGTTCCCAAAGCCTCTTGAAGTGCCCTCTAGAATCGAAAACGAGAGTTCCGATAAGATATGATAGATCTAGGAACACCGTGAAGACTGGCTACTTCTTTCAAGTATAATTCAACTAGCTGTTGGAGGCTCATGCTCATTCGAGCAGGTAGAAAGTGAGCGGATTTGGTGAACCTACCAACGACCACCCAAATAACATCATTTTTCCTCGATGATAGAGGCAATCCCGATACAAAGTCCATTGTTATACACTCCCACTTCAATTGAGGCAATTCGTTGGGTTGAAGGAGTACGGTAGGTAGTTGGTGTTCGGCCTTCACCTTCTAGCAAGTAAGGCACTTCGATACAAAGTCAACAATATCGCCTTCAATCTTGGCCACCAGCAGAGTTCCTTTAAGTCCTTATACATCTTGATCACTCCTGGTTTGGATTTAATTTCTTTTAATATCTTCTGAAGTTTGGGATCATTTTGTTAAAGCTTTTTGATCCTCGAATTTAGGTTGGATTGAACTTGAAGTTCTGCCACATATCTCTGATTCTTTAGGAGCTTAAAATGGTCATTGAAGTAGTTGAAGCTACAATTAAAGGATTTCGATTAGTGAATTCACATCATCCATTCGAATAGGGGATAAACAATGTTGTAAAATTTGTATTCGATCTTACCAATCGAATGTTTGCGACTGAGTGCATCAGCCACAACATTTGCCTTGCCCGGGTGGTAATCAATGATTAGATCATAGTCTCTTAGTAGATCCACCCATCTTCGTTGTTGAAGATTTAACTCCTTATGAGTTATAATGTATTTCAAGCTCTGATGATCTGTAAATAATCGACATTTCTCTC